>JAMPIV010011247.1:0-592789 GCA_024509875.1 Oreohelix idahoensis | reverse complement strand
AAGGAAAAGGTGGGTGCAATGTGTGAATTTGTGAGGATGTTATTTGTAATGGGGTCACCATAAGGTGCCTTTATGATACAGGTTTGGATTATGATTCAGTTGTGAAGTCTAGCCTAGTGGACCCAAGTCAGTATACCACAGAAACAGTGGAAATACAAGGGGCGACTAAGGACATACCACTCATGACACTTCCCATCGCAAGGATAATGGTGAGAACTCGCTATGTGGAAGGAGAAATCAGAGCAGCAGTGATAGATGAACCAATCTACCCTCTGATATTGGGGTGTAGATACGTCTTTTTGGGGAATCCCGAGAAACCTGTGATCATGGCGACAGTGCAGACCAGGTCACAGAAGAAGGAGGAAGAAGGTGAACCTATAAATGCTCATCCAGAGGAGATGAGGAAGGCGCAGGCTGAGGATAGGACACTCAAGCCCTGTTTTAAAAAATTGCCCAAATGCCACACACCTCCGAGCAAGGGGGAATATTTCATGAAGAACAAACTCTTATACAGGAAGGCCGGAACTGGAACAAATGGTCACAACCAGCTGGTTCTTCCCACTTCATATAGAGATAAAGTGATGGAACTCGGGCATGCGATTCCCTTCAGTGGTCACATGGGGATCAGCGCCACAGGACAGCGTATAGCTTGTCATTACTTCTGGCCAGGGATAACGGAGGATATAAAAAGATATGTCAAATCCTGCCCAGAATGTCAAAGGGTAGCTCCAAAGCACTGGACTGCTCCTGCAACTCTAGGGGAATGCCCATAGTGGGAACACCTTTTGAGAGGGTTGCAGTGGATATTGTAGGACCTCTCACTCGGACCAAGAGGAGGAACAGTTACATCCTTACTCTGGTGGACACTTGTTCTATGTGGGGAGAGGCGGTAGCCCTGCCATCAATTGATTCAAAACATGTAGCAGAGGCACTACTTACAATATTTACCCGATTAGGATTCCCGCATCAAATCTTGACGGATAATGGCTCACAGTTCAAGGGGAAACTAACGGAAGAAGTTTTTAAGCTATTTCAAGCCAGACACTTTCATTGTAGTCCGTACCATCCACAAGGGAACGGCCAGGTAGAGAGGTTCAATGGGACTCTCATTTCTATCCTGAGGAAGCTGGCACATGAAAAACCTGATATGTGGGATCAATTTCTGCCGCCGCGTTGTTTGCGTATCGGGAGGTACCACATAGTTCAACCGGGATGGCTCCCGCAACTCTGCTATTTGGGAGGCCAATAAAAGGTCCATTAGAAGCTTTATTAAGGACCTGGACAGATGAGAAGCAGAAGAGACTGTTACCTCATCATATCAATATGTGAACGAGCTGACCACTCGTCTGAAAGCTGGATGGAAACTGGCAAATGATAATTTGAGACAAGCCAGGAAGAAACATGCAGCGTATTTTAATAGGAAAGCAAAGGACAGAGAATTAGCTGTGGGAGAGAAAGTGCTTCTTCTACTACCCGGCAGCCAGAATAAGTTGCAAATTGGATGGCAAGGTCCATATACGGTTCTAGAGAAGGTGTCTAGAACAAACTATAAAATTGACAAAAAGGGGAAGGAGAAAATATATCATGTGAACCTTTTAAAGAAGTATCTGGACAGACCAATCCAGGAAGCACCCCCTTACTGACCTTGGCTATCGCAACTGAAATGAAAAAGGAACCACTCACCTCACATGAATACCCATTACACCCCTGTGAGACAGCCGCACAGGTAAAAGTCAGTAAGCACCTGACTAAAAATCAGAGGGAGAGAGTTCAACAGGTTCTGGAGGAACATACAGATGTATAACAGATAAACCAGGACATACAAATTTGCTACAGTATGACATGAAGCTGGTAGACTCAAACCCAATCTGTATGAGAGCCTATTCTGTTCCGTTCGCTAAGGAGAAGGCATTGAAAGAGCAGATAGAGTATTTGTTGAAAGAAGGGATTATTTCACACAGTGAATCTTCTTTTAGCTGCAGTGTAGTTTTATTGAGGAAACTGGGGAAAGACTGTGCATAGATTACAGGAAACTGAATGCTGTCACAGAAGGACAGGTGGATCCATTACCGGACACAAAACAGTTATTTGCCAGATTGAACAAGGCAAAATACTTTTCGAAGGTGGATCTTAGCAAAGGCTATTACCAGATTCCAGTGAAGCCTGAAGTTAGACCTTATTTAGCTTTTAGCACCTCGGAAGGACATTATGAATTCAACATGCTACCATTCGGATTGAAAAAAATGCTCCGAGTGTATTTTCTAGGATGATGCGCAAATTGTTGGATCCCCTGAATAATCCATGTATCACAAATTTCATGGATGATATTCTCGTCGCCACAGAAACATTTGAAGAACACATTAACTCTCTGAATATGTTATTTGATAGGCTCAGGCGAAGCGAACTTAAAAACTGCTAGACCAACAAAATGTTGTATTGGATGCAAAGAGTTGGAATTCTTGGGACATACTGTATATCAGGGTAACATGACCCCTGACCCAAGAACTTGGAAAAACTGCAGAGAGCACCTAGACCGCAAACAAAAAATAAGACGTGCGATCATTCGTGTCGTTATGATGGATTTTACCAAAAATATATCAAAAATTTTTAAAACTTCTATATGTGCTCTCTGACTGATACTGACTCGCAAGGGAAATCCAGATAAATATTGTTTGAGTCCTAGCGCAATGTGAATTGGCATTTCAAGAGTTTAAAGGAAAAACTCACGAGGCAAGCCTATTCTCAAATTGCCTGATTTGACTCAGGACTTGTGGTGAGTGAGAACAGACGCAAGCAATGTAGGCCTGAGGGCTACTTTGTTGCCAAAGGTCCTCTTACACCCAATGGGGGAAAAAATGAACCCAGTCGCTTATGCAAGCCGCAAATTGAATAAGGGGGAACAAGGATACTCCACAAGCGAAAAAGAATGTTTAGCGTTACTCTGGGCAATAAAGAAGTTTCATAGCTATCTGTATGGTAGGACTTTTGTGGATCCAGACAGATCACCCCAGCTCTAGTGTTCTTAATCTCAGGCCAAGCATGATAATGCAAGATTTGTTAAGATGGTCATTATATGTTGCACAACCATAATACACGTTTTAATATACCAAATATTCCCGGGGCACAGAATGTCGGTGCAGATTTCCCAGTGCAGGCACCCCTTGTGATCACATATTGGAGTAGTTGGCAAGGCGTGAGGAGTTAATTTTATCTATGTGTATCACCTGGTTTTGGATCTTGCATTAGTGCATGTTTTCAAGTGGGGAGGATGTGTGGTGAAATTACAGTGATGCAACGTTAAAAATTCCTCCATTTATGAAAGTAAAAGGTTTAAAATAACTGTTGTAGGGATAAAAATATCAGGTAAAGATATGCCGCGGCTTCTTCACCTACGCCAGCGTTTTCTAGCACCATTGAAAACTAATAGTTAGAACATGCAGAGCTAAAGATTTATCCTTTTAGACGGGTAGGAGAAACGGAGCTAAAAGAAAAAAAAATGTGACGGTTGCTGAACGCGTGCTTGGAATCTAAATGGCTCTAAAAAGACGCAATTTGTAGTTTTTAAGGAAAACAGTGCAATTTACGCCACTAGTTGACACAATGTAAGGAAAGGGGACAAAAATGACGAACACTTTAGCTCTTAATTACGTGCAACAGGACATATCTTGGACTTTCCTACGGTGTAAATTAGTCATTTTAGTTGACTATAGCGGCAAAAGAATGCCGATGTGAAAAACTAGGGCACAAAATACAACGATTTCAAAACACTAACCTTAAAAAAAGTAGGTTTTTTTCTCTAATACTAAGATTGGGAGAATAAATAACTAGTTAGTTTGATAGCCCAATTAGGTTAATGGGTCTGGAGAAACTAATATACTTTTAATTACACAGAGGACAGATCTAGGATCAACCCACGGAAGATATTGACGAAAGGCTGTTATTGTTCAACTACGGACTAGCAGACAGTTTTTTGTGCATATGTTCATAAAGTTACATTTTGACGCGTCCTTGAGCAAACGCATAAAACCAAAACTGCAGGCCCTGGACTTAGGGGCATGGTTAGGTGGATAGTAGCTAAAAAAAACTTAGCATAAGAACTCCTTAGATGTAGGGGTGAGAGACAAAATTTGTGTAGTTTTTTCTTGGCGCAACATGTGTCAAAAAAACAAGTTTAATTTTGGGAAGGAAGAAGGAAAAACCAAGTTGGGACGGACAGGGGACCGACAGAAAAAATACTACACACTAGATGAGACTGGACGAAATTGGACTTTATAGCCTTGAATATTTGAAAGGTAGAGGGGACAGTCCACTGAATTGGACTGAAGCTTTTATATTATAGAAAAGAAAGACGCTCGCTAGTGCCATTTTGTAAGAGGACTGTCCAATATACACCAGTTCGTTTAATGCCTAGGGGTGTGATTATCCAGGGAGGAAATATTATTATAATATCAGTGGGGACGCCATATTCTAGCCAGCAGTCCTCAGTCTGGAGTTTTGCTGAGTAACTACATAACTGATGTTTTCAATTTTGAATTGTTGGTTAAGGAGGGAAAAATTCATTACCCTTTTATTTAAACATTTTAAATTTTTTTTATATTTTTTTGAGTTTGATTGATACTGCCATGTCATTGAAAAATGATTACGACAATGTGATTGCTTATTTCTAAGTAGGTCCCAGCGACACGCCCAGGGCGCCTAGAGGCAAATTAAAATAGTATAGGTAAACATATCCAAGACTAGAGAGACAGATATATATTTGAGATCAGTGGGAAACATTATCACCCACCTTCTTGGGTGGAAGAGGTGACTATTGAACATATTTCGGATGCAATGCAGTCATGGGAAAACTGGTGCTTTATGATACCACCTACCAGGGTGAGAATGTGCTGAGTTGGTCAGAGAGATCTGACCCGATCTTTATTATGGTAATTGTCTTTTTTTATCGTTGTTGTGTGTTTAAAAAATTGTGTGCAGTAGGCAGAGTGTTTTGACACCTCATGGCACAAATTTTGGTTTCAGAGTTTCTGGTTCTGGCACTAGTGCTAGTGCCAGATGCTTGAAGAGGTCCAAGTTTGGATGCCTAAGAAGCCTATCATTTACTTTCCAGCTACTGTGAGGAGTGGTGGCCACTTATGAATTCTTTACTAGCATCGTCACAGGGGCCAGATAAAGTGAAAACTTGGCCTGTTGTGGATTCATCAGACTTTTTTCCACAAATAAATAACTAACCAAAAACCTGGTGTAGCGCTAGAAAAACTATACTCAAGTTAAATATTACAAAGACAAGTGACTCGTGTAAAAACAGATGATTCGGGTATGATGACACCACCCCCGACTAAACATCCAGTGCTAGTTTTCCAAAGACACTGTAATTAGGTGTTAATATTAACCAATGTAAACCATTATATCTATTTACAAAAATTTCATTTTGATTATGCAATATATATATGCACTTTTATTGATAATTACATATCTGTTTCATACGTCCTGACCAGAAGAAAATTTGGTTCAGGACTAAATAAATTCCAAAACATTATCAAAATTTAAAATTCTAAAAGCCAGTGTTAGTTGATTTGGATCATAGAGCTTATTATTATTATTAGACTTAAGTGTTTACATGTGTGTGTCTGTGTATTCAATTACCTACTACATCATCACATTTCATTACCCTAGACATTAAACGTAGCTAACATACATAATAGCAGGAGAATAAGTTCTGTTTGAGGTCGTAAGGTGGTAGCAGAAAGGGCATTCTGTAACTCACATAAACTTTTATCTTCAGGAGCCTTCACAGCTGACCTCATCCAGTTACACTAGGTAAAACATAGCAACCACACAATAACATCAAAAACCACTACAGCCATCTTTCCTATGGTCTTTTCTGGTTTGTTAGCTGTCCGGGTTCCTGCTTCCTTTGCTTTTGTTTGTTTCTGCTTACTGCAGTTTTTATTTCAGAGCCTCCTTTCAAGGGGGGGTTTTTCCTTTATTTCTGTCTCTATGCTGTCCTTAATTTAAAGTGTCTCTGGAATACTAGAGTAATATCCTGTTCTTTACGGTCCCCTGGTTTGGTGTTTACCATTTTCAGCTCGCCTGCGTCCACACTTTTCTTTCCCTGGACTGCGACCTGGTCATCGGTGGCATTGTGATTGTATTTAGGATTTATTTTTCTATGACTGTTAGTACCCTGTCCTTTTATTTTGCTACTATTATTTTAATTAGAATTGTGACTTGTAATCTTGAATGGGAAATTATGCTTTATTCTCTATGTCTCACTAGTTTTATGGATTTTAACTATAATTATAAATTAGGGCCTATCAATAGTATAACACTGCAAGTAATCTACGATTCAGGTAGCCTCATAGGACGAACTCAGTTTATTGCTATCTCCTAATGAGTACGGGAAAACAAGATGGCTGCTGTAAACCTCCAACAAGGAAAAGCACCACGTGGCTGCACGAATCTTATGAGTAATCCCTAATGATTCCTAATTTATTCTACACATTCAAGTTAATACCTAACTAGATAACTAATATTTAACGAATATTATTGTAAACAACTAATACTTTAATAAATGAACCGGAACATGTAAGATAACTTGCTTGCAATTTGCCGAAAACCTTCAATGATGTGTGCCACGTCTGATGCTGGTGAGACTGTACGAAGACAATTTCCCGGGGGGAAAGAGAAATGGTAGAAAGTGTTGAGTGATCGGTGGTCCGGGATCTAAATCTTTTTATAGTACTTTTATAGTTTTGTTTCGTTTTCGTATCCACAAGTTTGTGTCCTTGTTAATTGTGGCTATCTTATACGTTCACTTCTATGGACGTTACTAGACAAGCGATCTCCTCTTTTATTCCACGGATAAAGTTACTTAGATCAGGACTTGGGTTTAGCAGTTTTGTGCGGAATAAATCTTTTACATTTCGTTGAATTAGTTTACTTTGCATGTTTCGATATTTTTTTTTGGGTTTTGCGCTTTTTTCTTGCGTTATTATTGTTTTTTTTCATCTTATCACCGATGTTTGTTTACTGTTTTCATCTGCTTGTATGCGCTCTGTTTTGTATGTGTTTCTCATCATCGTATGTGGTTTGTGGTATCTTTCTTTGGCCTGTATGTAATTGTTGTCCTCTGTCACCTGTTTGTAACTGTGGCTGACCAAGGGGTGAAACCCGAAATGTCCCGTGTTTCCGTGTGATTTCATATCACTTTATTTTTTAAAATTTATTTATTTAGATATTTGGACACCCGTCCTTGTGTAACCGACGGACCTGTGACATAATTTTTTTAACTGTATTTTCATTTAATGATGTTGTACATGTATGAATGTAATTTAACATATGTATATCTGTGGGTGCATGCTGCCGAGGATTTATGTATTTATGTGTGTGTGGTTATGTGTATGGACTCACACACAATTATATGTATATAGAGATTTATGGGAAGTTATGTAGGGGTTGGATTTATGTTTGGGGTATATTTTTATAGTATATATATATATATATATAATTTATTATAAAATCCTATGTATTTGTTAGGTATTTAGTATTAATGGAGTTAGATAGGGATTATAGATATGAGTTGATATATATATAATACTATATATTATATTTATATTTAGTATATATATATTTATATATGTATATATGGTGGTTATTTATAAGGTTATATTTGGTGGGGTAGCTCGGATTAGTTATTTTAATTGATATTTTGGAATATATGGAGATGTATATGGAGACAGTTAAAATGTTGGTTGGGGTTTGATCATTGAGTGTTTATATATGTTATTGTTATAATATGGTTATAGTATTTATGGGTGTAAAATTGTAGAGGATAAGAGCGAAGTTTTGGATGTAGAAAATCTGAATATTGTGGTTAGGTGTATGTGGAATTTTGTGGATGTTGGGGTTTATATAATCTCATCTATATTGTTATATGGTATGGATTAGATTGGTAGGGTTGTGGGACTAAATCGATAGTTTTTTATGGGAGATTATAAAACATTTTGGTAATAAATAATGATTTTGGTAGTATTTATGTAACAACTTGGGTTTATATGATATAATGGTGTGGGTTTAAAATTGAGGTATTATGGGTGATGGGGTTTGCACATAAATTAGATGAGATTGGTGGTTTCATAAGTTTTCCAGATTGTATGGTTGAGGTTAATTCGGAGATGGGTGGGGATATATATGTATATAATAATGTAGAGTTCAGGTTTGTAAAGTTAGGCCAATATTTTATAATGGGTTGGGGGCCACAGAAAAGGTTATGTATTTCTGAGTAGTGTAACAGTGACTAGTTATCGTATTTGGGTGTATAAGTGTGTGGAAGGTGTTTACAAGTGTGGTGGATTTGATAATGTTGTGGTATATATCTTTGTATGGGGTTAACAGGGATAAGATGGAACTCAAAATGTGGGAGGTGAAAAATTATAATAAAGTTGTAGAATTACTGATTTTGAGTGTTTAAAAGTACTGTTATGGTTAATGTGGGTTTGTAAAGTGGAGTATTGTATAAGAGGTGGTGGGGTTGGTATGGAGGATGGTGGGTGTGGGTATTTTGTTTGTTTTGTGATGTGTATTGTGTTGTATTTGGGTTTTTTTTTGTACTTTTTTGGTGTGTTTGTTGGAGATTGAGTTTGTTTGTTGGGTTTATTTGGGGGTTAAATTCGGTTGGTTTGGCTTTTTTTTTGTGGGCGTTGTTTGGGGTTTTTGGGAAAACATTGTAAAACATTTTAAAAAAACACATGGGTTTTTTGTTGTGGTGTAAGGTTGTTTGTTTGTTTTTATTGTTTGGGATTTTTTTTTTTTTTTTTTTTGGTTTTGTTTTTTTTTGGGTTTGGTTGTGGGGGTGGTTTTTTTTTGTAATTGGGGTTTTTTTATTATGTGGATGGGGTGTGGGTTTGGTGAGGGGGGATGTATATAGAGGGGGTTGGGGGGGGGGATGGGTGGTATCAAAGTGGTGGGGAATTTGTTGATAAAAAGGTGAGTGGTGACATTGTGTTTTTTGGTGATTTGTGGTAGTTTTGAAAAAAGATTGGGTGTTTTGGAAAATTGGTACCATACAGATGGGTGGGTTATTTGGGATTAGTTTAAGGTTAATTAGGTTCTTCGGGTAATATTTTTGTGGTATGTTTTTTTTTATGGGTGGGGGTTGAAAAAGGGGTATATAATTATTAGGACTGGGTGTTATTTTGTTGGAGTAGTTTCTTTTTTATATTTTTATTGTGAATGATGGGTAATGTGGGATTTTATAGATGTTGGTTTGTTGGGGGTTTTGGTATCGATACAGTTATGTTATTTAAATTTCTGGGGGGGGGTGGGTAAAAAGGAGAAACACATATTATGATGCATTATTGGAAGGTGGTGAGTTTTTGAATTTACAACATTTAAGATTGGTTTTGGTGTGTTCGTGTTATATTTTCAGGGGCACGATTTTGGGGAGGTGGGTTTGGTTGGTATTTTAATTAAGAAAACATTGTAGTGGGTGTGCAAGCAAAAAACGCAAATGATCCTATATACGCTCAAACTGTGCTTGTTTTTGGATTGTGATTCAGTTTAGTTTTTTTTGGGTTTGTTGGGGGTCTGTTGGGGGGTTTGAATCAAATTGTTACCGTGGGGTAAATTGATAAGATTTAATATTGGTAGTTGATGATAAAACCCTGGGATAGGGGGTGGGGAAATTAAACTAACTAGCAATGCAGTTTTATCACCCTCGTGGTGGTTATCATGGTTAAAATTAGTTAAGTGGGGGTTGGAATCGTGTGGGTACCTGTGGCAGGGGTGAAGGTTGGGTGTCGAGGAGTGCTATAAGGTTTTTTGGTCGGCTGCACCATATTATGTGATTATCCACACTGACGGTGCGGGGACATTGGGGTTTCTATTGGGGATATTTTTTTTTTGTTGAAAAACCTGGTTGGAGTTAGACTGATAATTCAGGATACGTGGAAAATGTACTTTTTTTTTATGGATTCAGCAGGTCCGTATTAAAACAGCTTTGATTGTTTTTGGGTTATTGATTTCTTATTCTGGGCTTTTTTTGTGGAGCTGTGCCAAGTGTTATCGTGTGGGTAAGATTTTTTTTGTTAAAGTTTTAATTGTCTCAGAGTAAACTACCAGGTTTTATAAAATGTGCATGGTTTATCGTACTGACAAACGTATAAAAACAATGTTACGCTGGTGGTTAATTTGTGGTGGAGGCGCGTGGACTTTTGTTATACTAAGGAAATGTTGGTGGTACGAATTGTGGAGGCGGTGACTTTTATGGAAGGGAAATGGTTTTGGTTGTGGGGGGCGTGGTTCTTGGACTTTTTTTTGGAGGAAATTGTTGTTTATTTTTTTATTTTTTTCTTAATGTTTTATTTGGGCATTGTGGGGGGTGGCGCGTGCCTTTTTATATCAAGGAAATTTGTGGGGTGGGTGGGGCAGGGTGGTGGCGGTGGTCCTATTTTAACGCATAGCAATATAAAATTGGCAGTTCAAAAATGGCGGGGGTGGGTTGTTGTGTGTTGGGTTATGTTTGATGTGGTGGATTATTGATACATATATTTATGCTTGAGGGCAGGGGTAGTGACAATAATTACATATATTACAAATGATTTAGCTATACATATATTTGTTGTATTATATAGAAAATTGGGGGCTAGGGACATATATTGTCAGGATTTATATAACGAAAAATTAGGGATAATAGGATATATATTTTTAAATCTCGGCGGATAATAAAGCAAAGTTGGGTAATAGCATGTTGATGGAGCCCAAAATTTTTTGGTAAAATAATAAATTTTATGGTATAAATCGTGTGGATGGGGATACTCATCTCATTTTTTTTTTCGTAACCTATTCTACCCGTTGGGAGGTGTAGAATGGACCCAAGTGCATATGGTAATGGGCAAGGACATGTAATCGAAGTGGAGATAAACAGGTGATTGGGGAGCCCATTGTGCCTATTTAGAAATTGTATAATACGCATGGGTTTTTCAAGATTTGAAGGTTATTGGGGTTGCATTTGATAATAAACTTGTGGGGGATATTTTTGGTAAGGATGTATGTGTGCGTTTTAAATAGTTTTTCGGACGAATGAAAGGGTTGAACCATGTCGCTTCATAAAACGAACTGAGTATTATTTGACGTGCTTTAAATGTGTTGTGGCTTGTACGAAAACTTTTTAAGTTTTTTATGCATTTGATGTCGGATTTAAATGGCATGAAAAATAACTGCCTTGTTGCCTTTATTTACCCCAGGTACAATAATGTTTTTTATTTAGGTAAGGAAGATGGGTGTGGTGACCCACAAATTTATCATTTTTCTTAGTTGGCAACACTTGTTATTTCTTAGTTTTTTTTTATAATTCATATTTTTTTATTGTTGCACTGTTAAGCTTAACGTAAAAAAATGTTTTGCTGAATATTAGACTTTTGTGGTCATATTTATCACTAGTAGCTTTTCTGCTTAATGTACTTTAAATATTTTCTCGAATTTTTTTAGGGTGGGTTTTAAAAATGAAAACTTAGTTTTTTGGCAAGTTTAATTGATATAATTGAAAAACCATAGAGTGCGAAATGCGTTTTTTTGTTAGGGCAATGTCTGGACACATAGTATGTTTTATAAACATAAGACGTTTTTTCCTAGACTTTTTTGCGCCCATGTTCACTGTTTTTTTCGAATTGTGACAAAAAATTTTTAGGGACTTTTTAATGTAGTCCGTTTTTTCAATTTCAAAAATTAGGTATTTTTTAGTACTTTTTGGTATAATTTGGTTGATTTTAGCGGGCAAAATGCATGGAGGGTTAAAATTGTTAGCTGGTATTTTACGCGAATTTTATTATTATCAATATATGATTATAACCGTTAACATACATAGTGGTAAGCAAAGAATTTAGTTAAGTAATAAAATATTTTATTTTTCAAATACACATTATAGGAGTATAAAATTGGCATTGTACAATGATTGTTGGGGCGTCAGCAGTAACACATTGGATGGTTTATTTATTGGGGGGAACACAGGTTTGGGTAGTGTGTTGCTTTTTGATTGGGGGGGGTATTTTTTTACAAAATTAGATTTTTTGGTTCTTTAATAAAAAGGGATCACAGGTATGTTCTAGGGGTGTTTTGGGGTGACAGATTAATTTCTTGGGTAGGGTTGAGGGGTTTGTCCGAGGTCGTGTTGTCGTAAAAGTTAGGACAGTGTTCGAGGTGCAATTTGCGTGTATGTGTTGTATTGTGTTTTGTTATGTTTTTGTGTTTTTGTTTTCTACGTTTTCCAATATTTATAAAGCAATAGGGGGTAAAAATCGATATTCTGACTGGTTAAAAAAAAAATTGATAATTTGTTGGTTTGGTTAAGAGGGTTTTTGGGACGTCGGTGAGTGGAGCCTGAGTTTTGTGCTGGCGTGGGTGACGACGTTGTTGGGCGGTGTAAAGACTGGATGGGGGCTGGGTGGGGGTTTTTTGGTGTGTGTGTGTGACTGGAGTTGTTTGTGTTTTAGGAGTTAAGTGTTAGAGCCTTTTCTATAGTGCAACTAGGAATCAGCATTTTGAGAGGTGGGAGTGAAGTGTTAGTGGACATGAATGGTTTTTGCATTGAGGAGGTGGGGGTATAAATGACGTATTAAATTTTATGTTTACCAGGGTGGACCAGCATCGAGAGGTGGGAAAGTGAAGTTTAGAGATAGTGAATATAAAGTGGTTTCATCGTGGGAAGGTGAAGATTATATTAGATTATTTACATGGTTTACTTAATGGGTCTTAATCTAGAGGTTTTTTTGAAGTGTTCGAGACTGGACTATGGAGGACCATTAGCATTCTGTTGTGGATTTAAGGTGTTTTGACTTTGACCATACCAGGTTGTGTGCATGGAGGTGGAGTGAAGTGTTATGGGGACGTGGGTGTTTTTAGGTGGGTGTCTGTTTTGGTTTGGGAGTTTTTGTGTGTTAGAGGGGGACTTACCAGGATCAGCAGCGGGGTGGGAGTGAAGTGTTAGGTTGACTATTTGGTCCTAAGATGTAGAGGTAATTTTGAGTGGTGTTTTTATTTTTAGAGACTTGCCTGTACCAGGGACGCATCGTTTTCTTGGTGGGAGTGAAAGAGGGACGTGTCACTATTACTGGGTTTTTTTTTTTCTAGAGGTGGGAGGGAAGTGTTAGTGTAGGGTTTGACTGGTACCTACACTTTTTGTACGATTCTATTTTGGGTACAATATTTATAAAATTTATAATAAAGCGGATAATGGGGAAAATTTGGTAAAAAAATGATGTTGAGGCGGGCTATTGTAGGTTACTAAGGAGTTTTTTTGGGTGGGTAGTGTGGGGGTTATTGATTGGGGGGTTGACTGCGGTGGGTTTGGTGATGGTTCATAAGTGTTGTTGAGGTGTAAATATGCTGGATGTAAGAAAATGTAAAAGTGGTGTGGTGTGTGTTTAGGTTTGTATTGTTTTGGTCTTTGGTTTTTTTTATGTGTACTGGGTGGTGATTTTAAAATCTTTTGTAAAGGGGGCCAGTTATACTGTACTTCCCGCTGGACCATTTGGCCCATTTGACAGTTGGGACTGGTTTCGTATCTCTTGAATCCTTTTAGGGGTGTGTTTTCTTTTTGACAACTCAAAAACGTATTTTGGTTGGTTTAGTTTTAGGTGTGTTAATTGTGGACTTTTTTTATCTGGGTGGTTAGGTTTAAAAACATTTTGTTGTGTTTTGGTTTTTATTAGTTGTGGTTTGGGTGGGCCATTTTTTGTTGGGCACTTGGATGTTGGGTGGGAGAGTTAATTGTTGTGTTGGTGTGGTTGTAAACTGGTGGGTTTGGGTTTTTGTGTGGGTGGGGTTTTGTTTTTGGCTGTTGGTGTTTGTTATTGGGTTTGGGGGGGCATTGGTGTTGTTTTAGTTTGTCTTTTTTTTGTTGTGTTTGGGGTTTTGTTTATTTATATTTTTTACAACAGGTGTATTAATACGTTATACACACGATTTTTATACATTGTTTTACAGCGTTTAACAATGATTTTTGTGTTGTTGTGGCTTGCGATGTAAAAATGGACAGGGTTTTTTTTGTTGTTGGGTTTGGTACATAAAAATATGACAGGGGAATTTCCGTTTTTTGGGTGTGAGTACAAACTAAAAGGGTGGGGTTATTGGTTGTGTTTTTATTGAGACCATTGGTACATTTTTTTTTTTTTTTTTTTTGCGTTTGTTGTGTTTGTGGTGAACCTCCAAAAACGTGTGTCTGGGGGTGGGTGGTTTGTTGTGCAGGGTTTTGGGTTGATGGGGAATTTTTTTGTTGGGGTATAGTCCTTTTTACAGTGTAAATATCACTATTGGTTATCTGTAGTGTGTTAAATAGTTTTAGTTAAGCCATTATTTTCTATACTATTTAGGGGCCATCTCGACGCTGAATAAACGCTAGATGTATATTTATCAGATCAACGCCCACATAACGGATTTTGGTGCATATATGACCAGACCTTCAGTAGTCATCATAACGTGGTATCCACTACACATAGACATGTACTGATTCGGTGCCACGTAACATGCTCTTCGGCAAGTTGACAGAAGCATTTAAGTTGACACAGGTAACAACATACAACTTCAACACCAGAACGTAACAGCCTGAATGATCTAAAACAAAGCTGAGGTAAACAATGTACTATTGAACAGCGTACAGTACTAAGAGGGAGATTCTATATCAAAATAAAAGAATTTTTTTTCTTATACGCACCACATTTAACCATCGGGGTGTAGCGACTACATACATGCATGTAACATCTGATGTGGTTGTTGTGTCATGACACGCGCGATGTATGGGTAATTTTAGTCAAGTAACATACCTTCGTGAAACTCGGTACCATTAAGTGAAATAATCCGTGTCGCGTTATTGATGAGGCAAAGCGACGAGATCGGTCAAGAAAGCATTCCCAAACAACTAAGAAAGCAAGACAGATTAGAGCTAACGAACAATTTAGATCTCTTTTGTTAATAGGTTGAATAGCTAAATAATTAGTTTATTATTCTTGATTACAGTTAAAATTATTTTTTTGTTGTTTTCATTGCTCTCAGTGGTTCTTGTGTTACAATATTTGCATTACACATATTTAATATTATATCGTGCTGGTTGTTATTATTTTGTTTGCGTCACAGTTTAGCCAGGACATTAATAAAATTTTTCACTGGTATTTCTTATTACTACCACATTGTCCACAGAAAGTCAAATGATGGCACAGCACGCCAATACAGAAGGACCCAGCAATGATTGCAATTTACGACATTGCCAAAACACTGAGTGCAGTTGAAGATACAACTAAGTACACGTTATGTTAGACAAAATATACAACCTTTCTAGGGGGATCCCAAACATTGTAAAAGGGTGGTTGGATGAAATTGAAAGAGTTGCTCAGCCTAGGAACTGCCAAACATCACGCAAGAAACTAAGTAAACGAACGGGAGAAATGAGCATTAAGACTACAAGCTGAGAGAGCCAGAAATTAAGACCAGATATCAGGGGATTATTGCTGCAGCGGTGAGCAACACAGAAGAACAACCTGATGACTTGGAAACCCTCTGGCTTAAATTCAAGGACATCATAAAGACAGCTGCTGCAGAAGCATGTGGTGAAGTCCGACTTGGGAACAAGAGAAAGAGGACACCTTGGTGGACAGAGGAAGTCAAAGAGAAAATAAGAGAGAAGAAAATGGCATGGAAACAATACTTAGGAGCTAAAAACACAACAGGACAAATGTAGAAATATAAAGAATATGTGATACTCAGAACAGAAGCAAAGAACAAGGTGCTAGCAGCAAAACAGAAGTCCTGGGAAGAATTTGGAGAAAAGCTAGAAAAAGATGCTGAAGAAAACCAGAAATTGTTCTATAAGACCCTAAAGAACATGAGGAAGGAAAAACAATGACCTCTCAAATTTATTTATAAAGGACAAGCAAGGCAAATTGCTTTCTGCCCCGAAGGAAGTAATGGAAAGATGGAAAGAATATTTCTCAGAACTCCTGGATGGTGAGCATGGTGAAGCATCAGAAATGATAACCACTAGCACAGAAGAGAAAACAAATGATGGTAAAGATGACATAAAGATGGAAGAACTGAAGGCAGCACTGGAGAAAATTAAGATGAGCAAAGCAGCAGGGCATGATGGTATAACATCAGAAATGGTTAAGTACATGGGAGCATCAGGTGACCTTATTACTCTGAAGGGTCCTACAGGCAGCGTGGTGCAACAAGACCATACCAAAGGATTGAGAGATTGCCATCATAACACCAATTTTCAAAAAGGGTGACAATCGACAATGTGGAAACCATAGAGGCATATTCCTTCTTAGTGTCCCTGGTAAAATCTTCTCTAGAATGCTAGAGCAGAGACTCCGACGACTAGCTGAGCCACAATTGGATGAGGTCCAGTGCGGATTCCGAGCGAACCGAAGTACTCAAGACCTAATCTTCACACTCAGACAGCTGAGTGAAAAGGTCCTTGAGTATAAGAGTGAGATCCATCTTTGTTTCATAGATCTGGAAAAGGCGCTTGACAGTGTCCCCTGGAGCAAACTTTTGGATTGTTTGGAAAGGAAGAACATTCCAGCGTCTGTGATTCATACTATACAGAGCTTCTACAAGTCTTGCAGAAATTATGTGAGGACAGCAAACCATAAGAGTTCAGGACCACCACTGGTGTAAGACAAGGTGATATCCTGTCACCTTATTTTTTCATACTCCTCATGGACGATGTCATCAAGGCATGTAAGGAGAGAACAAGAAAGTATTCAGCGGGTTACTGGAAGATGAGACAGGTATGTATTTCAGAGCTGGCATTTGCTGATGATGGTGTCCTGATTGCTAAGTCAGAGGCACATCTCCAATCCAACGTGCAAGTCTGGAAGGAAGAGCTGGAGAAGAGAGGGATGGCCATAAGCAGCTCTAAAACAAAATCCATGATGATATCACGAGAAGAAAGAACATCAGATTAAGCTGGGAGAATTGGTCCTGGAGCCGGTCGACCACATTAAATATCTCGGAGCTATTATAGACCGAAAGGGAGGCATCAAAGAAGAGTTGGCCACTCGAAAAGCAGCAGCTGGGAGACTTTTTCAGGCCATAAATCGAGGATTCCTCAGCTCCACCTATGTCCCAATCTTGACATATGGATGCGAGACATGGGCAATGACTACAAACCACAAAAGCCAGATCCAAACCTCAGAAATTAGGTATCTGAGGAAGGTAGGTGTTTGATGTAACAAGAAGAGACGTGGTCCGCAACCAGACGATACGTCAAAGCCTAAAATCCCACCCCCTGCAGACCCAAGTAGAACAGTGCCAACTAAGATGGTTTGGCCATGGCTGCAGAATGGGAGAAGATCGGCTACTGTCGCATAGAGATATATTATCAATAAATTTTCTATATTCATTTCTTTTCTACCCGTGTCCTCTACTTTATTATCGCTCTTTTATCCTTTTCCTGTTTTTCGCATTCGTTTGTTTGCGACAAAATATACTCTCCCATTCTAACGTTTACCTGTTTCTTTTCTCATACTAGCAACACATTTTTATTGCGTAAGATGTCAGTCCCTGCACGAGACGAAATAGTGTGAGAAATTCGTTCTCGAGAGACCGAATGGCAGACATTCGTCTCATTTTTCCATGACACGAACGCTTCTACGGCTAGTTCTCAGCGTGAGGTGTGAAGACGCGTCTGGCAGTTTATGGCTGGTGTCTGAGGAAATGTGAAGTGTTACGACGGGAAGGGGGAGACCATTATATTGAATGATTCTAGTTCGTGGTATTAATCTGTAGTTCTGTGTGGAGGTAATTATTATATATCTAATTGTGTTGAGTGATCTAGTGATAAATCGCTTATTTCATTTTACTAGTTAGATTTGTGTGCAGAAGAATTAAATATTAAGTCTGTTATATTCTCTAGCTGGCGTGTTACAGTGGAAAGCAGGATAAATTATAATTTCTAGCTTAAACTCATCATCATCATCATCATCATCAGTTGCCATCTCCACAACGAAGGTTAGCTGTAATGGATCTCCAACGTCTTCTGTCTCTTGTCTTGGTGGTGCACTCTGATAGACTCTTTCCTGTCCATCTCTTGATGCTATCTTTCCACTTATAGCGCTGTCTTCCCCTTGCACGTTTGCCTTCAACTCTCCCTTCTGTTAAGGTCTTCTGCAAGGTATTATGCCTTTTTATGTGGCCAAAGTATTTTAGCTGCCGAACTTTGACCTCTCTCGTTAGTTCTCTTTTCATACCTAGATTTTCTAGGACCTCCTTATTTGTTTCCATCTCTTTCCAAGAGATACGCCCCATTCTTCTATATATCCACATTTCAAGAGCCTCAATTCTTTCTTCCAAATGCTTATTCATCGTCCATGTTTCTGCACCATACAGAAATGCAGAATATATATAACACTTTATGATTCTCAGTTTTAATTTGTGAGATAACTGTTTGGATGTCAGTATATGTTTCATGTTGTTGAATGTAGCTTTGGCCATTCCTATTCTCTTCTTGATTTCTGTTTCACATCTGCCATCTTCTGTTATTATATGACCAAGATATACGTAGCTCTTGACTTGTCCAGGATTTTCCCATTTACGCTTATCTTTAATGTGGGTTTATCGTCTGTTTTGCTAATTATCATAGTTTATGTTTTCTCAATATTAATGTCTAGTCCATATTCATGACTTATACTATTCACTTGCTTCACTAGTTCTTGTAACTCCTGTTTGCTTTCAGTTTACAACACAGTATCATCTGCATATCTAAGGTTGTTTATTGACCTTGCACTGATGTTCAGTCCTGGTATTTCCTGTATCTGTTTGAAAATTTTTTCGGTGTATAAATTAAATAGGCAGGGGGACAGCACACAACCGTGTCTGACACCTCTTTTTTGGACCTCTGTATATTTTTCTGCTAATATTCTTAGGCAAAATATTGCCTCTCTTGTTTCACTGTTCCGTCTAAAACCAAACTGTTCTTCTTGGATTTTGCTGTCTACTTTACTTTTTATTCTTTCCTGTATGATTTTGAGCAGTATCTTAATTGCATGACTCATCAGGCTGATTGTTCTGAAGTCTGAACATTCGGTTGCATTTGGTTTTTGGGCAATGTTATAAAAACTGATGTCTTCATGTCGTGTGGTATATATCCTGTATTGTATATATCGTTGCATATTTCTGTGATTGTATCTATACCAAAGCTCTCCAGAGCTTCTATCATTTCAATTTTTATGTTATCCATGCCTGCTGATTTTCCTTTTTGTATCATATGAATGGCATTCTCTACTTCTGATCTGAGAATGTTTGGGCCTTCATTAAAATCTGGTGATGGTTTTGTATCTTTGTTGTCCTCGAATAGTTCTTTTACGTATTCTGCCCATCTGTTTAATATGTCTTTCACATCAAATAATATTACACCATTTTTGTTCTTGATACAGCTTCCTCCTTGTGCAAACCGCGACCGATTTGATAATTTCTTTATTTCTTCATGCATATCTCTTGTCATGTGCTTTGCTTCCAAGTCTTCTATTTCCTTGCATTTTGTTTCTATCCACCGTTCTTTTGCTTCTCTACACATAGTACGTATGTCATTGTCTATTGTTTTATATTCTGGAGTGCTTTTTGCTTTCTTTCTTACTGCCATTTTATTCAAGATGTCATCTGTCATCCAATTTTGATTTTTCTTAGACTCCTTTTTAGGTAAATTTGCATTTGCTGATTGTATGCTTGTTTTTAAGCATTCCCATTTTGCGGTTGCTTTTTCTTCTGGGTTTTCTCTTCTATACTGCTCCATGCTTTCTGTCAATAACTGTTGATATTTATTTTGGACGTCGATTAAATATTTCTGTTTTATATCTGGTTGTTTCAGCGCTGATATTTCTATCTGGGGTTCCTCCTGTCTTCTGTTTCCTGCTCTTTTAAGCTTTATATTTACTTTGATGACGACTGGATTGTAATCTGAATTTATGTCGGCGCCAGGATGTGTCTTTGCACTTGTGACACTGTTCTTAAATCTATGTTTTATCATGATATAGTCGATTTGATTTCGTGTTACATCTCCTGGGCTTTTCCATGTGTATAATTTCCTTGGGTGGTGTTCAAAAAAGGTGTTACATATGACCAGCTGGTTTTCTTCACAGAACTGGATAAGTCTGTCTCCTCTATCATTTCTTGTCCCTAATCCATACTGTCCTACTATTTTCTTGTATTTTCCTTTTCCTACTTTTGCATTCATATCACCCATTACTATCAACACAGCTGTAGATTTGACTGGTTTAAGTGTGTGTTGTAGCTCTTCATAGTATTCTTCTATTTCTTCCTCGCTGTGATCTTTAGTTGGTGCATAAGTTTGTAAGATGGATATGTCGAATGGCTTTGCTCTCATCTTTAGTAACATCATTCTGTCGTTGTGTGTCCAGTATCCACATACGCATTTTTCTAACTCCTTTATCAACATTCCTACCCCTCTTTCATGTTTTTATCCTCCTGAGTGTATAAGCGTGTATTGGTCTCTTTTTATGTAGCCTGTATCCAATAGTCTTGCCTCTGCAACTCCCAGTATATCGAGTTTCATGTCTGCTGCCTCTAATATAAGATTGTCAAGCTTTCCTTCTCCGTTTAGAGTTCTAACATTCCATGTTCCTATTTTTAGGCTTCTCCTACTAGTTTTTAAGTGGTCTTTCTCAGAATGCTCCCTTTCAACAGAATTTAAGGAACACTCGTCATTATGTACTTCCTTACTCATTAGAGGAGTTGCCTCTTCCCTGTTAATTTGTACAGTAGATTCTTCCCCAGGGGACAGAGAGTTCTCTACATATCGGTTCTTATCTTGTTGTTGTGATCCCATTACGTTCTGTAGGAAGTACGTGGTAAGGCCCCATTCTCTTCCGCGGTGGCTTGCCATTGTCTTTTTCTATGTTTGACCCGCCTCTAGTGCGCCACACACTTTGCTGTTTCGCTTTGCGAGCCGTTGATCTTCTCAGATTCCTCAGCCTCACTCACTGTCTCAGTCTTTGTGTACTAGGGATGGACATTCCCTTGAGTAAGATTGCTCCTACTCCACCCATGTAGTTTAGCCAGTCAGCCAAGACTGTTGCCCGGGATGTGGCCACCGCCGTACACAAGCGGTATTCGAGGAGCCATACATGAGCTAGATAAAGAGAGGAGAACCAAATAGGATCCTGGCTATCCTAAAAAGGACATGGCTGTCTCTCACCGTGAGGTACTATCCCTCTCTCTTTATCCTACATCCCTAAACTCATGCAGCTATAAATAAAATTTTATTAAATTGCTAGTAATCAGTCGAGAATATTTTAAACTAAATTATAACTGCACTGATTCATCATTGAGTATTGACGAAATACGTATGTATTTCTAATTCATGATGACTGATTTTTATGAATATAACTTATTTCACGGGAATTTTAAACGATAAGTCAAGCTCTCCGCTTGCAGTTTATAATGTAAGTTATAACCGACGCGAAGAGTATGTATAAGTATTTTATATGTTGTTTTTTCTTTATTCAGTGAAACTGGGGTAACCCAACTTTGACAGCGTTTTAGTACTGAGAAATATCTGTGACGAACAAAAACATTTTTTTTCTTAAAGACTTGGGTGTATAAAGTAAAACCTGTCTGGCATTGCGTTGGCATCCAGAACGACAGAGTACCCATTTCATGAACTTTAAGATTAAATGAAGTAACGGGCCTATCGAGCCAGACTTAATTCTTCCTGAGAACAACCTCAAATACATTTCAGCCCTTGTGGCAAGTAAAATATTACAATCAATAACCTTTCCGACATTTTGGACTAATAGTGGTGTGACCAAGAATTTTACCTTTGATCGAAGTTACAAACCTGCCATTTTTCCTAAGTAGTGGAAACCTCGTGATTCTGACACTGTGAGCCCGCTTAAAACTAATTCTTACCTCGTGATTCAATTGACACTAACCTTAGTCTGAAAAATATTCGCATGAAGAGGACGCTCCCCGGACCATTGGATGAACCCAAAATCTGCAGAGCTGGGATCCGCTTCATCACAAGGAAAACATATTAAAGTGTGTGGGTGTCCTAGAGTTTGCACCAGACGCCGAACCACAGCACGATTGTAGGTAAGAATGTATGTCAGGGCCCTGATGAATGAACAGAGAGAAAGCAGGACTGAGTGACTCTTTTATGTTATACCAAATTTCACCCATTTTGCGGTCTTAAATTTCTTTATGCAAGTTTTTGTTGCTAACAATATTTTCCTGAGGATAGATTAGAGTATCAAAGTCTGTTCATACCTTTAAAGGGGAATCTTAGACTACAGCATATGTATCCGTGACTCTTTGGGGCTAACAGTTTTCTTCTAATAGGACTGTGAGCTATACATCGAGGGAAAGGATCATACCAATGGGTCTATCATTTTTGTAGCAATTCCTTGACTTTATGACTATTTGTATATGCTTGATGTAATTTTTATGTGTTGTGATGTAATTTTCTTATGATAACTAAAATTCACTTAAACTTAATCAGTGTGTCGGGTCAGCTCGTTCCAAATTATCTATATTTCCATTGTCATAGTTTCACGTCTGTGCGTATATTGTAGTCACTTATGTGTGTGTGTGTATGTGAGGAATATATATATATCAATATATATTATACTAGACGGTCTGACAAATCTTAATCTGTTGTAGATGATAGGCTAACTGACAGAAATCATGTCGAGGGTCAGAGACCGACTCTAATATATTTCCTCCATCTCAATCGTGAAATCTATTTCTATTTTATCATCTCTCTGAGCTATCACCTGTTCCTATCGCTATTCAGAAGGGACCAAACCTAAGTCTTAATTCACCTATCACAAATCTACGACAGCTACCACGACAAGCATGGGAAACAAAGAGCCAGGGATCCAGACCCCCAGGACGACACAGAGTCCGCTGGGAGGACAACATTAGACAATCTTTGAAGGACCGAGGACTAGAATGAAACCAGGCCAGGAGGAAGACAGCTGATAGGATAGTCTGACGCTCTCTTTTCCAAGCCTCTACACCTCACGGTAGAAGTAAGTAAGTAAGGTTGGATGAAATTGATAGGTACTCATTGTCAATTGACGCAGAAGAAGACAAGAAAAAGTTGGCATTTCTTTCTGCAGATGAGATAGTGCCAGAATTCCTAAGAAGAAGACATGAAATATTACCTATGGAACCTAGGAGAGATCTGAGAAAAGAAATCATACGAAGGTATACATTGATTACAGATAGTTCCGTCGCATTGACTTTATTACGAAAAATGAAAAGGAAAAGAGAGAAACAGCGCAAATAGTTTAGCGATAGGCTACTAAACTATTGGTCAAGATATCAACCAAGAGAAATCAGAAAAACAGCTGGCCAGTATATTTGTAGATGGCCTGCAAAGTACACCGTTGAAGCTGATGCTGCCAAGGAAAGATCCACGACCTCTTAAAGAAGCAGTACTCGTGGCTATCACGGAAGAACATGTTAGAAAGAGGCTAGACCTCAGGTTATTAAGAACCAACACTCATCATGAGCTTGAAAGAGAGGAACCAATCGAGATTGATTATTGTTGTTATAGGAGTTGTGACCAGCCACAATATCGACCACCACAACAAAGGCGTGTACACACTGTATCAAGACAACATGTCTCAAGACAGATAAACATATAAGGAGGGAAACCTGAGGCCTCTAAACAGTAAATAATTAAACAAACAACACACAAAGGTATGTTATCAGGCACTCAGTGAGAAATAAAGAAGTAGAAGACCAGACAACAGAAAAACAACAGAAGTGATAGGCTTACCGGAAATCGAACCAGGACCTTCCGAACGGCACCCACCGCCCAGCTACGGGAGCGAACCGTTATATGTTTATACGTTTATAAAATACCAAAAAAAAAACAAAAAAAAAACAAACCTACATTCTGTTCTTGACTTATTCTCATTCTTCTATCATTTACTAGACACAGTACTAAGATCTTTGTCTTGTGTAATCTGGCCTATACTGTTTAATAGTGAAACTGCGTCTATAATTAGTCTGGGTCGTCCTATGGTACATATCCGGGTCACGTGGTGGTTCGTGCTAGACCTTTGTCGGTGAGGCATTATTTTTGTAATGCTTAGCTGGCAGAGTGGATAGTGGCGGCTCGCTCCCGTGGCTAGGCGGTGGGTGCCGTTCGAAAGGTCCTGATTCGATTCCCGGTAAGCCTATCACTTCTGTTGTTTTTCTGTTGTCTGGTCTTCTACTTCTTTATTTCTAACTGAGTGCCTGATACATACCTTTGAGTGTTGTTTGTTTATTTATCAAGACATATACCATGTTTCGTTTGCTGCCAACTCGGACACAAGGCGGTCTCTTGTGGTCAAAGATATCAAGGACCAAATAATACCAGACAACATCAAGTGAATAGAGAATACACACAAATTTAACATACAGTAGTGAAGACGGCAAAGATACTTGAGAAACTTGAGAGACAATAGTGATGGTAGAGAAGAGGAGAGAGAATGGAGAAGCCATAGGTAAAATGACGAGTATAAAATATGGACAGTTTTCAGAAACCATAGCGAAGTGGTAAAGTTAACAGTTGGGAGACAATATAGACATTAAAGAGTATATGGAAAAATGGCGAGAATATGGAGACAATGGAGAATAAGGAAGTGGTCGTTCCAGAGAGAACGAAAGAGATAACGGAGTCGAGAAGGACAGAGATTTTGCGGCGGCTGCCAGAGTCTTGAGAAGTTTTGTGAGAAGCTACTCTTCTCCGAACACAAAGGGAGTTATATGAAATGGAGAGTTCCAGAGGGAACAAGTATCAGGAATATGAAAAAGAGAGATAAGAGATAAATAGAGAGTATTGACAGAATGGTTTGTGCATGTATTTTGTGTGATCTCTCACACCTTCAGCCACTCCGACAATATCATTTGTTTTTCATTTTTCTCTTCCTCTCACTCATCGCTATCGTGTGGCATATTTTATGCACCATCTTTTACTCTCTATGATGAATTTTGTAGCGGAAAGTCTCTAACACTCCCTTATGGAAGTATTTGCTACGGGAGTAATTCGTATCTTATTGTTTGCCACTCCTCATGTGTATTTACGTTCAGCCAGGTGAACTATGGTATTATCGTAACAATACCCAGTCATCAGACCGGTCACCCGCTTATCTCTTTGAATCCGTCTGGCCACTTTTGGAAACGTGTCGGTCCAAGATTTGACCCAAGTTAAAAGCTAATGACCGTGTTGACACAAGCTTGTATTGTGCGTACGATGAAAAAGACAACATTGTCGGACAAGACATCTGTCTGGCGGAGGCACGCAGATAAAGGCGATAATTGGATAACCTGTCGGGGTAGACATCTTGGCGGAAGACATTACGCCAGGAAAACAAGGTCACAATATTGTGGGAGGCAGATAGGTGCAGCCTGAACAATATTACGTCTTATTATAAAGAGGTCACGCGTGGATATTAAAAATAATATTTTTAACACGCGAGGGGATATTTTAAACTTCCCCACCCAAACAGTGCTAGAGAGATTTGATTGGTTTGAAGTGAGAGCCGGAATGTACAATGACTTCTATTGGAACATTCGGGGAAACACCATCTGTGAATTGAACTGAGAATGAGAGATATAATCTAGTGAACTCAGAAACACAGAACAGACAGCTTCGCAACTTCAACCAAGCAACTCCCAAACAGCCAGAAAGAGAAGGATCGGACCTAGAATTCCTATATCAAAAGTGACAGATCGACAGTATTTGGGCAACTCTGAAACCTTAAGAGTAGACCCGCATATTTAAATACAAAGTCTGTAAAACTTCAGGACCAGGACTTTACATATTAGGACTGGAAACCTAGGAATTGGATCTTCAGTCATAAGAGAAATAATATCCCAGACCAAGTGTATCGCAGAACACCCGTCGAAGAGTAATTACTAGTTTCCCAGGCCAAGTGATTAACAGAACACCGTCATACGAGGAATTTCTCAGATGAAATTGATTCGAGAGCATATGCACCGACATTGCTCGCATCCATCTGAAAATCTGCGCAAGGAGATTGTGTATTCCCAAAAATTAGGGGTAAGTTGTGAATTTTTTTTATTACAAACGAGAATTTAACATGTTTTCTTGCTATTGTATATATATGAGGCTGGCAACCTCAACATATAAAAATAGTATATACATGATCCACTACAGCAAGAGCTGGTGGTTGTTTCTGACAAGTCGTGCGGGAAACCCGACAGCAGAGCGACCCCAGACTCTGACTGGAGCAGTGATGAGTGATGACTGCGTCATATGTGACTCCAGTGTAACGTATTATCTTGTGAAGATTTATGTACTTTTTAAAATTGTAATTCAGGCAAATCATTATTCACGCACTCCAGCCGCAATTTCCTAGTTAACACCCAGAAGAATATGGGTGAATTTTCATCATATTCCCTGAGTTACCCATTGTGCTCAGGAATTTAATTCTTCTGAGAGATGAACATTGGTGGGTGGAGCATGACAATGGGCCTGTTAGTTTGCGGCGAACAAATGTACCCAGCAGGCATTTGTTTCTTTCTATTTGTATAAAGTTCGTGGTTACAAGCCATCAGACGATTTGTGGCACTAACGCCGTGTGACGACTGGCCCAATCTTCTCTTCATTTAAATTACGATACACCATTTTTTTTTCATCTTCAGTGCATGATCGAAAATCGGTAAAAATACGCCGCAAATTTCGCTCGTTGATAAATATTAATACTATTTTTAGATTAACGATGTCATTGTAGACCTGACCTCGTTAGCTTGAAAGCGGTTTTGAAAGCGGTTTGTGAAACCATTAGGTTAAAAACAACGCACCCCAGACTACCGAGACTGTGAGCCAGGATTTGCGTTAAGTCGTCATTTTAAAACTAACAGGTGAACTTATATATGTTAAAACATATACGACACCCCATATATACCCGTATAAGAGGCCGATTATATATATAAGTCTCTTTTATTCATCCATGAAAACCGCAAGATGTCTTTGAGGTGAAAGATGCGTATCGAAAATGATGAAAGAAACTGGTGTGCTTTGTTGCTAGTTTTGTAGATAGAACTAAAAGCATAAGGTAGTCCCAGGTTCCGTATGGAGCAGGGAGGAAAAGATGAAAGAAATGATGTACATTCTAAGTATTATACTTACAATTTCAAACCAGTATAAATGTCTATGGACGATGTCATCAAGGCATGTAGGGAGAGAACAAGAAAGTATTCAGTGGGGTACTTGAAGATGAGACAGGTCTGTATGTCAGAGCTGGCATTTGCTGATGATGTTGCCCTGATTGCTAAATCAGAGGCACATCTCCAATCCAACCTGCAAGTCTGGAAGGAAGACCTGGAGAAGAGAGGGATGGTCATAAGCAACTCTAAAACAAAATCCATGGTGATAACACGAGAAGAAAGGAGACATCAGATTAAGCTGGGAGAACAGGTCTTGGAGCAGGTCAACCACTTTAAATACCTCGGACCTATTATAGACCGAAAGGGAGGCATCAAAGAAGAGTTGGCCACTCGAAAAGCAGCAGCTGGGAGACTTTTTCAGGCCATAAATCGAGGATTCCTCAGCAAGAGAGAGGTTGGTAAGAAAACAAAGATGGCTGTATACCGCTCGACCTATGTCCCAGCTTTGACATATGGATGCGAGTCATGGGCAATGACTATGTGACGGATGAAAATTGAGCACCTTGATCGATCCACTTTTTTCTCACCGGCACCCCTCATTCTTTTTCAATCTACTCGATTCCACGTGGGTTTCCCTCGCTCCTTAATAAACAAGCACGGGTTATCGCACTAAAAGGCATGTCTTTCGCCATCTGACGTATTTTTAGTTTTGCCACGTCTACGGTCTTCTCTCACGAGCCATTAAAAATAGCTATCTCTGAATCTCTTACTGTCATTCCTTCAAAGAGGCGGGCCAGGGTCGGCCACCGGCTGTCAGGTTACGACGTCTTTGAAGTTCCAGAGAGAGAGCCGAGTCCCGAAACCTCTGATTAATACCTGGTAATAGAACGGACGAAGAACCGTTTACGCGTAGAATAAATTTCTTGCTGAAGCGGCAAAACTGTCGGCATAGTGGTGAAAAATAGCCTTCGTTCAGGAATTAGCCGAAGAATTCGCTTGAGGTGCGATTTTTGCCAGACATTGGCGAGATTGAGCCAATTTAATATATATACGCATCTCTTAAAAATTCAGTTATCAGTTCGCTCCAGGATTTCTGATAGTCTAGCTCGCATTTTAGAGCCTTATTCAATTTGGATTCGTATTATACGTGGAGATTTCAGTTTCCTGATTTGCGGTAAATAATAGTATATTAGGCATTAAGTGTTTTAATGTGTTAAAGCTTCATTTTATTTCACCGGGATTTTTGTGTTAAGTGAAACGTATTAAATAAACATATAGTTACTTTTACCAGCTATAAACGAAAAATTTAATTACTCGCGATTTCCCAAGTAAGAGATACTTTAAATTAACTAATAGACGATAGGCGATTGACAATTGTCGAGATGCGATTTATTTTAAATGTTCATCTTGTGTAAATTCTAAGTTACTAGTGTTCATATCTATTGTTAAAAGCGATGAGATTAGCTAGAAAACTGTGGGTTTTAAATTTAATTAAATACCAGAGTGATTAACAGGTCATACTTAAAACGTGTACTAGATTAGGATAAATAAATATTGTTAAAATGTTTGTATTTTCTTCCAATATAATATAGGCTGATCATAACCTTGCGATCCAGTGGGGCTTTACTGTCTGATGTTCCTACCAGCATCCAAAAATTATTGGTGTAACCATCTTCTTGTTGCGACCCCTGTGCGGTCCCCTTCTCCATTTATGACGAGAGGTCAAATCTAGAAAAACACAATAATTATATAAAAATTTACTGGAATAATAAACTGGAACGGAACATTCCCAGAATACAACTTGTTTCACATATAATTTTATTATCAGTCTGCTGAGGCAGAAACTTTGTACTCTGTTATCTGACCCATGACAGGAGTTTTTCTTCCATCGGATATATTCACGAGAACTCACTGTCCACACTCGGCCATCATATAATCGAACAGCCGATTATTATCATTTAATATTTTCCCCCATCACGTCACAGAGTGTCACATCCGCCTGAGGCTAGACTGCACAAGAACAATATATTAACATATTAATTCCCAGGACAGTTCCACCACATGGGAAAAAACGTATTCCAAACCTATACCTGCAGTGAAAATAAGAATAGCCTGGACAATACTAACGCATCAATTTCAGCGACTCCCGGACAGTAGCAGTCAGCAAAACCGGAGAGTCTGGGGCTGAAATTGACCATGAACGTGACTGAATAGTCTCAATACATGTTAGTTAATTCCACGGAATGTATGCAGCGTCGACAGTTCGGTAAGCAAATCTGAAAGTGGGCCACTGTATGTTTGTAATGAGTGAACGGAACGAAAGAACATATTTCTTAAGTTACTACTAATATACCATCTTCTCTTTTTTTATTTTTATCTCTCACTAATCTGAGGGTCCAAGGGATAGGTTAAATTATGGACTTATTCTTTACCCATCCTGACTACTCCCTACTCCCATTGTTAATCATTTTTGATCTTTTTGGTAAATTACCTCTGTTGGAATCTTTCCTAGTTCTTCCTATACCTGAGGGAGGGATTACTAGATTATATTTTCATTTCTTGCCTGTAAACTATAATTCATTGATGTAATGATAATGCTTTTCTTGATGTTGTGATATTTTTTAGTGAAAAAATAAACTTAATGAACCTTAAGCTATTAGTGTTGGTCAAAACCCCCGCCATTATATGTGATCCATAGTTTATCTGTTTTCACGTCTGTACGTATTTCCGTTACAAAATTGTGTGTGTACGTGAGGGTAGTGTAATTTGAATCTGTACCAGTGAGAAAGTTCGTCTACTTTAAATAGTGTCGTACAAGATAGGCTGGATTAGAGCAATTACTCAATCCAAGACTGTGCTTTCTCTTACACCAGTTCTCCTCGTGAAACAGGAACTATTTCTCACACCTTCCTCTCACATAGCTATCACTATCACCTCTGCTCGGACGGGACCATAAATATCTCAGACCTATCTTATCAAAAATTACGACAGACTACAACCCACAAAAGCCAGATCCAAACCTCAGAAATGAGGTATCTGAGGAAGGTGGTTGAAGTAACAAGAAGAGACATGGTATGCAACGAGACCATGCGTCAAGGCCTTAAATCCCACCCCCTGCAGACCCACGTAGAACAGTCCCAACTAAGATGGTTTGGCCATGTCTGCAGAATGAGAGAAGATCGGCTACCACGACAAGCATGGGAAACAAAGAGCCAAGGATTCAGACCCCCAGGACGACCCAGAGTCCGCTGGGAGGACAACATTAGACAATCTTTGAAGGACCGAGGACTAGAATGGAACCAGGCCAGGAGGAAGACAGCCGATAGGATAGTCTGGCGCTCTCTCTTCCAAACCTCAACACCTCACGGTAGAAGGGGAACGACTAAGTAAGTAAATAAGTAAGTAAGTAAGTACGTATATCAGAGTGGGGGGCTTGAACGAGTTGAAATTAGTAAGTGCTTAATTCTTCACAAAAGTTTTCGGCAGATTCTAGAATTAACGTGCTCAGCCTACAGTTCCACTGAACTACTTTGAGAGCTTTATTATCTCTAGTCTCCATTTTATATGGTTATGCTCTTGTTTTTAATTTGGTTGTTTGTCAAATTCTCTATTTACTTTTTATTTTATTTTGCCCACCATCTCTCATGTTCTCTACAAATTCCTCATTCCAAGTGACCATTTTACTCCGCACTCTTTCTACGACGTATGATAGGAGTAGTTCAACTGTTTCCTTAATTTTTTTCTTCCATATTTTCTTTGTTTTCCTGCTTTTTCAATATTTTGGACTCTTCCCTTTTTTCTTCTGTCAAAAGTGCTCTTTATATCTCTTTTTTTTTAAGATTTCTTCATTACACTTTAATTTCTGATATTTTTTTTTGAGGTCTCTGTCTACTGCCTGTTGTGCTATTTTCATCATCATGTGACGTATTCTTTCCAGAACGTTGTCTCCATTACAGCTGCTCTGAACGCATCACGATTCTGGGCAAGTCGACCTGCATCAGCCAAAGACAAGTTCAGACTCTCTGTGATGTCCTTGGTCCACCGTCGTCTAGGTCGACCCCTTCCCCTTTTTCCAGGGACCATGCCTTCCATCACTGTTTTTTCCAGACTATTATGTCTTTTTATATGACTGAAAAATTTCAGCTTCCTTATTGCGATGGTAATTAGGAGCCAATGTTCTTGTACATTTAGTGAGTGCAGTACTTCTCTGTTGGTCTTTTTTTTTTGGTGCTATTTTAATTTCTTTAAATACCTGCCTGGCTTGGGTGAGGTTATGTTCTGTCTCTTCTGTGTTGTTTTCTTCTTTGCTATTGCTTATGCGTGTTTTACTTTCACCTTCTTTCTGTATTTTCTCCTTTATGCTTTTTACTTCAGTGGTTATTTGTTTTATTTGTTTCTTCATGTTATTTTCTTGGAAGTTTTGGAGTTGGCTGTTTGTTTTCTGCTTTTCTTTGACTTTCCAGAATGGGAGTGGCCAAACATGCAGGTTCCGGACATTTAACGGGTTGTCCTGTTCTCTCCTCCAATCATCACGTGTTTGGTGGGCAGGTTTCAAGATGTCAAAAGTATTCCTATCCTCCAATAAGCAGGCGTTGGTCCAGAGAGGCAAATTTAATCTCAAAAATAGGCTGTCCTTTATCTGGGCATCACTGTCTGTTGCATAGGTTCTCAGATTCGTCAACTTTCCCTGCACAGAAACGTTATGGTGGGTAATGAAAATGTCTGGTTTCATTACTTGCCCGAATAATTAAACAGTGGTATGTAACACCTCTTAGTCGGTGTGTTTTATCAATTACGCCACCTGTGAGAGGCATTAGATGACTCTTAGCGTCAGTGTTAACCTCACTTGGCGGTTAGGATTCAATATCTAGTCACCGAAAAGTCTGTAGTCGGCTCTGTTCTCAGGTCTAACCAGTGACGTACTAAGGGGGGTGCAAGAGGCGGTCCGCCCCGGGTGACAGGCAGGAAAGGGTGCCGTCGGATACTATTATAATAGTACTTACTAATAAACATATACTTTCAAGTGCAGTTCTTTATGAGGAGAGGGTGCCAAAGATAGGATGCGTCCCGGGTGCCAAATACTTTAGGATCGCCTCTGGGTCTAACTAACCTAACTTAATATGCACGGAGAACGACCAGAAAGGTGTTGACAGTAGGTTCTGGCAACAGTACATGGCGCGCTATTACGCTACTCCACGAAGACAGTGTAATACCAAAGGGCATTTGAATAAAGAAAGTAGCATTGAATGACTGAGAACTGCAGCTGAGGACAAGGAACGAACGAACGAACGAACGAACGAACGAACTTTATTTTCAAAGGGTTGAGAATTGGGCACGCAGGCCCGTCTGACATTCTGCCCTTCCTTTCTCTCACCTTTCATACTGAATTCATTTATTCTCATATGCATTTTACATATCAAATTCAAGGAATTCAACGTTGTAAAGTAAAATAATAATATAGCACACTCATATTAACATTAATTACTTATAAGCATGACATAACATATGTTGAAAAGTACAAACATTATCAGAGATAGATAGATAGATAGATAGATAGATAGATAGATAGATAGATAGATAGATAGATAGATAGATAGATAGATAGATAGATAGATAGATAGATAGATAGATAGATAGATAGATAGATAGATAGATAGATAGATAGATAGATAGATAGATAGATAGATAGATAGATAGATAGATAGATAGAACGAACGAACGAACAAACTTTATTTTCAAAGGGTTTAGAATTGGGCACGCAGGCCCGTCTAACATTCTGCCCTTCCTTTCTCTCTTCTTCCATAGTTAATCTATTTATTCTCACACGTATCCTAAATGTTACTTAAATAATAAAATAACAAGAAAGTACAATAAAATAAAATCCCAACATTGTAACAGTACAATAACAGTTACACAAATTTACAGATGCGTATCATAATTTATACTAAACAGGACAAAATTAACTTTAAAACCTTGAATGGAAAATTAACGTAGTCATAGGAGAAAGACAGATGAAACAAATGGTCGAAATTTGGTTTTGTCACACTCTCAAAGAATTTCAGACTGTAGAAGTCGTGAAGCAAAAAATTATGTATGCTGACCCTAACGTCGCCCGAAGCATGCACATTTGCCGAGATCTAGCTCTCTGCAACTACCAGCGTGTGAAGATTTAAAGAAAGAGAAGACAGTTCAGTCTACGCTGTTAAAGTATTTTTAAAGACAATAATGGCGTTTTCGTCATATCATCCTGTACGATATTCAGTAGTGTTTTAATTTTTTTTTATTTTGCTTTCTATAACTATTCTATTACTTTGTTTGTCATATACTTACTTACTTAGTCGTTCCCCTTCTACCGTGAGGTGTAGAGGTTTGGAAGAGAGAGCGCCAGACTATCCTATCGGCTGTCTTCCTCCTGGCCTGGTTCCATTCTAGTCCTCGATCCTTCAAAGATTGTCTAATGTTGTCCTCCCAGCGGACTCTGGGCCGTCCTCGGGGTCTGGATCCTTGGCTCTTTGTTTCCCATGCTTGTCGTGGTATCCGATCTTCTCCCATTCTGCAGACATGGCCAAACCATCTTAATTGGGACTGTTCTACTTGGGTCTGCAGGGGGTAGGATTTAAGGCCTTGACGTATCGTCTGGTTGCGTACCATGTCTCTTCTTGTTACTTCAACCACCTTCCTCAGATACCTCATTTCTGAGGTTTGGATCTGGCTTTTATGGGTTGTAGTCATTGCCCATGACACGCATCCGTATGTCAAGACTGGGACATAGGTGGAGCGGTATACAGCCATCTTCGTTTTCTTACCAACCTCTCTCTTGCTGAGGAATCCTCGATTTATGGCCTGAAAAAGTCTCCCAGCTGCTGCTTTTCGAGTGGCCAACTCTTCTTTGATGCCTCCCTTTCGGTCTATAATAGCTCCGAGGTATTTAAAGTGGTCGACCTGCTCCAGGACCTGTTCTCCCAGCTTAATCTGATGTTTTCTTTCTTCTCGTGATATCATCATGGATTTAGTTTTAGAGCTGCTTATGACCATCCCTCTCTTCTCCAGCTCTTCCTTCCAGACTTGCAGGTTGGATTGGAGATGTGCCTCTGATTTAGCAATCAGGGCAACATCATCAGCAAATGCCAGCTCCGAAATATAGACCTGTCTCATCTTCCAGTACCCCACTGAATACTTTCTTGTTCTCTCCTTACATGCCTTGATGACATCGTCCATAAGGAGTATGAAGAGGTAAGGTGATAGGATATCACCTTGTCTTACACCAGTGGTGGTCCTGAACTCTTCCGACTTATGGTTTGCTGTCCTCACATAATTTCTGCAAACTTGTAGAAGCTCTGTAAAGCATGAATCAGAGGTGCTGGAATATTCTTCCTTGCCAAACAGTCCCAAAGTTTGCTCCAGGGGACCCTGTCAAACGCCTTTTCCAGATCTATGAAACAAAGATGCATCTCACTCTTATACTCAGGGGCCTTTTCACTCAGCTGTCTGAGTGTGAAGATTAGGTCTTGAGTACTTCGGTTTGCTCGGAATCCGCACTGGACCTCATCCAATTGTGGCTCAGCTAGGCGTCGGAGTCTCTACTCTAGGATTCTAGAGTAGATTTTACCAGGGACACTGAGAAGGGATATGCCTCTATGGTTTCCACACTGTCGATTGTCACCCTTTTTGAAAATTGGTGTTATGATGGCAATCTCCCAATCCTTTGGTATTGTCTTGTTGTACCACGCTGCCTGTAAAACCCTTAAGAGTAATAGGTCGCCTGATGCTCCCATGAACTTAACCATTTCTGGTGTTGTACCATCATGCCCTGCTGCTTTGCCCATCTTGATTTTCTCCAGTGCTGCCTTCAGTTCTTCCATCTTTATGTCATCTTCACCATCATTGGTTTTCTCTTCTGTGCTAGTGTTTATCATTTCTGATGATTCACCATGCTCACCATCCAGGAGTTCTGAGAAATATTCTTTCCATCTTCCCATTACTTCCTTCGGGGCAGTAAGCAATTTGCCTTGCTTGTCCTTTATAAATTTGAGAGGGCATTGTTTTTCCTTCCTCATGTTCTTTAGGGTCTTATAGAACAATTTCTGGTTTTCTTGTGCATCTTTTTCTAGCTTTTCTCCAAATTCTTCCCAGGACTTCTGTTTTGCTGCTAGCACTTTGTTCTTTGCTTCTGTTCTGAGTGTCACATATTCTCTATATTTTTCCATTCGTCCTGTTGTGTTTTTAGCTCCTAAGTATTGTTTCCATGCCATTTTCTTCTCCCTTATTTTCTCTTTGACTTCCTCTGTCCACCAAGGTGTCCTCTTTCTCTTGTTCCCAAGTCGGACTTCACCGCATGCTTCTGCAGCAGCTTTCTTTATGATATCCTTGAATTTAATCCAGAGGGTTTCCAAGTCATCAGGTCGTTCTTCTGTGTTGCTCACCGCTGCAGCAATAAGCCCCTGATATCTGGTCTTAATTTCTGGCTCTCTCAGCTTGTAGGTCCTAATGCTCATTTCTCCTGCTCGTTTACTTGGTTTCTTGCGTGATGTTGGTCAGTTCCTAGGTTGAGCAACTCTTTCAGTTGTTCTTTTGATTGTTAGCAGGTAGTGATCACTTCCAATCTCTGGCCCCCTCCAGACTCTAGCATCTCGGACATATTTGAATGAGCTTCTCCTAACAATGGCATAGTCGATCACTGACTTCTCATTCTTTGTTGGTTCATATCTAGTGTATGCATGTATGCGCTTATGGGGGAACTTTGTGTTTGTAATGATCAGATTCTGCTCACTGCAGAATCTAAGGAGTCGCTTTCCATTGTCATTGAGAGTATCTTCTCCATATCTTCCGATAACTCCACCCCATCTAGCATGGTCATTTCCAACTCTGGCATTAAAATCTCCGAGCATGATAACTTCATCTAGGCAGTCATCCACTGTCCTTTCAAGCAGCTCGAAGAATTCCTCCTTGACCTCTGCTCTCTCATCCTCATTTGGCCCATACACTATGACCAGTTTGACTATGGTTTCTCCTTCTTTTAGTTTAACAACCATAATGCGCTCCGAGACAAAGTTCCATCCCTTGATACTATCTTTTTGATTTTGGGCCACAATGCAACCCACGCCCCCTTTAGCTCTTTCAGACATGGGTACACCACTGTAGAGCAGCGTGTTGCCATCGAAATCCATGACTCCTTGTCCTTTTTTCTTTGTTTCCGTTATAGCCAGGATTTCTAGTTTTGCTTTCCTCATCTCTTCCACCAGCTCCTCTTCCTTCCCATTTATACTTCTTGTGTTCCAAGTTCCATAAGTCGTAGTCCGTAGTCCGTTCCAGTTCGTCGCCTTTAGAATCCGTCCGGTTTTCTCTCTTGTGTTGCTCATAATCGTGATTTAAAGCAAACAGGTGATTGGCCTGTTGTGCCTTTGCATGGTGGAGGGGCTGCCTCCTTCCGGCTTAATGCAGGCCGCCCTCCTCCTTTTTCATCCGGGCTTGGGACCGGCATTAGCGGAGTTTTGTCATATACTTGAACCAGAAATACATTTTTTCGTATCCTTTGCTGTTATATTACCTTAATACATAGATTACAAAAATATATGTTTAAAAATTTTCATTGCATAGTTCCTTTGGGCTGGAAGCAATTACCATATTTTACGAATACGAGTAATTATAACTTGGAATGGTGCGAATTCGAATTATGCGACCACTTCACGGGATTCATTATTCGCACTAATGGCGACTTTTTTTTTTCTTGCGTCTGATTATTTTGCTGTAATACCCTGTTCAACCAAAACCCATTGAAGGGTTACAAACGGTTATATTGGGATATATAGGGTGTTATCGTCTTCGCTGGTATCTCGTTCGTAGTCCTGGAGGTGACTGGTCCTGAAAAGGACCACTAGCTGGCTGTCTGTATTCCTCTTTGTCCGTTTGTGGTGCCGTGTCGCGCTCGTGGTGTTTTTTATGTCCTGCCTCACTATCTGGCTTGTTTGGTTTTGCGTGTTTTTACGCTCCTAGTTTCTGTTGCTTTTGTCTTCTTGCTCTCCTGTATCTGTGACAGTGCTTTTTCAATTATCGTTGGTAGTAGCTGTTCTAGCGTTTCTTCGATGATTTCTTCTACTGTTTGGTTGTTCGTTTTAGTTTCTCGCGTGCTATTTGTGATATTTCCTCAATGGCTATTCTTTCTGCTTCTATTCTTTTGAGTATTTTTGTGTTTTCTTCTGTCAGCTCTGTCAGCTTCACTAATGGCGACCGTATGGATGTGTGTGTATATATATATACAGACTACTCGCATAGTTTTGCCAACTGACATGTGTGCTCCTTAAAGCGATACATGTCCAGCTCTCATAATCTGAGATCTTAAATGGAGTGGCTCGACGAGTTGTCGGGTTCCAGGTCTCGTTCTTTTAAATAGGACTCCATCTTCATAGTAAACTGTTCTAGTCGAAGTATGGGCCTGTGTTCTGTGCCGTTGTTCAGAGCAGGGCGCTAAAGTTACATCCTCCTTTTGCGGTCGTTTCAGCTCTGCTAAACTAAGAAGAAGTGGTGAGTCAGAGCTATCCAATGTTGGGAGGTGGGCGCTCTGCTCCATTACCTTCCTCATAGATAAATGATGGTTTTCAACTTTCTGGTTTTCCAGGCTTTGGCAGTCCGAGAAATCGTGTACATATTGACGAATATCCCGTTGCATGTCTGACCACCAGTATTTCATTAAAACATGACGTAATAAAGTATGTGTACCTCGATGAGGTTGTGAGGGAGATTTATGCATTTGCTGCATCAGGCGGGTTCTATGTGGGAGTGGGACAACTAACTGTCTCTTGTTCCCAACCCTCAGGTAAACTAAACCTTTCTCCATATAATATGCTCCCTGAGGAGTATGGGTGCAGTTTCCATACAACCTACTGAAACAAGACTTTAGGGTTTTATCTTCCCTTTGTGCCTTCTTCAGCTCCGGTATGTTGGGGCTGGTTAGAGATGAGAGCTTGGGGGCCGCTGGGGCGTTTCCTGGGTTCTCTCTCTCTCTCTCTTGTGTCGACCTGGGTTTCTGCGAAGGATCCCCAGGGAAGACATATTTTCACCCTAAAATGAGAGGATAGACTAAATCGTCTAAAACAGCGGCATACCGGGTTGCACAATCAATTTCCGCCACTGGTAGAATCATGGGCTCTATACTCTTCCGGGGTCCCTGTATTTCTACAGTTTCACCAGTGTTCTGCTGTGCCTTCACCAAAGATGGCAAAACTAGAGCCGAGTATTCTAAACCCGAATCATATAAGCGCCATATTGATCGGTTACCCACAGTACGAGTTCAGTAAAAGAGGGGTGGCTGGGATTCGATTGACATGTCGGTAAGTCATGGTTCCCTAGAAAGTGTGCGAGAGAGACATACAGTTCTTCCTTTCTTACTCTTCTGTTCACTCAGGGTGAAAGGAGGGGGGGGTTAGGGGCTAACGAGCTGTAGGAGAGGACAGATAGATTAGTAGAGGTGATAGTGTCACAGGATTCTGAATCACTGAGTCTGTATCCTGGTAACTTATCCCACTTTCTCAAATTCACCTTCCTCTGCCTCTACAGTCTATCTTTACTCGGTTGCCAGGCAAGTCCGAGCCATTGATAAATCTTGTGCAACCAAGATCAACTCTCCCTGGTAAATCCTTGGGTTAACCTTGTGACATTAAGTGGGATCTCTACGTCCGAGATAGAACCTTGGTATTTCCCTAGACAAGACATGAAAGAATTATTTTATCAATTGTAGAAAACCTATACACTGTCTGACTATCATATACAATTCTAAACAACTCCTTCTTCTACTTCTGTAGAGTGAAAGAACACAGATAAGATTTTTACATAAAAAGACAGGTACACGACGATAACGTGACGACATCTCCCCTCAATATCTAGTCCTTTCTGCTTATCCTACCCCGAATCGTTTATATATATTTGTTCTGGGCAGCAGCTGTAACAAAACACTGTGATATTAAATATATTTATTACAATTAAAAAACCTATATATATTTGTTCTGGGCAGCAGCTGTAACAAAACACTGTGATATTAAATATATACTTCTATTTATAAAAACCTTGGCCTTTGTTATCTATGTTGTAAAATATATGTATATATTGTATAACTGTTTGTAAAATATATGTATAAACAAACAACACAATACAACAACACAAAAACCCGCCAGCTACACCCCAACAACACACAACAATTAAAATACCTACACAATCTACCTATCTCTTCTTAGTTACCTACACATCCGCCATTATCGAGCTGGTATATTGCTATATAAAAGTCAGCTCATCCTCCACAATCGATCGGCATATTTTATTATATAAAAGTCCGCTCATCCTCCACAAATCCTAACCGTAGCGTACATGACATACTACTAACATATTCCTAATAATTGGACGAACAGAGTCGTCTTGATCACCCGTGATGGACGAACAGAGTGGTCTTGATGACCCGTGATGGACGAACAACACCACGTGGTCCTGTTCCGTCCCGTGACGTCAAGGTATTTCCATATCGTCTTTATCCCCTTCATGCCTGTCTCCAGTTCCCTTCTCCGTGTGTTCCTTGGTCTCCATCTACCTCTTTTACCACGGGTATTCCAGAAACAAGGACAGCCTTGTAATGCTATCAACATGTTCCCTCAATGTGTGTCCTATCCATCTCTAACGTCTTCTTCTCATCTCTTGCTCTATTGGCACTTATCTAGTTCTTGTCATCAGCTCCACATGAGTGATCTTGTCTTATCACTGCAATGTTTATATTCTAATGGTTAACAATTAGGTTGTAAAATCAGCCTTCTGTGGTTTTTTCTAAAAAGTTTTGCCCCTTTTTGGCGAGGCGCGTCTCTTTCGACCTAGACCTAAGATCCATCGGTTATATTAGGGCGCATGTCCAAATATAAAGACCATGCTGTCTGGTATTTGTAGCTTAAAAGTTAAGCTTTGATCCCTCGATCTCTAGCGTAGAGGAAATTTCATAACAGAACATGTAAGAATATGAGTATAATGAAGCAGATGTTTCTTTTTTGGTAAGAAAGTGGTCAAGCTTGACTTCTGTATCACACAAGGTGTATCTCAGCACAGTGCACGAACTCCGTAGCACCGGCGAGGATCCCAGTGTGTATATACAGGAAGCAAACATTCTATAAATATTGTTTTGGTGGGTAGGTTTTCCTAATTTTGTAAATTTTACAAGGGAGCTGTCGTATGGCGTACTCTTTAGATTTCCAACCTCCAAGGAATTTTTTAACGTGCGCAGCTCGCACACGGGACTTCATATTTGTTCACCCTGATCCGAGAAGGCTAGGCCTCCGATCTCACCACCCAGGAGATGGGGGGGGGGGGGAGAGGGGGAAAGGAATTTGACATTATTAGGACCCACGGGTTTTTAAAAAAATGACAATCAAATACATTCCCTGCACTGGGAAGCGAACCCGGTTCCTGTAGAATTAAAGGCGGACGCCGTACCTCTTTACCACCCCGACCTCCATTTCACCTTCTTTCAAACACATTACGTCACACTGTGTTTACATGGAAGCCTACCACGGTCATCATCACCACCCAGCTCCAGAAAGAACATAGGCCTTCAACTAATGTATGCCAAGTTTACATGTCCCGTCCATCAGCGGAAGGTCAGATGACCTGTCCACAGTGTATGTTGAAGTTTTCATGGTTTAAAACTGTCTACAGGTCTCTCTGGGATAACGTAGTGACAGAACGAAGTAGAAGTAATGGGATAATGGTGTAAGGGACATGGCCGTTTAAATCATTGTCATAGAAAGACGTACGAGTTATCAGTGGTCACGTGAGCATAAGACGTAGTCAGCGTTGCCACTCTTGAGTGGATTTACCTAGATCTAGGTTGTTTTGGTCCCATCTAGATGTTATTTTCCTTCATTAGTTGAAGAACGCCACCTAGATCAACATTTGGTTTTGTGTTTTTCATCCAAGGTAGCCCAAAAATAGCACAAAGGAGCCCAAAAATCGCTTAAAGTAGGCCAAGTCGCCCAAAAGTAGCCCAAAATTCAAAATCTAGTTGTATTTAGGTGTGTTTTAAAGTACCATCTTGGTTGTTTTTCTTTCTTCAAAATTCAGACTGGCAATACTGGACGTAGTCCACAAGGTAGATGTCGATGTAAGGTCGTGTAAGACCATGAGAAGTTCTCTTGCCCACTAGAAGTTTGACCAGAAAGATGTAGTGCGAGGCAGTAGGACTTCAGCAGTCAGTGCACGTGGCTCCATCAGAAGCTACGAATCAGTGATAACCAGATATCGACGGAGAACAAAGATAGAGCAACAGATAACAATAAACACAATGAGCTTAGAAGTGCTACAGCTGAGAATCCAGTTCATATCATGGCTCCAAGAAGCAATCGTTTGGTATGTAATGTTAAATACGTGACAATCTAGAGCAGTATTTCTCTACCTTTTTGTGTTTACGGCACGCTTTTCAATTTTCTAAAAATTTGGGTCATACTTTTCAATGTTCTAAAAGTTTACGTCACACTTTTCAATTTTCTAAAAATTTGCGTCACACTTTTCAATTTTCTAAACATTTGCGTCACACTTTTCAATTTTCTAAAAATTTGCGTCACACTTTTCAATTTTCTAAAAATTTGCGGCACCCCTATCTGACCCCTTCCTGAATAAAATATTACAGAAATATATACTTAATTAAATACACTAATTTGTGGGTACTTTAGAATAAAGAAAACTCTCAATTTTATTTTATTTTAATTGTTTAAAATAGTGTTGAAGTACTGTATATCTATTTTTGTTCAAAGCAGTTAATAGCTCCAATTGTTATTAAATGAATTCAAGCTGTAAAATCAGTTTTACATTACATGATCACTAAAAATATATTTCATGCATTAAATTTACCAAATTGTTGCGGCTCACTTTGATAGGCGCCGCGGCACACCGCTTGAGAAAGACTGATCTAGAAAACCAAACGACGCGAACTGATTTTTTTCTGTGATGCTAGATTTAAGTGAAGCCGCGGAAGTGCAGTGGTTAGTGCACTGGCTTATTAGCTCGGTGGTCCATGGTTCGATCCCCAGATGAGGTGGGATTTTTTAGACCGCAAACGGCTCCGGGGTCGACCCAGCCTCATGAATTGGCAACTCTGGGAAGGTTAAGGCGTCCGGCGTGATGCTGACCACATCACCCCTAGTGTGCCGGTGGTCAAGAAAATATGGGCCTAATACCATATTCCCAATATGCCTCAATCGGTGTGTAATGGGATCCTTTACCTTTTTCTTTGTTAGATTTAAGAGGTGACTTTTTTCATGGATGAAAATTGATAAAAATTCGGCTCATGTTGAGCAATGACTTTTTTGAGGAGCAGGGAGGTTTATTTAGAAATCTAGCGACATATCGTTGTGCTGGCAAACCAACATTTTTCCCTAGTAGCACAGTAATAACGCATAATCAGACAGCTATGAAGATAAGAACGCAGAATCATAGAAATGAGACATTGAAGTAGATTGGTCCATGACCAGTCGGAAAATGGAAGAGAATAAAGTGTCAATGACGTACGTGTTGAAAATGTTAGTTGCTGTAAACAAGCAGGTGTCACGGAATTGCCTCCCCTGCTTTGCTCAAGAGTATCTAATATGGGTCTTCAAAGGTGTCTACCTTCGCACAACATTACTCTTGGCAGAGTTGTAGATAGAAGAAAAATGATGCTTCTATCTCAAAGGAGTGTTCATAAGATATTTCAGAAATCAAGAACAATGCTGCGTTGGGCAGGGCAACTGTTAACTTATATCTGATCCGCCGCCTTTTATGAAGAATTAAGCAATTATTAATTGCAGCTCGTTCAAGCCCCCACTCTTATGTACTCAGTGGAATTCTTATTATTCTGTATAGCTTTGTTTAAAGTGTTTTTTTTTAGTAAATTGACTGAGACAAACATGCAGTACATTAAAAATTATTAAATCGATATTAACTCTTAGTATACGAGCTCAAAAACCACGTTTTGACGAGCTAATTTCAGAGAGTACATTTTTAGACATGACGCCCTTTACAGATTTTGCATTAAATAATTTATTTATAAAGATAACATAAAATGTTATATATCAAAATGTAGAGAGATGAAACCCCTAAATCATGCACTTAACTAAATTGTTCAGTGGTTTTAAACATGCATTCACCAAATACCGTAATGAGTGCAGACAAATTTTAAAATTTTTTAAATTGAAAATCAAATTGTATTTATCAATGTGTGTAATTAATTCTGGTAAACTTCAACCCCCAAAACTACTTTTATTTTAAACTACATCCATTTTCACATAATGTAGGAAAGTTGCAGTTGTTTCTGAGAACAAATAAAGTTTTTATAACAATTTGAGATTTTTGGGTATATTTAGACAAAGCGCGCAAATATTTTAAGCCTATATTTACAGACATGACTACTGTTACTGAATTTGCATTAAATACTTTATTTATAAAGATAACATAAAAGGTTATAAATCACAATGTAGAGACATGAAACTCCTTTGACATGCACATAACTTTTGATGTTTCTAGTTTTCCAATTAAAATAGCGTGATCTATCATATCAAATGTTTTTTTAAAGTCTTCAAAAACTGCCCCACATATGTTATCGTTATTCATATTTAAGCGCCAGTTGTCAATCATCTTAGTTAGAGCTGTGTGACATGAATGGTTAGGTCTAAACTCCGACTAGCTATCAATTAGTAAGCCGTTGTTAACTAGATGTTGTAGTGTTATATTATGTATGTGTTTTTCTAGTGGTTTGGATAGATTTGATATTGAGGAGATTGGCCTATAGTTACCAAGGTTATTATTGTCGGAAGAGCCAGGTTTTAAGAGAGGATATACCTTAGTGACTTTAAAAGTGCCACGGAAAGTAACTCCTTGCGATACATTGATTGTATAAGTATGTAAGCGAATCACTAATAGCTGGAGCCGCATAACGCAGTATTCGATTACTGACTCCGTCAAGTCCTGATAGGCCTAGAAGATAGTTATTCACTTCATTAACTGTCATAAACGGAATGTTGAATGGGATTGTACTGGTACATTTGTTCTCACAAAATACTGACAGCCTGTTTAAGTCACAAGGTTAATTTGGTATTGTAGATTTAAGACTGTTTATTTCTGCCTGAAGGTAATTGTTGAAGTCTATGCAAGTAACTGAAGTATTAGGGGTTGACGAGACTGACAGATTTCGCTTGTTTGCTAAAGTGTTGATTGCTTTCAACATATCTTTACTGTTTGTTTTGTTCTGAACCAAATTTTGAAAGAATTTTTTTCCACTACGAATTAAATATTGCACGTTGTTCTTCTGTGCTCTGTATGTGTGTAGGAGTCATCTTTGAAGTCGTGGTGTCTTGATAGTGATGGTGTATGGATGACTACTATATAGGTGCTGATTACGCGAATGTTATTTTGAACAAGTGGCGATCAGTCAAAACGTAATATGAACAGGGGCACGTCAAAATAAGGCCTGTGCCAAAGGAAGTACTCTGGAACTCTTGAGTCAAATTGATACAGTTTATTGGACGATTACGTTGAACGAGACAAGACGTCTGACATTGACGTTTTGACACATTAATAAACATGATGAGGTGTCAAAACATATTCTCACTGTTCAAATCAGATACTCCCATGGTAGTCATATTAATTAACTTATGACTGGACATCCTAGTTAACGAAACAATGTTCATGAATGATTAGTCAGTTTGGATCATGAGATTAATCCTATAACGGTTGACCTCTCAAGGGCAGAGACAATTAATATGATCCATCGCATATAATATATCACAAATATTTCATCTTTAAATGGCCTCGTAAATAAGAAATCTGGAACCTCTGAACATCATGGTTGAGGCATCACTGTGCAAATAAAATTTCTAAGTTCTGAACTTGACTGACCTCTCCTTATGTGCAGTAATCCGTAGGACGGCGAACAAATACTTCATCTTTGTATTTACGTTTATGTAATACAATTTCTTCAAAATAATAGGCTGGATTTCAATGACTTCGCTTTACATATTATCCATTTCAATACATCCAAATGAAGGGTCAACGATTCCCATGGAATGTACTGACTAGATGCAGTATGACGAAAAGACGTAGAATAAATTTACATTATTATAAATGAACTTACGGTCAACTCTTCACGGCGATGGCTTCCGTCTGGAAGGCCGTATGCAATTGATTTTACCAATCAATAACCCGCCATATGGGTTTTAAACGGACAGACCAATGTCTGACTTTCATACCAGCCATCTCTCTCTGAGGTCACTACATCATCTACTCTTTAGCAACAAAACGCGAAAATACTTATGCACAAATATGTGCGCTTCCGTGCGCGATGAATTTAATTTACAAATATATTCTTACCTTATTAGTTGATGAGTACCCTCTGTCGTGTGAAATTCTAATCCACATATATAAATTAAAAAGTAAAGGTAAAGCCTAACACATAAATTCAATAAAAGGAAAGAAGAATGGTAAAGAACAGTGCTGTCACAATGACGGTACTCGAGATCCCCTTTTTATGCTTCATCTGCATATTCTCACGCTTTCACGTTGATAGTAAAGCCTACTACATCAATACACGCTTTCTACAATAACACGTGTACTGCATTTCTAAGAAAAACCTTGAGCTAGGCACCCTGCGTAATGACCTAAATTAATACTTCCATTAATTTCATTTTATACACGGCGTGATGAAAAGACAGATGAACTTAGGATAGAGAGAAGGGAGGGCTGAAAGCAGGAACGTATGCAACACTAAACACGCGTCTCGCGATATACAATTAATGCCACCCACCCCAAGCGAAAGGCCAGAAGCAATACTGTTTTTTTTTTCAGATAGACAGTGATAAAAAACACTACCCATACGAGAGTTAGGTTTAAAAACTTAAAAAACGCTTATTAGGAAACATGACATTCTACTGTTTTATGTCTAAAATCCTGACATTAGTCTGACAGTACAGCAGGACAGGTGGCGGTTCTAAACATAAAAAATAAAAAAACAAATACACGACTATCCTAGAAAATACATATTTTGAACGCAGCCACTTAGCTCCCTTAAATTTGTATATTTGGGTTCCTTAGGACTTGCTGACAAATAATATGTTAAGTGTTACGCAAATAGTCTAGGAATTAACAAATTATAGCCAAAAGAAATAGTGAGGGTGTCAGACAACACCAAAATCAGAATCGCTCAGTGGCAGATTTTAAAACCACCATTGTACGGGAAATAGGTCCCCATGTTAATTCCTATTTGATTGGAGCGCAGTAAATGTAAGGTGAAACACGATTAGTCGGACTATAAATACTATTTTTTGTTGTTAGGGGAGACGGAAGGAAGGGTACTTTTTTTAAAAGCTGTGTAAACATGGCACGATTGGTTAGACCCGCCAATATAGTCAATTAGAAGCGTCAGTTCAGCACCATATTTTCAAATAAACTTTCTAAAGCAACAGTGCGTTGAGATTCAGCTTATATTTTTCTAAATAAAAGCCTGAGACAGCGGCAGGTCGGATTTTGTGCCATATTCATTGCCAGTCAACGTAATTGTGTATTATTTCCATGAATTGTGGTAAGCTTGAAATATTTGATATCTTTTTAATGAAAATTGTATGTAAATTGATAATTTATGTCTGTATATGTGTGTGGTTCAGTAGCGAACATGAGGCAAGGCATAAATATTGCTCCAACCTGAACAGAAGGTGTCGGAGAAAAGTAAAACTGCATGGAATTGCCTAACAGTACACTGACACCTATCTTATTGACTAGAAGGAACTAATGCTGGAATTGCAGAGGCGTAGTAACCATTAGGGAGGAGTATACTGGTGTAAATTGTTTCAGCTGAAGATAGCAGTTGGCCTACCGCTCTGAACTCAGTGTTTGTTATGTATTGTGTTCAGTCTGGAAATAGATTATAAATTAGTTCTGAAATAGGAGGTACAACCTTCTTGTTTCAGGGACTGTGGTCCTATGTTATTGAAGCAGCACCTGGTCTGAGCTTTGCTGAATCTAGAGGCTGACAGCATACTCCTGGGTCCAGATAGCGACCAGTGAGGGTCTCCAGAACACAGGGAAGATCGAGCAGAGGAGTCTTTTCCTGCCGCCATCACGAAAGATAAGCTTCTGTGGCCAGAGGAGCTCAACATTATGTGTCCCCCTCAAAAATTGACATTATAATAAAACAGAGGGACAGTACCTTGTTTAAATTGATAGGAACTGTGAACTTTTCCCCATACTATTTCCAAGATAAACAAACACTTGAAGTCATGATGACAAATAACAACATAGCTTGAAAAACAAAACCAGTATTACCTCATAGTACTACTACACAACTAACACACATAGGATAATACTAATAAAATATGTCACTACAAGGTTCATATTTATAAATTATGTACATATAAATTGTGATTACATTTGATTGTGATTCCTGGTTCACTGTGTAGTTGAATCAGGATATATATTAGTGAAAGTAATTAATACATATATATTTGAAACTTTACCAGTGACTCCTTTAAGATAGTCTTATAGAGTGTTAAATGTGTGTGAGTGCCACAGTGTTGTCAAGTGTGGTGGAATAAATTAAATTGTTTATCTGTCTGTTGTTGTTGTGACTTACACTTCATCATTTACATAACCCTAGACATTCAACGTAGTCATCACAATATTCCAGAATAATTCTGACTGAGGTATAAATGTGGTAGCAAGTAAGGTTATCTGTAAAACACTACACCTATTAGATACAGATACCTTCACAGCTGATCTCAGTCAGTACACTAAGTCCCCTATAAGTATATATATTATCCCACTTTACCACACCCTCTTAATAGAAGTCAGACTCATGTCTACTTTACTACTAATAAGGACCCAAAAAGGACGCAACAGTTACCTTACAACCGCCGCAAAAAAAAAAAAAATTTTTTTTTTCTTTAATAACCGCGGAGAGGTAAATCAAAATAACATCTACATATAATATCAATGTAAATATACTAAACAAAATATTACTAGTGGCAGAATAAATATGAAAGTGAAATTTAACTCAAATAAACAAAATGCAGTGTAAGTAAATGTACAACCACTATAACCCAACATGAGGTAAATGTCGCAACCCTAGATAATATAAAGTAAGAAGGACGATGAAACACAAATAAAATGTTAACTGAAAGAAAAAACGTCAATAAATGAATTGAAATAAAATGAAATATGAATGCATCAGAACGATGAGTTAAAAATTAAAAAAGAATGGAAATAAAACCACGCGAAGTAATCAACGCACTTAGCAATACTAAATAAGTATGAGTGATGATATACTACCGATGATATGAGTGAAAATCACTAGCGCTATGAACTAGAAATAAGCTATTTGCTATAAACATATTAAACATAATTAAATGTGATTAAGTAATAGTATAAGCATAGCGTCCATGGCCTTAAAATGTTATTAATTCATATTGATTTCACTATTAATTAAAGTGAAGAAGTTGCAATGTTATATTAGAAAACAGTCAACACTTCTCAAAGTTCCGATTGGCCTAAAAATGTTATCACTTTAAAATTTTATATGCACACACTAGTCCAATTTCTTTTAAGTTCATGTTATTTCAACGTTAAACTTTATATGCTAATTCAAGGAAATGTATACGCAGACACACAACCAGCGAACACAACAAGTTCATCACAATATTGTCGCTGAACGACGTAAAGTTAATTTAGCAATGAGTTATAACTAAGGAAACGTTCGTGCAGAGGCGTCACTTTTCATAGGGCATAGAATCTCGCTTGATTCAGAAGGGCACCGCGAAAGGATGTCTGCTAGAACATTCTGCGATCCAGGTATTGCTCGTATAGTAAAACTGTACGGTTGCAGAGCGATTGCATATCTGGTTGATCGAGATGACTTCACGTCTCTGTTGTTGAGAGCAGTAAAAGCATGCTGGTCTGTCTCTACAATGAAATGCGCTCCAAGTAAAAATTTCTGTAGTTTGGTAATTGACCATACCATGGCAAGAAGCTCCCTGTCCAGAACGGAGTAATTTTTCTCTGAAGGTGTCAGTTTTCTGGACACGTACATGACAGGATGCAATGTACCAGAGTATTCTTGAAGTAATGCGCCGCCTATGCCGAAATTTTACGCATCGCTGCGGAGAATGAAAGGTAGGTCCGCATTAGGTAACCGTAAGACAGGTGCATTAGAAAAGTATGATTTAATGATATCCAATGTGACTTGATGTTCTTGCGACCACCGAATCATATTAGCTGCGCCCTTCTTTAACAAAGTAGAGAAAGGTGCAGTGATGGTCGATAAATGAGGGACGAATCTCCCATAGAATTGTATTAGCCCTAAGAGACTCCTTACTTGTTTCTTAGTCTTAGGTATTGTGATATTCAGGATTTTAGAAATATTACTGTCATCAGTATGTAAAAGACCGTGACCAACACGGTGACCTAAAAATGATATGTCATAAAAACCAACATATGCTTTAGATGGTTTAGCCGTTAAGTTATACGAATGTAAAGTGGACAATAATGTGTTCAATCCACAAAAATGTTCATCCCATGAGTCACTAAAAAGACAGATGTCATCGATATAGGCAATGACATCGGAACGATGTGATAACATACGACGCATCATGCGCACAAAGGTGGCAGGTGCGTTTACTAGTCCAAGTGGCATAAAATTCCATTGGAAAAGACCACGAGGAGTAGAAAAAGCAGCGAGTGGCTTTGAACGATCTGTCAGTGGGACTTGCCAATAGCACTTTGACAAATCTAACTTAGTGAAGAAAATAGATTTAGAAAGTTTAACCAGTAAATCTTCCACAAGTGGTAATGGTTCCGCGTAAAATTGTGTAACCTTATTTAACTTACGATAGTCAACACAAAGACGGATGTTATTATCTTTCTTACGGATAATAACCATCGAAGAAGAATATGGTGAAGTGGATGGTTCAATTATTTTTAATTGAAGCATCTCATCCAATTCCTTATCAACCTGAGATCGAAAGTGCAGAGGAATAGGATATGGACGGACCCGAATAGGTGTGTCGTCGGTCAGTAAAATGTCATGTTGAATGACAGACGTACGACCGGGGATGTCAGTGAGAACATCCTGATAGGACTGAAGAAGAGACAATACTTGCTGACGCTGATCAGCAGAAAGGTCAGGAGAAATAGAAACATCATTCCAATTTTCTGATGAATGAAGTGGTACTACCGGTATAGGTAAAGGTACATCTTGAAAAGAAGATTCTTCCTCCTGAATTACCGATAAAGCGGTATAATGATGAAGACAAGATGTAGGGTCGTCAGTTGCTTGGAACACTGACTGAAGATAGTCAGGACGAGAGTGAAATTCCTTTAACATATTTATGTGAAAGGTTTTATGTTTGCCCATGATGTCGACAATGTAATCGACATCAGAAATTCTAGAAATTATTTTGAAAGGGCCTTTCCAGGCAATGAGTAACCGATTGTCTTTACGAGGGAGTAATACATAGGCCTCGTCACCAGGAAAAAGCTGGCGAAGACGTCGGTATCTATTAGCAAAGAGTCGAGCTTTTTCTTTTGCTAATTCAGATGATGTGGTGGCTAACCTACATGCATCTATGATTGTTTTCCTCAAAGAAATTACACACTCATACGAGGATTGAGTATCATTTGTAATATCCTCCTCCGTAAATAGGTCGTGTAGTAACGACATAGGACCATGAGGTTGAACGCCGAAGACGAGTTGAAACAGTGAAAAACCTGTAGCTTCATTTTGCACCTCTCGATACGCAACGAAAGCAGCGGGTAGAACTATGTCCCAATCTTGAGGATGATCCTCAGTAATTTTACCCAATAACTGTTTGAGTGTCCTATTTTGACGCTCAATTAAACCGTTCGACATTGCGTGATAGATAGCACTAAGAGATGTATCAATGTGCAGCATAGCCATGACTTGAGACATAGCTTCAGAAACGAATTGCACACCATGATCTGATAAGATTTTACGTGGAAAACCTAAACGTGAAAAAATTAACCATAGCGCATCTGCGACACTAGCAGATGAAGTACTCTTTAGAGGTATAGCATCAGGCCAACGAGTACACATGTCAATACAAGTGAGAATATGTGTATGTCCTCTAGCAGAAGGTTGGATAGGACCAATAATGTCAATTGCCATTTTCTCAAATGGTCGAATTGGAATGTCAGCAGCTTGAATAGGAGCTGCGTGGTATGGCCCACGAACCTTAACCTCTTGACATGTAATACAGGAACGACGGTAGATATTAACATCTCTATGTACACCTGGCCAATAGAATGCAGATAGCACTCTGGATTTGTTGCGTGAAAAACCCATGTGGCCTGCACATTGAGAGTCGTGAGCATGACGCAATATACGAGCTCTCATTGTAAAAGGTACTAAGATTTGAGATCGTACGGATGACATATTATCACGTACTAATCTAACCAATACCCCATTCTTCAGCATAAAATTATGTTTAGAGTTTGTTTCTGTTTTTGTAGTATTCTGAGCTAATTGAAAAAATTTCTTTAATGAAACATCATTTTGTTGTAATGCTATAAAAGACTCACGTGATATAGGAGAGTCAACATCATCATTATTATTAACAGGAGATATTGTTGGTGTACTTTGCAACATATCCTTAGCTTGCGCTCTAGTGACAACTGCATTGGCAGAATGCATATGTTGCTGTTCCCAAGCAGCAATTTGCTGTGGGGTACATTCTTTAATTCCATGTATGCGACCAATTATCAAGTCCCTAATTGGCGCAGGAAGTAGACAGGCGTGTATTTTTACTGTAAAAAATGGTGTTTTTATATCAATGATTGCTGTAGGAAAAGTCTCAACTGTGCCACCGATGGTGATACACTTCACAGTTCTCCCAGTTGCGCAGGACGGGTGGACTAACGAATGTCTGACGCCGATGGTGCTACAACCTGTATCAAAAAGTACAGAGACAGAAATCCCGTTAACAAAACCATTATGTAAGTTAAGAGATCCTGTTCCATCATGTGTCGAAGCTGACATGGCCGTAGACATTGCAGGAAGACTTGGTAACACATGTCCGCAACTCAGCGTAGTGATCGCCTTGGGCTGGAATAAAGTTGTGCATTCCTGGCAAAATTTAGCCTGCTCAAAATCAAGAGAACAAGATGATGCATTATGAGGATTAACATTTGTATCCTGATCTAAATTACCCTGAGTATCATGCAGAGCAGAATTTGTCTGATGATGCGATCTACCGTTTGAAGATCTATCCCTACCTCGAGATCGATATTGACTATTGTCTCTGAAACTGCTATAATTATCATTTGTATTGGGATTACCATTTTGGTTAGCTCGCCAATTATTGTTATGACTATAGTCCCTATGACCATATTGTTTGTTTGGAGAAAAATGTCTGTTATTTGGGAAATTTGATCTGGATTGCCAATTATGGTTGTAATTATTTCCTTGATAATTTCCAGTATCATTCTTATTAAAATCCCGTGATCTGTGAGATTGACCCCAATTTTGATTATATGGAGATCCATGTAGAAATGATTTCCCCTTAAAAGAATTGTAATTCTTGTTATCTCCCTTTTTAAAGTTCCTATCATTGCTAAGAGATTGATGACGGAAATTATTTCCTTGATGCATGGCAAATCCAACAGGCAATTCATCTTTGACCTGAGAATTGCTAACTATCATATTGGGATGTGCAGTACAATAGTTTCTACAATTTTGTTCCATTTCGTTCATATTTGTTGGTTTACGTTCATGTAAGAACGAAAGAAATAACGGGTTAACCGAAGACAAGACCTTATCACGAAGTAATAAGTCTACAAGAGCCTCATAAGAATGTTCTATTTTAGATAGTTCAGCCCATCTGTCAAATGTAAGACGTATGAGTGAGATAAAGTCACCAAAATCCTTTCCACTTTCAGGTTTCAGTGTTTTAAATTTTTGCCTATAACCATCCTCATCAAGTTGAAATTTTTTAAGCAAAGCAGCTCTGACAATATTGTAATCAATTTTGTCAGTGTCTTTCAACAGATTAAATACTGTTAATGCCTCGCCTGCAAGTAATGGCAATAAATGTGCGCAATACATTATTATAAATGAACTTACGGTCAACTCTTCACGGCGATGGCTTCCGTCTGGAAGGCCGTATACAATTGACTTTACCAATCAATAACCCGCCATATGGGTTTTAAACGGACAGACCAATGTCTGACTTTCATACCAGCCATCTCTCTCTGAGGTCACTACGTCATCTACTCTTTAGCAACAAAACGCGAAAATACTTATGCACAAATATGTGCGCTTCCGTGCGCGATGAATTTAATTTACAAATATATTCTTACCATATTAGTTGATGCGTACCCTCTTAACAGAAGTCAGACTCATGTCTACTTTACTACTGTTAAGGACCCAAAAAGGACGCAACAATATGTTAAAGTCCTTATTTTTGTGAGCTTGATCTCTCTGACTCATTGCTTCTGGCACTGTTTGTATGATCCAAGATGATTTGATCTGTCGTTTCACACGAACTTCTTTAAATGGTGCGTGGTTATCTAACACACAACGAAAGATACGTGTCCAATGGGAAATGGCGTCATCGGGATCAAAAAGCTGGTAAACACTGGCAAGAGGTGCAGTTCGCAAATCATGTAAAAATAGTTCACGGTTGAAATTTTTAAAACATCTAAATTTAATACTGATATGTTTATTTCTTGGAGCTTTATATTTATTCTTTGACCACGTGCAACATATAGGATAGTGGTTACTCATCGCGACAGTAGGAAAAGAGCATTCTATAATGTTTCTGCACAGGTGACGTAGATGTGGTCAATTGTTGTGGATGATGTTTTTGTTATCCTGGTAGGCTGGTTGACTATTTGTTTTAGGTTGGATGATAGTATGATGTTGTCCCATGTTTGGTTTGTGTTGTGCATGTCGATGTTAAATCGCCTAGAAGAATAATTTCTTTGGCAGTGGTAAATACTTTATCCATCTTAGTGATGAAATCTTCATACCAGATGGCTCCTGCACTGAGATTTCTATAAAGATACCAGACTAGAAATTGTCCCTGAGTCGGTAGTTTTATTTCTAACCATATGCACTCGGTCTCTGCTGTCTCTAAATCGCTTCTGCGGCGATAACTAAAAGAAATTGAAATATAAACTACTATACCTGTTTCTAGCTTTCTACTTGAGTCGCGCCGAACAGTTTCAAGCCATTTAAGGTAATTTCATCATCTGATATTTTGACGTTTAAGCGATTTTCGGAAAGACCAAAAACATGAAAATTTTTATTCAGAATTCGTGTAAGCTCAGGAAGTTTGCCTAATAAATGGTAAATGTTCAGGTGGCCCAGCCGTAGACCATCCTTAATTAGCCATTGTGTCTGATAGGTATACATTTTATTTTGGCGAGTGGTTTAAAAATGAAAATAACAAAAGCATTTTTAAATACGAAACCCCCGAAAATTTAAACTAATTAACGTCACCAAATAAGTGAAAATACAAATGTTAGTACTTCACGTACGAACACTTGGTACAAGTATTGCTAAAAATTACAATTAACTGAAATTGTCAGTAGTATATTAAAATAGTTACACAAAAGTAAGCACACACATTTTCACACCACAACACTAAAATTCTAACAAAGTAATTTAAGCAACACTGAGAGAATAGGAATAAAAAAAATATAAAAAATAAATTAATTAATTTTTTAAAAAAAAATCTTGCAAGTAAGGGGAAAAAAATCTGCCGAAGGCATGTAGCAAATGAAATTAGAGTGTTTTGAGAAAGTAACAAAGTACTTATTACTTTATGCGTTACAGAAGGGGGATCCCGTTACACGCCCATTGAGGCATATTGGGAATATGGTGTTAGGCCCATATTTTCTTGACCGTCGGCACACTAGGGGTGACGTGGTCAGCATCACGCCGGCCAACATAACCTTCCCAAAGTTGCTCTGGTACCCATTTGGGGCTGGGTCGACGCAGGAGCCGTTTGTGGCCTAAAAAATCCCACCTCATCTGGGGATCGAACCATAGACCACTGCGCTAGGAAGCCAGAGATGCGTTACAGTAATCAACTAATTTTGCAGGGGGGAGACGGCTTTGCTCGCAGGGATTAAGTCAATGAAAAAAATGAATGTATTCATCATCGATAATGGATGTCTCTTGCAGGTAAACAGTAGGGCCCGCGTTACACAGACATCATTAGTGCTTGGCTGAGTGACGCAGGACTGAATTGCATCAGGTAGCCAAGTTCTGGGTTCCACTGAGCACGACCAGGAAGGCTACGGGAGGAAGCATGACGACTGTAGATTTCGTCTGTAGTGGTTCCAACACTTGTAGGAGATTTTTGGGTCTAGGACATTGTGGCACTGCTTGTTGAACTGTCATATAATGTGTTTGTGAGGGACTGTCTTACAGGTAGTGGAGGAAACATAACATCGTAACGCTCGGCTTCTTGGCTGTAGGTGGCGTTCTGTTTGTTGTTAGATAATTTGTTGGTTACAGGAGCACTTCTTTGAGAGGCAGGTAAGGTGTGTTGTGCATTTTCATGAAGGGCTGATCTCATGGTAGATCGGTTTGTGTTCTTTGTGTCTGGTGGGTTGTCGTGTTGTGTTCTTTGTGTCTGGTGGGTTGTCGTGTTGCGTTCTTTGTGTCTGGTGGGTTGTCGTGTTGTTCTTTGTGTCTGGTGGGTTGTCGTGTTGTGTTCTTTGTGTCTGGTGGGTTGTCGTGTTGCGTTCTTTGTGTCTGGTGGGTTGTCGTTTTGCGTTCGCTACGGGTACTTGATGTTTTTGCTAGGATGCTGCTACTTAGTTTTGATGTATGTATTTGATCTATGTAAATTAAGGCCCTTGCAGATGTCTTTTTCACTGTTCTTGGGGGTCGTTATTTTAACAATAAATTTCCACTTTGACTCCGTGTTTTCAGTTTCCTCAGATCCCGGTTTTCCTTCTTAAAATGATATAGTTTTTCTGGGCTGTTTAAGTCCTTCAAAATTCTCCAACAAAGTCCGGTCTGATAAATGGAAATCTGAGTCTAACTCTGGCAGTTCGGTGGTCGTCTTGGCAAGCGATTCTTACAGTGAACTAGACTTGCAAACTTGTCAGATTATATGGCCCTGTCTTCCCCCGCATACGTTTGTTACGATGCTAAGCAGAGCTCCAATCGTTTCAAACATGCGTATTTTGTGGGGTAATTCAAAATTATTTTCGCCTAAAATTCTGTGCGTGATGCAAAAGGTCACGTCTCCCATATATGGAAGTGACACGTCCGTACACTCTCTCAGCAGTGTGTTCAAATACAACATCTTACTTTTATCTAAAGTAATCTGTCCGTCAAATTCGGACAGGAAACGATTATGTTATCGTTTCCGCCGAGTGCATGTATGCTGTGTCTGCGGGCGAGTAATTTTAGCGCCTGACACAGCTTGGACAAACAAAACTACGCGAAAACTGAGCAGGCCCATCTGGGTTTCACCTGCACTAATCTTCGCAAAGCTGTGAAGCGCCAAGCAACTGTGATGAATTATCACCAAAAAGGAGTGTCAAATGATTTGACAATATCAAATATCTGTTTGATAATAGCAGAAAGAAATGTGTCGACCAGGAAATTCCAAGTAATCAGTACGTACAACAAATGTAACTGATTACTGCCATAGTGAAGTAGAGATCGAACCAAAATTACGTCACAGCAGGAAGATGTGCCCCGCACTTATGTCACATATTTGTACATACGTTATCAGTGTGACGGATAAAGCTTCCAAAACCCGACAAGTCTTAACAGCCGTGTTCATAAAGTCCTGGCGTTGTTATGTATGCACGTTAGAAAAAATGAGATTTACAACGCTAGAAGGATGAAAGAACTGGGAACTAGGACGATCACGAAACAGCCAGACAGTCCAGTGTGACTGACCGGTCACACATGATAGGGTAACCTGCATCATACCCAACCCTCCTTGGTGGCTTTGTTACGATTTGACTTTGTTTTGTTCTTATTTCTGTGTTAGTCTTGTGTGACGTCGCATAATAATTTGTTATAGGAAATGTCCGATATTAGTGGCAAGTCATGAAAGTAATTGATAAAATAATAAGACTTTCAATACATAAAATAGAAGACAAACAAAACAATGTAGACCAAAATAAAGAAGCTTATTATACAGGTAAACACAGTTACATAGTGTCCGCATCTTGGGACAATAAGTCCTTAATCCACATATTTTCGTTACTTTCGAAAAGCTGGTCAAAAAAATCAATTCATAACTCAGACTTTAGACAATATATCAACCGTCTAAAAATTCTGCAATACATCATAAGATCTATTCTAATTGGCTGCCTTGTATAATCCCACGTGCACTGATATTTTATTTTTGGCTAAATTTTAAAGATGGCAGGCTCCAGCCAAAAAAGGGACCTTTTCAGTTTTCTTTAACGGCTTCGACGCTTCCGCCTTAGGCCGTGTTAAAGTACTGTCCGCCCGTTCGTTTATTCCCGTGTATTAAAAGAGTTTGTCTGCATTTGATATATGTATACCATCATTATTCCCATATGTGTCTATATGAATGTTAGAACATTGGTATACAACAAAAGTGTCACGCGAATGTTTTGTTCGTGGGTGTGCCAAAAACTGCACTGTATCGTCCCTGTATTATTTATGCAGTGTTCTCTCACAAGGGATCACGAATTAGTAATGTCTCAGATATGCCCAACAGCTCAACTATAACCAGGTAAGAAGCCAATGCTGTTCCGGTAAATTAACAACACAGTTTAATGAAAACTCATGATCCATGAGACATGATGAACCGTCCTTAGTTAATGTCATTCTGTCTATTCGTAACATAGTGTTATACTCCTTGACGGTAATACATTGTTGCTTATTAGTCCCAATACTTCTATACATCTCTATGTATTGATTATATCCGTGCCCTTCTCCCGTAATTTCTTTTCCAAACTCATATAATTTCATTAACATGAAGTTCCCCAAAAGTCAGTACACATTAGCGACAGAGCAGGCAGGATCTTTAAGACTCCGATTTTTACGGTGTATAGACCTGCCAGTCTAAAAAATGTATAAGCATCACATTATACAGTATTAATAGTACTCATCCTGGTGTACATTCCCATTCATGGCACGAATCAATATAACCCTTTTCTACGGGTTTTCAAGCAAACCAGCACACACAAGGCTGTTCACGTCTTGTTTATTTCTTGGGTCCATTTTTGTTCTCCACGTCATTGTTTCAATACCCAAAAAACTCCTACGTCAACCTTTTTTTACTGCGCGCAATAATAATGCACCTAAGTGTACTATTCACATATCTTCAAATATTTTCCCCAAACTCAACTCAGCGCTCTTTGATGCGCAACACCAGAAATGTTGTAAAAAACCATACGCAACAATTACCTCCTACCACCGTTAAGAAAAAAGACACGTAGTTTCTTTTTTCTTCAAAAATGTACCACTTAAGGTAATTTAAAAAAAACCATACCAACATAATACTATCCTACGTCTCAGTAAGTCTACGTCAGCTAATGTCTCATAATATAATCAGTCAGTCGTCGATGAGATGAAACGGTGATAAACAAGTCATATAAATTACTGCCTTATGAATAAAATCCATGTAGGAAGTAATAATATTACTAAATTAAAACAAATTACGGGAAATCAACACCACCCTCTATTACCTCTAGTATCAATAATACTAGAACCAAAACTTATATAATAGGGTTATATCTAATAGGATTACCTACCCATCGAAAAAAGATTGCAATAATGTGTACCTCCACAATACAGAGTACACTGCAAATCTCATACATATTTATTCCTGATCAAGCCCCAAAAAATAGCAAGTACATGCATAAATTGGTCCCAAATTACCTATTTCAATGCCCCTAGGAACCTCTATAATATACACGCAAAAATTTATCGCTAAAGACTATCATTGCCGTACAGTCATATTATAGTACACTGTATGTGCACCTTACACCATACACACCAAATTGTGTTCCGGATAAAACTAATAAAAATTCAATGTCCCAATTATATCACCACTACTGTTGACCATGGACTAACTGTCATTAAAAACTTGTGTACTGTCTTCCTGAGGGCACCTCGACAGTACGTCTGCAACCACATTGTCGGACCCTCGAATTGCTTGAATATTATAATTATACGGCTGCATCAGAATCGAATAACGGGCTGCTCGGGCGCATTTATGGTTCTTCGTCTTTAAATACACTAAAGCCTTCTGATCTGATTGTATTACGAAAGATACGCCTAACAGATACTTCTCTAATTTGGTCACTGCCCATACCACCGCGAGAAGTTCCTTTTCCAACACCGAATAATTCATTTCCGCCTTGTTTAACTTTCTCGAAATGTACGTGATCGGATGCAGATGTCCATCAAATTGTTGAAGCAACACAGCACCAACGCCCTTGGACGAAGCGTCTGTTCGAAGAGTATAAAGATTATTAAGCCTGGGTAGTTTTAAAATCGGTGGGGATGAAAACAAATCTTTAATTTTAAGAAAAGCAGCATTGCATTCTGGAGTCCACCTAATTACATTAGGAGCCCCTTTCCTAAGTAGAGTGGACAGATCTGATGTAATTGAAGATAAGTTAGGAATAAATTTACCATAATATTGCACTAGTCCTAACACACTCCTGACTTGTTTTTTTTGTCCTAGGAATGGAAAGATTTAGAATCTTGGAAACATTCTGCTCCAAAGTTTGAAGATTCCCATGACCAATCCTATGACCTAAAAAAAGTAATCTCAGAGAATCCAATATACACCTTAGATGGTCTAGCAGATAACCCAGCAGATCTGAGCGTGGATAATAGAGAGTGTAAACCGTGAAAGTGTTCTTCCCAAGTGTTGCTAAACAAACAATTATCATCTATGTACGAGATTATATCTTGTCTATGCGAGAAGAGAATTCTCATCATTCTAGTGAACGTAGCAGGTGCGTTCATCAGTCCAAAACACATAAAATTGAACTGGAACAACCCTCTAGGAGTAGCAAAAGCCGTAAAATGTTTACATCTTTCCGCCAACGGGACCTGCCAATAACCTTTTGACAGATCGAACTTACTGAAATATACTGCATCTGCTAATTTTGGTAAAAGATCATCCAATAATGGTAACGGTTCGGCGTCAAAAATTGTGACCTGATTTAATTTTCTAAAATCAATGCAGAGCCGAATGTTATTGTCTTTTTTTCTTATTACAACCATGGGAAAAGCAAAATTACTTTGAGAAGAACTGATTATACCTAATTGCAGCATGTCATCTATTTCTTTGTTTACTTTGTCTTGAAAGTGTAATGGTATCGGGTATGGACGCACTCTAATAGCCTTTTCATCATTTAAAATGATGTCATGTGTGATGACATTTGTTTTGCCTGGTATGTCTGTAAGTACATCATGAAACGAATGTAATAATTCGGATACATGTGTTTTGTTCTCAAGTGTAAGATTCGGACAGATTGTCACGTCCTCCCAAGTTTCGGTAGATTGAACTGGTAGACTAGGAAACGTCATTGATACAGCTGGAAAAGAAGATTCTTCTTCCTGAATCACTGGTAAAGAAGCCCAGCTCGTTGGATGTTGTGATAAACGAGCGCAAAGACCTTATTGCTCCATCTTTTCCTACATTCTTCATACTGTATTTTCTCCGACATTTGCTCTCTCATCTCATATTTGCGATCCACATTTGCTATTTCATTGTTGTGATTACTCGCGACCGGTATCTAGAGAACCACATTTGTTCTTTCATCGGGGGAAATAAAGTCCTTTGATTGAGTCCACATGCCTGACATTATCATTTGAAGCCCACATTGTATCGTGATAAATCTGGTAAAAACACATATGGTCATCCCAATCAAACTGTAATTTCTGTGACACCACATTGGACGCCCAGATTGGCCAGGGGAAAACGTGGCCGCGGTTCAGACAAGCGTGGGTTGACCACATTGGACGCCCAGCTTGGGCAGGGTGACTTCCAGAAATATATAATACCGCATAATCTACTAGAGTGAGGCAGTCCAGGTTTTTACCTTGTGAGGAAGAGATCAAACCCAAAAACGCATAGCCTAATACACGTGTTTATTCAGAGTGGATGATAATTCAGTTCCGTGATTAATTGTGTTCTTAAAGGATTTTGCGAAGGGAAAAGAAGGTTAGTAGATCTTATACTTATTAATACATTTTCTTAATTTTGTTTATTTTAACCTCACAGCTAAAATGTGCGGAAGATAAAGTTTCAAATAATTCTTGGCATAACTGATTAATAAAATCAGAAGATTTTCATAGAAGATGATAGGATGATAGAAGGTAATTAATAGTTCATATTTCACCTTTATCATCATCACAGTCTCCCATATGCACACACTCTCATGCACAAGATATTTAACATCATTAGAATTGAACTCAGAGAGAGGGAGATGAATAATGAGCAGTAGTTTAAATGAAAGTCAACCAGTGATGTTAAATGTGAAAAACTTACGAAGACTTTTGTGTGTCTTCAGTTCATCAGAAGTCTGAGTCTACACGCAACGTGTCTGACGTCTAACCAGAAATAAGTTATCAAAAACGGACATTTGGCTAGCAGAATTCGCCATAGGACATCTTTCATTCCTCAATTTAAAAGGAATATTGTCTCACCCACAAGTCATAAGGTGGACGCAGCATTTTTCGTCACCATATACTGCTTGCTCACAAGTTCAATACAGAGTTATCACAAGTTCAATACATCGTTATCACAAGTTCAATACAGAGTCATCATAAACTCTAATCACTCGAAAGATCATTATTATCTGAAGTCAAGCAAAAGAGCTCAAAAGAGGAATCGCATATTTATACCACGTGCAACACACTCTTAAGCGCATTTTATGAAGCAGACTCGAAAGTATATGAATCACGACTACATACGCAAGATTATGAGTCTACATATCACTAACATTTCGTGAAGATATCCAGTCTGACCAGTACCGTCGGGAGATTAGACCACAGACCTTTTGTTCATATGACAACTATTAACTGTTGATCCACACTACAGAGATATACTCAAACAGTGAAGGAATATACATAAATATCTCGTCAGCGTTCTCCGTACGACAACAGTATTCATCAGAACGTCCTCGACTTAGAGATACCCCATTCGACATAACGTATAACAACTTGGGACATTTTATGCATACATGTGAATCCTCATATCTAGGAGAAGCATTTAGAGACACATGGACTGTGTAGAGTACTCACCATTTTGGTAACACGTATCATATCACATCATCATTTCACTCTACACCAGTTCATCCTTAATTAACTATTACTTAATTAACTGTAATTTTATTATCTCATCTGTGTGTTCTGTGTGAATCGTCTTTCACCATCATCACGTTCTAACCATTACTAACCCTATATGTGTGGATATTTCATTAATAAACCCAACGATCAGTTGATCATTATCAAGAGTTTGTTAATGTATCACTCGTGCTGTCGGTGTTACATATTCACCTATAGGAACCTTTCTCTACTCAGATGAGGTTGGGGGCTTTTTCTTTACTGGATCTAAGGGCAGAAGCTAAGGTCGTGGGGAAACAGAACTCTTTCCATAATTTATTAGAAAACACTGTCTAGTGGAAAGCATTCGCATTCCTGTCTTCTTGTCCCTATCTCGAATAGGTCTTTTTTTCTTTCTTAACGAGCCAATTTCTAGAGACCTTATATCTAATATCTCATAGACTATTCCTGGCAAAAACTACTGTCGTAGTATCCCCAGTGACTCACCACACGACAATTGTGGGCTCGTCTTGGGATTAGTGAACCCGGACTTAGAAGTGTGATAAATCACATTTTCATCCCTGCTTTACAATTGCGATAATTGCAAAATTTGTTGGCATTTCGAGGGATTATCTCCTAGACTGATACTTACTATAATTTGTCTATTTCATAGGGGGGATAATTTATATCTCTAAAGCACGAGTGATACTTTTTAAATTGAGTATCAAACGGACAGAGTAAACACTTTTTGAGAACAGAGGATACTGTAGGGAACTGAAAATTTTTTTTTTTTCAGTAACTGCTGGAGAAACTGTTATCATAAATATTTAGTAAATTTTTCATAGAAACTTCGAGATAATCTGTTAATTAATTTTTCAGAATACGCTGAGTGAGTGATTTTTAAGAACTATTTGAACTTGATTACTAATTTAAACCTAGCTGGTTTTAAAGAGATAATTACTTGTGCGAGTCTATTAAATTTGTTTGGAGGTCACTGCCAATTTTTCCCTTCGCAAACCCGTACTGCATATCATGGCAGATGCTGCGAAAATTAGAAATAGTTTGATGGAGGCAGGGCGTGAATTCGGGTTAAGTGGAAAAGACCTGATGAAATATGTAAGCGAGGAAACTGATAAACTCCATGAAAAAGAGATGGAAATGCAGAAACTTACAATGGAGAAGGCCGCAGCAGAAGCAGCGGAGCGGAAAGAGAAAGCCGCAGCAGAAGCAGCGGAGCGGAAAGAAGCAGCAGAAGCAGCGGAGCGAAAAGAGAAAGCCGCAGCAGAGCATGCACTTATGATGAAGCAACTGGAAATCCAGGGACAGACCAATCAAATAGAGCTGGCAAAAATTGCAGCGGCTTCCAACTGTGATGGAGGGTACTCATCCCGCTCAGATGGTGTGCCTACTTCGCAACCTGCGCCACCCAATGCCATGAACTTTCCGCTGGAACCTTTTTCAGAAAGGAATGATACCATGGACGCCTTTTTAGACCGCTTTGAACGCTTTGCAACAGGGTTTGGACTTGAAGAACGGAAGTGGAACTTGAAACTTTCCCAGGGCCTAAGAGGAGCCGCCTACGAAGTTTTTAATAAACTTCCGGCCGGAGAGCAAGATGACTACCAGGCATTGAAAAAAGCTCTCTTGGTGAGGTACGAGCTTCATTCAGAGGCTTACCGGAAAAAATTTCGAGGTTCTAGGAAGGATGCAGGAGAGACTTTCTCACAGTTCGCAGCCCGTATTGAAGACTACCTAGTGAAGTGGTGTACACTGGGAAACTTTGCCGAGAACTATGACGGGTTGAAAGAGCTGATTGTGATAGAGCAACTGAAAGAATCTATGTCGGTGGAAATGCGTAGATTTCTCACTGAAAACGGCGCTGACCGGTTAGAAAATATTCTTACACTGGCAGAGCCATTCCAAAATGCTCTCATGGAGTCTCAAGGAGCCAGAAAGAAGTTTTCGGATCAGGCGCCAAAGCAACCTGCTCGCTCCCAACCAGACCAACAAAGCAAAGGACCACACATCTCGCATAAACAGCACGCAAAACAAGATAACTACAAAGAGCAAAACAAGAAAAATGCTGCGCCACACCAGAGACAGGGAGATAAATGGTGCAAGTACTGTCGCTTGAACAATCACAACACTAATGAGTGCAAGCGCAGACCTCCTCCCCAACATGCTGCCTGTCTGCAGACAAAATCGTCACCCCGGAAGGAGCAGAGAACCGGAAACGTTTCTCATCCTCCTGTCATCGAATCAGTCCTCGTAAACGGACAATCTGTGGAGTGCCTTTATGACACAGGACTTGCTTTTGATGCGGTGGTCAGGGCATCTCTTGTCACCCCTGACCAGATAACAGAAGAGAGTGTCGACATCCAAGGTCCTACGAAGGATGTTGCACCCATGACACTGCCCATTGCACTTATCAGAGTGGAATCTCGTTATGTGACAGGAGAGATTCGTGCAGCTATCATGGAAGAACCAATCTACTCTTTAATCTTGGGATGTAGATATGTGTTCCTTGGAGAACCTACTCAACCACTAGTCATGGCGGCCGTACAGACTAGAGGACAGTCAAGAAAAGACGCAGAGCAGGAACCTCCTGCCAATATCCTCCCCGAGGAATTGAAGAGGGCCCAAATGGAAGATTCCACACTGGCGCCCTGTTTTAAAAAATTACCTAGAACACACAACCCACCTACCAAGGGAGACTTCTTTATGAAAAATGGATTGATGTATCGCCGAGCTGGAAATGAAGGACAGGAACACAACCAATTAGTAGTTCCTGCAACCTATAGGAACCAGGTGCTTGAGATGGGCCACTCTATCCCATTTAGTGGACACATGGGAATGAGCGCCACGACTCAAAGGATTGCCTGCCACTATTATTGGCCAGGGATCACCGGCGACATTGAACGTTTCGTCAAGTCTTGTCCTCAGTGCCAGAAAGTTGCACCAAAACACTGGACGGCACCCGCGACCCTTGGGGAGATGCCAATCTTGGGCACCCCATTTGAAAGAGTGACCGTGGATATAATTGGACCTCTGCTGAGAACTAAGAAGAGGAACTCCCATATCCTTACTTTAGTGGACACCTGTTCCATGTGGGGCGAAGCCATAGCCATGCCAGCATGCGACTCAGTGCATGTAGCTGACGCTTTACTGAATATCTTTACTAGATTGGGCTTCCCGCATGAAATTCTCACAGACAACGGGTCACAATTTAGAGGCAAGTTGACAGAGGAGGTGCTTAGAATATTCAAGACTAGGCATATCCATACTTCGCCCTATCACCCCCAAAGTAACGGGCAAGTAGAGCGGTTTAACGGGACGCTCACCTCTATTCTTCGGAAGTTGGCACAGGAGAAGCCAGAAACTTGGGATCAGTATCTTCCTGCCGCATTATTTGCTTATAGGGAAGTACCGCATGCGTCAACTGGAGTTCCTCCGGCCACATTACTCTTCGGAAGACCTATTAAAGGTCCATTAGAAGCATTACTAAGAACATGGACAGATGCCAAGGCAGACGACACTGTCACATCAGCCTTCCAGTACGTCACAGACTTGAAACAACGCCTGAAGACTGGCTGGGAATTAGCCACAGCGAAAGTACGGGAGGCTAGGCGGAAACATGCCAAATATTACAATCGCAATGCGAAGGACCGAGAACTAGCAGTAGGAGAGAAGGTGCTACTTCTTCTGCCAAGTAGCAGTAATAAATTGCAGATTTGCTGGAGGGGACCCTACAAAGTGGCGGAAAAGATTTCTCGCACCAACTATAAAATCGCCGTGAACGGAAAGCAGAAAATTTATCACTTAAATCTGCTTAAGAAGTTTTACGAGCGAGCCCCTGCCGAACCAGCGCACCTCATGACTATGGCCATTGCTATGCAAATGGAAGAAGAGCCATTATCATCCGTAGAGTACCCGGTGAAACAGGAGGAATCACATTTAGATGTGAAAATAAGCTCCACCCTAACGGAAGCCCAGCAAGAAAGTGTGAGGAGATTGATGGAAAACCACGCCGACTCTCTGACAGACAAACCGGGCCGGACAAACCTGATGGAGTTTGACATGGAAGTCACGGATCCTACGCCCGTCCGAATGAGAACCTATCCGATTCCGTATGCCAAGGCGACGGCATTAAAGCAAGAAATTGATTACTTACTTAAGGAAGGCATAATTTCGAAGTCGGAGTCCCCTTACAGTGCGGGAGTGGTGCTGTTACGCAAACCCAGTGGAGAACACCGCCTGTGCATCGACTACCGACAGCTGAATGCGTTAACACAGTTCCAGCCAGAACCGTTACCGGACCAGAACCAGCTATTTACTAAGCTGAGCAGGGCTCGCTATTTTTCAAAGATCGACCTCAGTAAAGGGTACTATCAAATACCGGTAAAAGCTGAGGTGAGGAATCTGTTAGCCTTCAGTACTCCAGATGGACACTTCGAATTTAATGTGATGCCATTTGGACTGAACAATGCTCCTAGTGTCTTCACAAGGATGATGCGAAAGTTATTGGATCCTTTGAATCGTCCCAGCAATTTTATGGATGATATCCTAGTAGCTACTGAATCGTTTGAAGAACATATATCAGCGCTATCCTTGCTGTTTAACAGACTCAGAGAAGCGGGACTAACCGCCCGCCCAACCAAATGTCAAATTGGGTGTGAACAGCTAGAATTCCTAGGACATACTATATCCCATGGGACCATGTTTCCCGAGACTCGAAACGTTGAGAAGCTGAGAAATGCACCGAGACCGTCCACTAAAAGGGATGTCCGGTCATTTGTATCTCTCTGGGGATTCTACCAGAGATATATAAAGGATTTTAATAGCCTCTGTGCGCCGCTTACGTCGCTAACCAAGAAAGGAAACCCAGATAAAGTGACATGGTCAGCAGAATGTGAACATGCATATGCACTCTTAAAAGAGAAACTCACCACAAAACCTATTTTACGGCTTCCGGATTTAACTAGAAAATTCATCTTGCGCACAGATGCCAGTAACATTGGAATCGGGGCTACATTACTACAGCCAGATGACAGAAGCCCCCCAAATCTATTTCCGGTCGCATATGCGAGTCGGAAGTTAAACCGAGCAGAACAAAACTATTCCACAATCGAAAAGGAATGTTTGTCCCTCGTCTGGGGAATACAAAAATTTCAAGCATACCTGTACGGAAGGAAATTTACAATCCAGAGTGATCACCAACCTCTGACCTTCCTCGCCAATTCAAAGAATTTGAATGCTAGACTGATGAGGTGGTCGCTTGTTCTACAACCTTACACGTTCCAAGTGGACTATATCCAAGGAAAACATAACGTAGGAGCGGATTTTTTAAGCCGTCATCCTATGAGGCAGGACGAAGAGCACAGACAAGTAGAGGAAAGGGTGGAAACCGGAGAGAAAAACGAAGATGAGGAAAAGGATTAAAGAATCCCGAGCAAGAAGTCTAAGCTCTCCTGAGTACGATTGACATCACACTTGAGGAGGGGCTATTGTGATAAACGAGCGCAAAGACCTTATTGCTCCATCTTTTCCTACATTCTTCATACTGTATTTTCTCCGACATTTGCTCTCTCATCTCATATTTGCGATCCACATTTGCTATTTCATTGTTGTGATTACTCGCGACCGGTATCTAGAGAACCACATTTGTTCTTTCATCGGGGGAAATAAAGTCCTTTGATTGAGTCCACATGCCTGACATTATCATTTGAAGCCCACATTGTATCGTGATAAATCTGGTAAAAACACATATGGTCATCCTAATCAAACTGTAATTTCTGTGACACCACATTGGACGCCCAGATTGGCCAGGGGAAAACGTGGCCGCGGTTCAGACAAGCGTGGGTTGACCACATTGGACGCCCAGCTTGGGCAGGGTGACTTCCAGAAATATATAATACCGCATAATCTACTAGAGTGAGGCAGTCCAGGTTTTTACCTTGTGAGGAAGAGATCAAACCCAAAAAACGCATAGCCTAATACACGTGTTTATTCAGAGTGGATGATAATTCAGTTCCGTGATTAATTGTGTTCTTAAAGGATTTTGCGAAGGGAAAAGAAGGTTAGTAGATCTTATACTTATTAATACATTTTCTTAATTTTGTTTATTTTAACCTCACAGCTAAAATGTGCGGAAGATAAAGTTTCAAATAATTCTTGGCATAACTGATTAATAAAATCAGAAGATTTTCATAGAAGATGATAGGATGATAGAAGGTAATTAATAGTTCATATTTCACCTTTATCATCATCACAGTCTCCCATATGCACACACTCTCATGCACAAGATATTTAACATCATTAGAATTGAACTCAGAGAGAGGGAGATGAATAATGAGCAGTAGTTTAAATGAAAGTCAACCAGTGATGTTAAATGTGAAAAACTTACGAAGACTTTTGTGTGTCTTCAGTTCATCAGAAGTCTGAGTCTACACGCAACGTGTCTGACGTCTAACCAGAAATAAGTTATCAAAAACGGACATTTGGCTAGCAGAATTCGCCATAGGACATCTTTCATTCCTCAATTTAAAAGGAATATTGTCTCACCCACAAGTCATAAGGTGGACGCAGCATTTTTCGTCACCATATACTGCTTGCTCACAAGTTCAATACAGAGTTATCACAAGTTCAATACATCGTTATCACAAGTTCAATACAGAGTCATCATAAACTCTAATCACTCGAAAGATCATTATTATCTGAAGTCAAGCAAAAGAGCTCAAAAGAGGAATCGCATATTTATACCACGTGCAACACACTCTTAAGCGCATTTTATGAAGCAGACTCGAAAGTATATGAATCACGACTACATACGCAAGATTATGAGTCTACATATCACTAACATTTCGTGAAGATATCCAGTCTGACCAGTACCGTCGGGAGATTAGACCACAGACCTTTTGTTCATATGACAACTATTAACTGTTGATCCACACTACAGAGATATACTCAAACAGTGAAGGAATATACATAAATATCTCGTCAGCGTTCTCCGTACGACAACAGTATTCATCAGAACGTCCTCGACTTAGAGATACCCCATTCGACATAACGTATAACAACTTGGGACATTTTATGCATACATGTGAATCCTCATATCTAGGAGAAGCATTTAGAGACACATGGACTGTGTAGAGTACTCACCATTTTGGTAACACGTATCATATCACATCATCATTTCACTCTACACCAGTTCATCCTTAATTAACTATTACTTAATTAACTGTAATTTTATTATCTCATCTGTGTGTTCTGTGTGAATCGTCTTTCACCATCATCACGTTCTAACCATTACTAACCCTATATGTGTGGATATTTCATTAATAAACCCAACGATCAGTTGATCATTATCAAGAGTTTGTTAATGTATCACTCGTGCTGTCGGTGTTACATATTCACCTATAGGAACCTTTCTCTACTCAGATGAGGTTGGGGGCTTTTTCTTTACGGGATCTAAGGGCAGAAGCTAAGGTCGTGGGGAAACAGAACTCTTTCCATAATTTATTAGAAAACACTGTCTAGTGGAAAGCATTCGCATTCCTGTCTTCTTGTCCCTATCTCGAATAGGTCTTTTTTTCTTTCTTAACGAGCCAATTTCTAGAGACCTTATATCTAATATCTCATAGACTATTCCTGGCAAAAACTACTGTCGTAGTTGCCCCAGTGACTCACCACACGACAGATGTGAACCTACATTATCAACCGCGTGAAAGACTGCCTGAAGATGTTCAGGTCTTGAGTGAAACTCTTTCAACATGTTAATGTGAAAAATCTTTCTTTGTTCCTCAACATCAAGGACATAATCGACATCTGAAATACGTGACAGAATCTTGAATGGACCACACCAAGTTATCAGTAGTCGATTCTGTTTGCTCGGTAAAAGCACGAACGCTTCGTCGCCTGGTACAAGAAGACGAAGACGTCTTGAGTGATTCTGTAACATACGAGCTTTTTCTTTAGCTCTCTCCGATGCATCTGTTGCCAGCTGGCATGCATCCATGATTTTTTTCCTAAGATTTACAACATACTCGTAAGACGATTGAGTTTCTTGCGATAAGGAAGAATCAATCAACAAGTCTTTGATCAAGGACAATGGACCTCTAGGCTGAGCACCAAATACAACTTGAAATGGACTGAAACCTGTATGCTCATTCGGTATTTCACGATATGCAAAAAGTACCGCTGGTAAAACTCGGTCCCACTCTTTAGGAAAATCGATTGTAATCTTTCCTAACATCTGTTTTATTGATCGATTTAGACGCTCCACCATCCCGTTTGAGGCGGCGTGATATACGGAACTCAGTGATCTGTCTATATTAAACATTGCCATAACCTCACTCATTGCACCTGACACAAACTGAGAACCTCTGTCCGACAACAGTTTTCTCGGAAATCCGATTCTAGTAAAGATATGAAACAAAGCATCAGCTACATCCTGCGTAGTAATGTTCTTGAGTGGTATGGCCTCTGGCCAACGCGTGCACAAATCTATGCAAGTTAATACATATCTATGTCCTCTCGATGACATTATAGGAAGTGGGCCAATAATGTCCACGGCCATCTTCTCAAATGGACGCACCGGAATATCGGCCGCTTGAATTTGAGCCAAATGACGTGCCCCTCTAGACTTCACCTCCTGACAAGTAACACAAGAACGGCAAAACATCGCAATGTCTTTCGACATTCCTGGCCAGAAAAAAGATGCCAGAATTCTAGATCTAGTACGAGAGTATCCCATGTGACCTGCACAACGGGAATCGTGAGCATGACTCAATATATAGCATCTCATTACCTTAGGCACCATGATCTGAGCAGTAATATGACAAGATTTACTATCTCTGAATCTTCGCACTAATATGTCATTTACGATAGTATACCATTGTTTGTGAGAAGTATGACCATTTGTATCATCCTGTTGGGCTAAACTAAAAAATTTCTTTAATGAAACATCACTGTTTTGTAAAGTAGAAAAAACTTCCTTGTTGATGTTACTGTGTAACACATCATCATTAACTAGTGGCACAACATTATGTTGAGACTGCTCCTGTGCTCGAGTAACCACAACATTAGCACTGTGTACGTGTTCTCGTTCCCAATCATTTATTTGCTCAAGAGTACACTCTTTAAAACCGTGATTGCGACCAAGAACTAAATCGCAAACTGGATTCGGCAACAAACATACTTTTATTTGTCCCGTAAAAAATGGCGTCGCGATATGAACCACCGCAGTTTGAAATTTCTCAATTCTACCACCAAACGTAATGCACTTAACCCATGTGCCTGTACAACAAGAAGAATCAACCAAACATTGTCGCACACCTACCGTCGTGCAACCTGAATCCTTTAATAAAGTTACTGGTATGCCATTAAGTAAGCCCTTGTGAAACTCTTAAGACCCGGTTCCTTCATGAGCTGACTTTGCAGGTAACGCCGGCAATGGGTGTCCACATCTCAGTCTGGATACCACTTCAGGCTGAAATAGATTCTTGCACTCAAAACATTCTTCCGCATTACCAAAGTCAAATGAACAGCAAGCATTTGCTTGACTAACAGCGTTGTTATTATTATTTGTAATATCATTTTCTGCTCTCTGTACCGAATTTCCATGATGAGCAGACCGATGCGAACTATTTGAACGAAATGCACTGCCATTATCTTGATTATTGCCATAAAAATTTCTCCTGTAATTCTGAGAATAACTAGATCTATTATTAATATTACCATGTTGATTATTTAGTTGCCCATTTCCTCTCTCTCTGTGTCCAAAATAATCGTGATGACCATTATCAGGTCGTTTATTTCTCCATCTTCGGAAATCTGGTGATTTATTTCTATTTCCAACTTCAAAATGAGAAAAATTTCTTTGGTAATTATTATTTCGATCTGAACTGGCACTTCTATGACGAAACCTATCTCTGTCACCACTATTCGATCTAAATTTTCCTTGTCTGTTATTTACAGTAGCAACACCCGCTGACTGTAACGATTCATGTAGTTTAGTGTTTCTGACATTCAAGTTCGGATGAGCAACCGAAAACTGGCGCCCTAGGGTCTCAACTTCCGATAACGATTTAGGATTCCGCTCCTGTAAAAATGCCAAAAACTTATCACTTACTGAGGATAATACCTTATCCCGTAATATTAAATCTGCCAGATCTTCAAAATTCCGTTGTACTTTTTCAAGTTCGATCCAACGATTAAAAGTTAAACGAATATCCGAAATGAATTGTGAGAACTCTTTTCCTGTTTCCGGCAACAACTCTTTAAAACGCCTTCTATAACCTTCAGCTGTAAGCTGATATTTTTTTAATAGCGTAGCTCTAGCTTCCTCATAGTTTTGATTATCGCCTTCTAACGAAGCGACTGCACTTAACGCCTCTCCTGATAAAAAATTCATTAGTTTGCTACACCACTTACTTTTATCAATTTTATATTCTGTGCATACCAATTGGAATCTTGACAAGAAGAACGTAATATCGTCGACCCCTGGTTTAAACATGGGCAAATGGATTTTAATGTCACCTTTTTGACCATCATTCTGAGTGTGTGATTGACTAGTAGCATTTCCATTTTGCAACTTCTGTCTTTCAATTTCTAACTGCAACATTCTCTCTTCATGCGCTCGTTTTTCTCCCTCAAGTGTAAATTCATATTGTCTCCTTTTCTCATTTTCTTCCATCTCCAAGTGTTTAATTCTCTCTTCGTCTTGCCTCCTTTTCTCATTTTCTTCCATTTCCAACCGTTTCATACGTTCTTGATTGGCTAATTCTCTATCTTTTAATTCCAACTGACGTTTCTCTCTTTCCTGCGCCTCTTTATATTCTGTTTGAGCAAACTCTTGTAATTTGTCTCCTGATAAACCAAGAATTTTACCCTGTTTAATGAAGTATTCCGCCGTCGACATTTCAAATTCTGAATTCTAATATTTACCTCATCAAATAAACTGTAGTCTTATAAGTAATATCTTATAATCGAAACCTTATCGATACTCATTATTGGAGATTAATCATCTTTTATTTAATAAAATATGCAGCTATAAATCAATCAACTAAGAAATTATACAAGATAATAGTACTACTGAAAACATAATGATCCATGAAGAGAATCAATTACATAGAAATATACACGTTAGCAATGACAATCACCGAACCTCAACAATTAAAGAAGAGATCATATCGTAAAGAACCACGGACATTATTGGCCCACTTCCTATAATGTCATCGAGAGGACATAGATATGTATTAACTTGTATAGATTTGTGCACGCGGTGGCCAGAGGCTATACCACTCAAGAACATTACTACGCAGGATGTAGCTGATGCTTTGTTTCATATCTTTACTAGAATCGGATTTCCGAGAAAACTGTTGTCGGACAGAGGTTCTCAGTTTGTGTCAGGTGCAATGACGGAGGTTATGGCAATGTTTCATATAGACAGATCACTGAGTTCCGTATATCACGCCGCCTCAAACGGGATGGTGGAGCGTCTAAATCGATCAATAAAACAGATGTTAGGAAAGATTACAATCGATTTTCCTAACCCTCTATTGGGCCATTTATGAAATAGTTGGAAAAAAAATTCTTGGAGTGGTTTTTGTGGCTGTCCCATGTCTGAAAAGTGGTGTGAAGGTTAATTTTGGGCAAAAAAATGTTTAGTTAGTGTTTTATGGGTATGTTGCCAATTGGCAACAAATCACCATTAAGGTTGGGAACATTTATTGTTGCCATTTGGCAACATATATCTTTTAACTATGTTTTTATGTCTAACAACATCTATTTCACCTTTTTTTACTCCCTACCTACATTTAATATTTAAACAGTAAATAGCAGACAACAAAATTTGTGAAACTTCATGAAGTTAAGTGTAATTTATACAGAAAATGCCACACATACAATGAAACATATAGTTACTGAAAAAAAAAAAAATCTTCTGTCTCGTGACTCAATCACAGCTCCACACTCATGTTTCATGAAATACTTTGAAACAGTTTGAATGTTTATTGAGGCACAAGTGTAGGTTACACTTCTCACAGACAGTTCTGGAGTACCCCTTGCATCCAGGAAGTTTGCATCTCCCTTTGTTGGTGACGGAATTGGGGCTGTGGCCAACATTGTCAGTTCTGACATGAAAAGGAGGTACATTTGCTGTTTGCCCTCTCTTCTTTTTAGCCACCAGCTGTGTCTCAGTGCTTCCTGATGGCCTTCCCCTTTTATTATTTTCACTTTTTCCTGCTTTTAGGAGACACAAAGCAATCTGCAACTTGAAATCAACTAATGGTAGTCTGTCCTTTTTTTTTCCATACCATCCTTACACACATCTGAACAATAAGTTAGCCAAGCTTGCACCACAGAAACATCCAGGAAATGAAACAATATTCTGTGGTACCATTTCTTGGATCTAATAGGTATACGATAGAGTGCCAGCAAGGAGTCCAGCAAATCTACCCCTCCCATGAACATGTTATATTCTTTCACAGCTGCAGGGCAAGAAATGTGTATTTCCTTCTTGGCTTTTCTGTCCCATCTTCTGACTACACATTCTGGTTCAACTGCTGCATAGGTGCTTAGCAGTGTGACTGCTTTATTGTCATACCATTTGATAGCTTTCAATGTGGCTCCGTTTGTTGCTGCAGTACAAACAACAGATGACCCTCTTCCTTTCGTTTTCAGTTCCTTATCGGAACACAGATTACACCCTTTCAGCCGGTTTGCGCGGACAGTGCCAAGACATGCAATGCCTTGTTTCCAGAGGCATGCCTGCAATGCTGGCGAATTAAACCAGTTGTCAAAATATACTTTATGCCACACATTTTTAGGGATACGTTGAAGAAGTCTCAGCACGATATTAGCTGATGCTCCTAAATCAGGTTGGCCAGGACACACGTCAATTTTTCCAGTGTAAATTTCAAAATCATGAATCAAACCAGAAATGCTTGAACAAACGAAGACTTTATAGCCCCACTTTTTGGGTTTCTTTGGGTTGTACTGACGCAGAGATGATTGACCTTTGAATGGGATAACTTGCTCATCAATGCTCAGCCTTTCTGCTGGTTTGATTGAATTGAATTTCACTTTCAGAGCGTCAACTAAAGGTCTTAATTTGAACAATTTGTCGCCTTCATTGTCTTGCTGCTTGTTGTTGTCATTGCAGTGAATGTTACTTTTGATTTCTTTAAACCTCTTGTTCGTCATAGTATCAGCAACAAGTCCATAGCGCGTTGTAGAGTCCCAGTACAATTTACAACTGGGCATTCTAACAATACTCATCATAAACGCAATTCCAAAAAAACTGTTCCAGTTCTGGCTGGCTCAATCTGAGAGGCTTCATGATGTTTTTCTGGATGCTGTACTTGTTTGATTCAGTGACCATATGTGCCATTGTATCATCATCAATGAATCTGCGGAAGTATTCTATTGGTTCTGAGGTAACTGATACGTGTGCCGAATCACCAGAGAAGGGCGGAGCTTCAGAAGATATATCTGAGGCTTCACGGTGTCTCCATAGCATCCGACGACGATCAAAGGTTACATCTGTGTCCTCCAGCTCTGATGCAGATGATTCTGAAAAAAAAAAAGAAAACAAAGATATTAATTATCTGGCAACATAAACAATCATTTATTGGTATACTGGTGTACATGTTATTATTCTGATAATAGTAATAATGATAAAAATTATTCTAATCCACATTATGGTATAAAGCGTTCCACAAGTAAGTCTCCGTCAGCCGATATTTAGTACCTGATGGACTAGGCTGAAACTGTACATAGGTTGTACACTGATGGACAAGGCTACAACTGCAGTCTGAAATAAAGTGGCCACATTAAAAAAAAAACATCAATTAAATTCAACAAACCCGAATCGGTTGTGTCCGAGGAAGGGCCGGGTTGCCACGTGTTATCCAGGATGTCTTCAGCCTCACTGTCTGACAGCTCACTATCGCTAGAAGCCTCAGGTATTGGTCTATAGATTGTAGTCTTTTGGCTGTAAAACTTTTGAGGATCCATTGTGTTTAACTGTAAAAAAAAATTAAAAAAAAATGACAACATATACATTTTGTAATTCAAAAGTTTTTCATCACAAAATTGTTTAATCTCATCTGATGATACATTATGTTTTGTGATTACTGGCAATTTTAGTGGTTATCATGTGTAGTTTAGTTCTAAAAGTCAAGTCTAGATGAAGTAAATATGTTTTATTCATTTACAATATTATTAGTAATTTATACTGGTAATTCTACTATTTACATTGACCTTTTTAGGATACATAAAATTGCAAATAACAACTTTTTTTTTAATGATGAAGTTTAATCAATTATAATGAGAATAAAATACTAATGTTGTTGATTACAGAGAAATACAACATTAAATATCATTTATTAGGTAAAAAGCAACTGTTGCCAATTGGCAACATGAAGTGGTTTTTATTCCTTAATCGACTTTTGTTGCCAAATGGCAACATACCTAAAATGTAAAATAAGAGTAACTTATTTTATTTATTTATAACTATTAAAGCATTTGTTACAAAGATAAGTGGTTTAAGTTACTCAACATATTTTTTATACACCGTTTTCATAAGGAATTTTAAAAAATAATGTGAAGTAAACTCACCTCTCAATTCGATCTTGCAAACCAGCTACCATGCCTTGACAAAAGAGTGCGTGAAAAAAAAGTATTTCTCCGACAAATGAGTTACCCGGTAATTTAAAATTGGGAATGTTTCTAGAACACAATAAAACAAAAAAAAATATTAATTTGAACGCCGGATAGTGAAATAGATGACTTTAAACGGTATGTTGCCAAATGGCAACAAGGCCCAATAGAGGGCTAAAGAGTGGGACCGAGTTTTACCAGCGGTACTTTTTGCATATCGTGAAATACCGAATGAGCATACAGGTTTCAGTCCATTTCAACTTGTATTTGGTGCTCAGCCTAGAGGCCCATTGTCCTTGATCAAAGACTTGTTGATTGATTCTTCCTTATCGCAAGAAACTCAATCGTCTTACGAGTATGTTGTAAATCTTAGGAAAAAAATCATGGATGCATGCCAGCTGGCAACAGATGCATCGGAGTAGCTAAAGAAAAACTTCGTATGTTACAGAATCACTCAAGACGTCTTCGTCTTCTTGTACCAGGCGACGAAGCGTTCGTGCTTTTACCGAGCAAACAGAATCGACTACTGATAACTTGGTGTGGTCCATTCAAGATTCTGTCACGTATTTCAGATGTCGATTATGTCCTTGATGTTAAGGGACAAAGAAAGATGTTTCACATTAACATGTTGAAAGAGTTTCACTCAAGACCTGAACATCTTCAGGCAGTCTTTCACGCTGTTGATAATGTAGGTTCACATCCAATGAGCTGGGCGTCTTTATCAGTTATTCAGGAAGAAGAATCTTCTTTCCCAGCTGTATCAATGACGTTTCCTAGTCTACCGGTTCAATCTACCGAAACTTGGGAGGACGTGACAATCTGTCCGAATCTTACACTTGAAAACAAAACACATGTATCCGAATTATTACATTCGTTTCATGATGTACTTACAGACATACCAGGCAAAACAAATGTCATCACACATGACATCATTTTAAATGATGAAAAGGCTATTAGAGTGCGTCCATACCCGATACCATTACACTTTCAAGACAAAGTAAACAAAGAAATAGATGACATGCTGCAATTAGGTATAATCAGTTCTTCTCAAAGTAATTTTGCTTTTCCCATGGTTGTAATAAGAAAAAAAGACAATAACATTCGGCTCTGCATTGATTTTAGAAAATTAAATCAGGTCACAATTTTTGACGCCGAACCGTTACCATTATTGGATGATCTTTTACCAAAATTAGCAGATGCAGTATATTTCAGTAAGTTCGATCTGTCAAAAGGTTATTGGCAGGTCCCGTTGGCGGAAAGATGTAAACATTTTACGGCTTTTGCTACTCCCAGGGGGTTGTTTCAGTTCAATTTTATGTGTTTTGGACTGATGAACGCACCTGCTACGTTCACTAGAATGATGAGAATTCTCTTCTCCCATAGACAAGATATAATCTCGTACATAGATGATATTTGTTTGTTTAGCAACACTTGGGAAGAACACTTTCACGGTTTACACTCTCTATTGTCCACGCTCAGATCTGCTGGGTTATCTGCTAGACCATCTAAGGTGTATATTGGATTCTCTGAGATTACTTTTCTAGGTCATAGGATTGGTCATGGGAATCTTCAAACTTTGGAGCAGAATGTTTCCAAGATTCTAAATCTTTCCATTCCTAGGACAAAAAAACAAGTCCGTAGTGTGTTAGGACTAGTGCAATATTATGGTAAATTTATTCCTAACTTATCTTCAATTACATCAGATCTGTCCACTCTACTTAGGAAAGGGGCTCCTAATGTAATTAGGTGGACTCCAGAATGCAATGCTGCTTTTCTTAAAATTAAGGATTTATTTTCATCCCCACACTGGCCACCATGTTAAAGTACTGTCCGCCCGTTCGTTTATTCCCGTGTATTAAAAGAGTTTGTCTGCATTTGATATATGTATACCATCATTATTCCCATATGTGTCTATATGAATGTTAGAACATTGGTATACAACAAAAGTGTCACGCGAATGTTTTGTTCGTGGGTGTGCCAAAAAACTGCACTGTATCGTCCCTGTATTATTTATGCAGTGTTCTCTCACAAGGGATCACGAATTAGTAATGTCTCAGATATGCCCAACAGCTCAACTATAACCAGGTAAGAAGCCAATGCTGTTCCGGTAAATTAACAACACAGTTTAATGAAAACTCATGATCCATGAGACATGATGAACCGTCCTTAGTTAATGTCATTCTGTCTATTCGTAACATAGTGTTATACTCCTTGACGGTAATACATTGTTGCTTATTAGTCCCAATACTTCTATACATCTCTATGTATTGATTATATCCGTGCCCTTCTCCCGTAATTTCTTTTCCAAACTCGCAGTGGTATATGCAGTAACCAAATTAGAGAAGTATCTGTTAGGTGTAACTTTCGTAATACAGTCAGATCAGAAAGCTTTGGCGTATTTAAAGACGAAGAACCATAAATGCGCCCGAGCAGCCCGTTATTCGATTCTGATGCAGCCGTATAATTATACTATTCAAGCAATTCGAGGGTCCGACAATGTGGTGGCAGACGTACTGTCGAGGTGCCCTCAGGAAGACAGTACACAAGTTTTTAATGACAGTTAGTCCATGGTCAACAGTAGTGGTGATGTAATTGGGACATTGAATTTTTATTAGTGTTATCCGGAACCCAATTTGGTATTTAGGGTGTAAGGTGCACATACAGTGTACTATAATATGACTGTACGGCAATGATATTCTATAGCGTATTTTTGCGTGTATATTATAGAGGTTCCTAGGGGCATTGAAATAGGTAATTTGGGACCAATGTATGCATGTATTTGCTATTTTTTGGGGTTGGATCAGGAATAAACAGATATGGGATTTGCAGTGTACTCTGTATTGGTGAGGTACACATTATTGCAATCATTTTCCTATGGAGAGGTAATCCTATTAGATGTAACCATATTATATAAGTTTTGGTTCTATATTAGGCAGTAGAGGGTGGTGTTGATATGACTTGTTTTAATCACCGTTTCATCTCCTATCGACGACTGACTGATTATATGACTTGTTTGATCACATTACTGAATTAGACTTACTGAGACATTAGGATAGACTTACTGAGACTTAGGATAGTATTATGTTGGTTTTTTTTTTTTAAATTACCTTAAGTGGTACAATTTTGAAGAAAAAAGAAACTACGTGTCTTTTTTCTTAACGGTGGTAGGGGGTAATTGTTGCGTATGGTTTTTTACAACATTTTGGTGTTGCGCATCAAAGAGCGCTGAGTTGAGTTTGGTGAAAATATTTGAAGATATGTGAATAGTACACTTAGGTGCATTATTATTGCGCGCAGTAAAAAAAGGATGACGTAGGAGTTTTTTGGGTCTTGAAACAATGACGTGGAGAACAAAAATGGACCCAAGAAATAAACAAGACGTGAACAGCCTTGTGTGGGCTGGTTTGCTTGAAAACCCGTAGAAAAGGGTTATATTGATTCGTGCCATGAATGGGAGTGCATACCAGGATGAGTACTGTGAATCAGGTATAATTTGATGCTTATACACTTGGTAGACGGGCAGGTCTATACACCGTAAAAATCGGAGTCTGAAAAAAATCCTGCTTTGTCGCTAAGGTGTGCTGAATTTGGGAAAATTCATGTTAATAAAGTTATATGAGTGTGAACAGAAATTACGGGAGAAGGGCACGGATATAATCAATCCATAGAGATGTATAGATGGATTGGGACTGATAAGCAACAATGTATCACCGTCAAGGAGTATAAAACTAGGTTACGAATAGACAGAATGACATTAACTAATGACGGCTCATCATATCTCATTGATCATGAGTTTTCAATAAACTTTGTTATGTTACCGGACCAGTATTGGCTTCCTACCTGGCTATCTTTGAGCGGTTGGGCATATCTGAGACATTACTAATTCGTTATCCCTTGAGAGAGAACACTGCATAAATAATACAGGGACGATACAGTGCATTTTTTTGCATACCCACGAATAAAGCATTCGCGTGACACTTTTGTGGTATACAAATGTCCTAACATTCATACAGACACATATGGGAATTATGATGGTATGCATATATCAAATGCAGACCAACTCTTTCAATACACTGGAATAAACGAACGGGCGGAGTTTGAACAGAAGGTACGGGAGAAGGGCACGGATATAATCAATACATAGAGATGTATAGAAGTATTGGGACTAATAAGCAACAATGTATTACCGTCAAGGAGTATAACACTATGTTACGAATAGACAGAATGACATTAACTAAGGACGGTTCATCATGTCTCATGGATCATGAGTTTTCATTAAACTGTGTTGTTAATTTACCGGAACAGCATTGGCTTCTTACCTGGTTATAGTTGAGCTGTTGGGCATATCTGAGACATTACTAATTCGTGATCCCTTGTGAGAGAACACTGCATAAATAATACAGGGACGATACAGTGCAGTTTTTGGCACACCCACGAACAAAACATTCGCGTGACACTTTTGTTGTATACCAATGTTCTAACATTCATATAGACACATATGGGAATAATGATGGTATACATATATCAAATGCAGACAAACTCTTTTAATACACGGGAATAAACGAACGGGAAGGTACATTTTAATGGCCACCATGTTAAAGTACTGTCCGCCCGTTCGTTTATTCCCGTGTATTAAAAGAGTTTGTCTGCATTTGATATATGTATACCATCATTATTCCCATATGTGTCTATATGAATGTTAGAACATTGGTATACAACAAAAGTGTCACGCGAATGTTTTGTTCGTGGGTGTGCCAAAAACTGCACTGTATCGTCCCTGTATTATTTATGCAGTGTTCTCTCACAAGGGATCACGAATTAGTAATGTCTCAGATATGCCCAACAGCTCAACTATAACCAGGTAAGAAGCCAATGCTGTTCCGGTAAATTAACAACACAGTTTAATGAAAACTCATGATCCATGAGACATGATGAACGGTCCTTAGGTAATGTCATTCTGTCTATTCGTAACATAGTGTTATACTCCTTGACGGTAATACATTGTTGCTTATTAGTCCCAATACTTCTATACATCTCTATGTATTGATTATTACCGTGCCCTTCTCCCGTACCTTCTGTTCAAACTCATTTAACTTCATTAACATGAAGTTCCCCAAAAGTCAGTACACATTAGCGACAGAGCAGGCAGGATCTTTAAGACTCCGATTTTTACGGTGTATAGACCTGCCAGTCTAAAAAATGTATAAGCATCACATTATACAGTATTAATAGTACTCATCCTGGTATACATTCCCATTCATGGCACGAATCAATATAACCCTTTTCTACGGGTTTTCAAGCAAACCAGCACACACAAGGCTGTTCGCGTCTTGTTTATTTCTTGGGTCCATTTTTGTTCTCTACGTCATTGTTTCAATACCCAAAAAACTCCTACGTCATCCTTTTTTTACTGCGCGCAATAATAATGCACCTAAGTGTACTATTCACATATCTTCAAATATTTTCCCCAAACTCAACTCAGCGCTCTTTGATGCGCAACACCACAATGTTGTAAAAAACCATACGCAACAATTACCCCCTACCACCGTTAAGAAAAAAGACACGTAGTTTCTTTTTTCTTCAAAATTGTACCACTTAAGGTAATTTAAAAAAAAACCATACGCAACATAATACTATCCTACGTCTCAGTAAGTCTATGTCAGCTAATGTCTCATAATATAATCAGTCAGTCGTCGATGAGATGAAAAGGTGATAAACAAGTCATAATAATCTACTGCCTTATGAATAAAATCCATGTAGGAAGTAATAATATTACTAAATTAAAACAAATTACGCGGAATCAACACCGCCCTCTATTACCTCTAGTATCAATAATACTAGAACCAAAACTTATATAATAGGGTTATATCTAATAGGATTACCTACCCATCGGAAAATGATTGCAATAATGTGTACCTCCACAATACAGAGTACACTGCAAATCTCATACATATTTATTCCTGATCAAGCCCCAAAAAATAGCAAATACATGCATAAATTGGTCCCAAATTACCTATTTCAGTGCACCTAGGAACCTCTATAATATACACGCAAAAATACGCTATAGCATATCATTGCCGTACAGTCATATTATAGTACACTGTATGTGCACCTTACACCCTAAATACCAAATTGGGTTCCGGATAACACTAATAAAAATTCAATGTCCCAATTACATCACCACTACTGTTGACCATGGACTAACTGTCATTAAAAACTTGTGTACTGTCTTCCTGAGGGCACCTCGACAGTACGTCTGCAACCACATTGTCGGACCCTCGAATTGCTTGAATAGTATAATTATACGGCTGCATCAGAATCGAATAACGGGCTGCTCGGGCGCATTTATGGTTCTTCGTCTTTAAATACGCCAAATCCTTCTGATCTGACTGTATTACGAAAGTTACACCTAACAGATACTTCTCTAATTTGGTTACTGCCCATACCACTGCGAGAAGTTCCTTTTCCAACACCGAATAATTCATTTCCGCCTTGTTTAACTTTCTCGAAATGTACGTGATCGGATGCAGATGTCCATCAAATTGTTGAAGCAACACAGCACCAACGCCCTTGGACGAAGCGTCTGTTCGAAGAGTATAAAGATTATTAAGCCTGGGTAGTTTTAAAATCGGTGGGGATGAAAATAAATCCTTAATTTTAAGAAAAGCAGCATTGCATTCTGGAGTCCACCTAATTACATTAGGAGCCCCTTTCCTAAGTAGAGTGGACAGATCTGATGTAATTGAAGATAAGTTAGGAATAAATTTACCATAATATTGCACTAGTCCTAACACACTACGGACTTGTTTTTTTTGTCCTAGGAATGGAAAGATTTAGAATCTTGGAAACATTCTGCTCCAAAGTTTGAAGATTCCCATGACCAATCCTATGACCTAGAAAAGTAATCTCAGAGAATCCAATATACACCTTAGATGGTCTAGCAGATAACCCAGCAGATCTGAGCGTGGACAATAGAGAGTGTAAACCGTGAAAGTGTTCTTCCCAAGTGTTGCTAAACAAACAAATATCATCTATGTACGAGATTATATCTTGTCTATGCGAGAACAGAATTCTCATCATTCTAGTGAACGTAGCAGGTGCGTTCATCAGTCCAAAACACATAAAATTGAACTGGAACAACCCTCTGGGAGTAGCAAAAGCCGTAAAATGTTTACATCTTTCCTCCAACGGAACCTGCCAATAACCTTTTGACAGATCGAACTTACTGGATCGAACTTGAAAAGGTACAACGGAATTTTGAAGATCTTGCCGATTTAATATTACGGGATAAGGTATTATCCTCAGTAAGTGATAAGTTTTTGGCATTTTTACAGGAGCGGAATCCTAAATCGTTATCGGAAGTTGAGACCCTAGGGCGCCAGTTTTCAGTTGCTCATCCGAACTTGAATGTCAGAAACACTAAATTACATGAATCGTTACAGTCAGCGGGTGTTGCTACTGTAAATAACAGACAAGGAAAATTTAGATCGAATAGTGGTGACAGAGATAGGTTTCGTCATAGAAGTGCCAGTTCAGATCGAAATAATAATTATCAAAGAAATTTTTCTCATTTTGAAGGTGGAAATAGAAAAGATTCACCAGCTGGCAGAAGATGGAATAACAATCATTTTGGAACTGGTCAACAGGTTGATTTGGGAAACAGAGACAGAATGAATTGGCAGCGAAACACTCCTAACTTTTACGGTTACAATAAAGCACGTTACTCGCAGAATAATAATAGACATTTGTATAACAATAGACAACAAAATGACAGGGCATTTCGGTCAAATAGTTATAATCGATCTGCTTACCATGGTAATTCCGTTCAAATGTCGGAAAATAATGTCGCAGATAACAATAATACTGTTAATCAAGCAAATGTGTGTGCGTCATTTGATTTTAATAATGCTGAAACATGTTTGGAATGCAAGAATCTATTTCAGCCTGACGTGGTATCCAGACTGAGATGTGGACACCCATTGCCGGCGTTACCTGCTATGTCAGCTCATGAAGGAACCGGGTCTTTAGAGTTTCACAAGGGCTTACTTAATGGCATGCCAGTAACTTTATTAAAGGATTCAGGTTGCACGACGGTAGGCGTGCGACAATGTTTGGTTGATCCTTCTTGTTGTAAAGGCACATGGGTTAAGTGCATTACGTTTGGTGGTAGAATTGAGAAATTTCAAACTGCGGTGGTTCATATCGCGACGCCATTTTTTACGGGACAAATAAAAGTATGTTTGTTGCCGAATCCAGTTTGCGATTTAGTTCTTGGTCGCATTCACGGTTTTAAAGAGTGTACTCTTGAGCAAATAAATGATTGGGAACGAGAACACGTACACAGTGCTAATGTTGTGGTTACTCGAGCACAGGAGCAGTCTCAACATAATGTTGTGCCACTAGTTAATGATGATGTGTTACACAGTAACATCAACAAGGAAGTTTTTTCTACTTTACAAAACAGTGATGTTTCATTAAAGAAATTTTTAAATTTAGTACAATGTGATGATACAAATAGTCATACTTCTCACAAACAATGGTATACTATCGTAAATGACATATTAGTGCGAAGATTCAGAGATAGTAAATCTTGTCATATTACTACTCAGATCATGGTGCCTAAGGTAATGAGATCCTATATCTTGAGTCATGCTCACGATTCCCGTTGTGCAGGTCACATGGGATACTCTCGTACTAGATCTAGAATTCTGGCATCTTTTTTCTGGCCGGGAATGTCGAAAGACATTGCGATGTTTTGCCGTTCTTGTGTTACTTGTCAGGAGGTGAAGTCTAGAGGGGCACGTCATTTGGCTCCAATTCAAGCAGCCGATATTCCGGTGCGTCCATTTGAGAAGATGGCCGTGGACATTATTGGCCCACTTCCTATAATGTCATCGAGAGGACATAGATATGTATTAACTTGTATAGATTTGTGCACGCGTTGGCCAGAGGCCATACCACTCAAGAACATTACTACGCAGGATGTGGCTGATGCTTTGTTTCATATCTTTACTAGAATCGGATTTCCGAGAAAACTGTTGTCGGACAGAGGTTCTCAGTTTGTGTCAGGTGCAATGACTGAGGTTATGGCAATGTTTCATATAGACAGATCACTGAGTTCCGTATATCACGCCGCCTCAAACGGGATGGTGGAGCGTTTAAATCGATCAATAAAACAGATGTTAGGAAAGATTACAATCGATTTTCCTAAAGAGTGGGACCGAGTTTTACCAGCGATACTTTTTGCATATCGTGAAATACTGAATGAGCATACAGGTTTCAGTCCATTTCAACTTGTATTTGGTGCTCAGCCCAGAGGTCCATTATCTTTAATCAAAGACTTGTTGATTGATTCTTCCTTGTCGCAAGAAACTCAATCGTCTTACGAGTATGTTGTAAATCTTAGGAAAAAAATCATGGATGCATGTCAGCTGGCAACAGATGCATCGGAGAGAGCTAAAGAAAAAGCTCGTATGTTACAGAATCACTCAAGACGTCTTCGTCTTCTTGTACCAGGCGACGAAGCGTTCGTGCTTTTACCGAGCAAACAGAATCGACTACTGATAACTTGGTGTGGTCCATTCAAGATTCTGTCACGTATTTCAGATGTCGATTATGTCCTTGATGTTAAGGGACAAAGAAAGATTTGTCACATTAACATGTTGAAAGAGTTTCACTCAAGACCTGAACATCTTCAGGCAGTCTTTCACGCTGTTGATAATGTAGGTTCACATCCAACGAGCTGGGCGTCTTTATCAGTTATTCAGGAAGAAGAATCTTCTTTCCCAGCTGTATCAATGACGTTTCCTAGTCTACCGGTTCAATCTACCGAAACTTGGGAGGACGTGACAATCTGTCCGAATCTTACACTTGAAAACAAAACACATGTATCCGAATTATTACATTCGTTTCATGATGTACTTACAGACATACCAGGCAAAACAAATGTCATCACACATGACATCATTTTAAATGATGAAAAGGCTATTAGAGTGCGTCCATACCCGATACCATTACACTTTCAAGACAAAGTAAACAAAGAAATAGATGACATGCTGCAATTAGGTATAATCAGTTCTTCTCAAAGTAATTTTGCTTTTCCCATGGTTGTAATAAGAAAAAAAGACAATAACATTCGGCTCTGCATTGATTTTAGAAAATTAAAAATCAGGTCACAATTTTTGACGCCGAACCGTTACCATTATTGGATGATCTTTTACCAAAATTAGCAGATGCAGTATATTTCAGTAAGTTCGATCTGTCAAAAGGTTATTGGCAGGTCCCGTTGGCGGAAAGATGTAAACATTTTACGGCTTTTGCTACTCCCAGGGGGTTGTTTCAGTTCAATTTTATGTGTTTTGGACTGATGAACGCACCTGCTACGTTCACTAGAATGATGAGAATTCTCTTCTCGCATAGACAAGATATAATCTCGTACATAGATGATATTTGTTTGTTTAGCAACACTTGGGAAGAACACTTTCACGGTTTACACTCTCTATTGTCCACGCTCAGATCTGCTGGGTTATCTACTAGACCATCTAAGGTGTATATTGGATTCTCTGAGATTACTTTTCTAGGTCATAGGATTGGTCATGGGAATCTTCAAACTTTGGAGCAGAATGTTTCCAAGATTCTAAATCTTTCCATTCCTAGGACAAAAAAACAAGTCCGTAGTGTGTTAGGACTAGTGCAATATTATGGTAAATTTATTCCTAACTTATCTTCAATTACATCAGATCTGTCCACTCTACTTAGGAAAGGGGCTCCTAATGTAATTAGGTGGACTCCAGAATGCAATGCTGCTTTTCTTAAAATTAAGGATTTATTTTCATCCCCACACTGGCCACCATGTTAAAGTACTGTCCGCCCGTTCGTTTATTCCCGTGTATTAAAAGAGTTTGTCTGCATTTGATATATGTATACCATCATTATTCCCATATGTGTCTATATGAATGCTAGAACATTGGTATACAACAAAAGTGTCACGCGAATGTTTTGTTCGTGGGTGTGCCAAAAACTGCACTGTATCGTCCCTGTATTATTTATGCAGTGTTCTCTCACAAGGGATCACGAATTAGTAATGTCTCAGATATGCCCAACAGCTCAACTATAACCAGGTAAGAAGCCAATGCTGTTCCGGTAAATTAACAACACAGTTTAATGAAAATTCATGATCCATGAGACATGATGAACCGTCCTTAGTTAATGTCATTCTGTCTATTCGTAACATAGTGTTTTACTCCTTGACGGTAATACATTGTTGCTTATTAGTCCCAATACTTCTATACATCTCTATGTATTGATTATATCCGTGCCCTTCTCCCGTAATTTCTTTTCCAAACTCATATAATTTCATTAACATGAAGTTCCCCAAAAGTCAGTACACATTAGCGACAGAGCAGGCAGGATCTTTAAGACTCCGATTTTTACGGTGTATAGACCTGCCAGTCTAAAAAATGTATAAGCATCACATTATACAGTATTAATAGTACTCATCCTGGTATACATTCCCATTCATGGCACGAATCAATATAACCCTTTTCTACGGGTTTTCAAGCAAACCAGCACACACAAGGCTGTTCACGTCTTGTTTATTTCTTGGGTCCATTTTTGTTCTCCACGTCATTGTTTCAATACCCAAAAAACTCCTACGTCATCCTTTTTTTACTGCGCGCAATAATAATGCACCTAAGTGTACTATTCACATATCTTCAAATATTTTCCCCAAACTCAACTCAGCGCTCTTTGATGCGCAACACCAGAAATGTTGTAAAAAAACCATACGCAACAGGCCGCTTACACACGAGCGTTTCTCACGCGTGACGAATGAAGGAGTAAGGGATTTACAGGCTGCTCAGCCGAGCGAGACTGTCTGTAAATCCGTACTCTTTCATTCGTCACGCGATAGAAACGCGCGTCAAGAAACGCTCGTGTGTAAGCGGCCTTACACTCGGGACCAGCCTTAGGCCGATTTAACCGGTATGAACCAATCAGGCCTCGCGGCTCAGGGGGTCCCGCGCACTGGTTGCCACTCTAGCTTTGAAAAAAGAATTAGATCTTGAGGAAAAAAAACACACTTAAAGCAGAAATACACCTCTTATTTTCAATTTAAATGCGAACAGAATTACCGAACAGAATGAATTGTCTGACTGGTATGTAAATTTTAACTTCTATGCAACCATTTCACAGACGTGACTTAACTCGCGTGGTTACTGAGCAATACCAGAAGATGGCTGCATTAATGCGTGGGAAAAATACAGAGCCGAATGAATTCCGTAACAATTTATTTATATCACATCATGCATAGAGGCATATCTGGAGTTATCCTTATATGACCATCAGCAAAGCATAATGCTACAGTATGTACATTTGGACATGAACCTCTCGCTGGGAAGCTAAATACACCCTCATTGACTCTTGAAATCATCCACACACGTCCAGGGATTCATCCTGTGGTGAAACTTGTTGAAGACCCAGCATTGCACACTAAGCTTTGGAGGAGTCACTTGAGCCTCAGACGTAACCCTGGCTTTTACTTGATTGCCTGCATGCAGGAGGATCTCACTATGGGTCCCATGATAGGCAAGAGAAGCTGAGAAGTGGCTCTGTGTAGGACATGACGATTCCTTGGGAGAGCCCAGAACCAGAGCACAGTATTTTAGCTGTGCATATTTGAAAAGTCCCCTCGGATAGTGGGGGAATACCCAATATGCCATAGGCATCTTCATCCTAACTTGAACCAGATGTGATAATCCTTTAAATGCAAGTCCAGTTGGAGCTCGTAACTCTACGACTTGGTATTGGCTGCAGAAAGAGGGCAAAGGTCAGCAGGCCTAGTAAACAACAACAACATTCATAGCACATATCGTTAATTTAAAACATTCGAGGAAAGAAAAGTGCTTCAGTTAAGAAATTGTAATTGTTACCCTTACAGTAAGGCTGTATCACAATCATTACAACGTTAAATACTTTGAGCAGAGAATATACAGTTCATAATTTTTCAAGAAGAAAAATTCAGACTACTTGTATATCCAAATGATGAAATTTGCATCTCAACCAGACGATCTACTTCCCTGAAGTCCATCAACAATGAATGAGGATTAGGTTTAAACCTGAACTGCGGAAAGATATCATAGCACCAAGCAAAACAGAAGCAATTCAAACTTAAAGCAAAGATGTTCGAACGTCCACACTATGCTGATCGGATTCTTTGAAAACCTGCAAGATATAAACTATGGCAGGAAGACAGCTGTAATTAACAATGAACTTAACTTCGCAAGGCTGAAGGCAAAACGCAAGTTAGAAGGGTCATCATAAGGTGATTTTTGTTCATCGATGAGGCTAAATTGTTTTTCAAAGTCATCAGAAGCTCAAGAGCTTGATGAATCTCTTCAAGCGTGCAAAGTCTGTGCAATAAGTCTAAAAAGAACAAATGTGCTGGGTCAGGATGTAGATGTTGCACCCGTTATTATTATATTTCGCTGTACTGGTGGGTTGTCGTGCCACATACTTGGGGTCCACCATCAACGACAAACTCTCTCTGGGCACAGAAATTTACAGCATGATTGGAAAAGCTGTAACCATTTTTTATTCCTATCCACAACGCGATTCTGGGGAAACCCCGATATCACAATAAGAATCAAAACTGTAGCATTTGATGCCTGCGTCGCCAGCACGCGCCTATATGGCAGTGGAACATAGACAACCTGTGCTAATCAAGAAAAAAATGTTCAATATCTTCCATCTATGGTGTCTACACAACGTCCTTGGTATTTGATGTTAGGACGAAGTGACAACGAAGGGATGTCACGCGCTGGCTTTCAAAGCATCCATAAGAACACGTCAAAGCTAATCACAGACTAAACAAACACTTTGCGGGCTAAAGAAGCACTTTATTCTGTCAGCAATCTAGTTGAACTGTTTACATCAGCAAAACTGATTCTATATGTATTTAAAAAGTAAGGTTAAAGATGTATCATATTATATTTTGTACATACTGTATTTTTTTTTAAATCTCTATTTTCTACGCTATTTTCATCGTTACTCGTAATTTTTCCTGGCGTTCAGTGAGTAGATTTTTTGTCACCCAAAGTCATTCACGTGAATATTGTTGACTCTGTAGCTAACAATGACTGTTTTTGGGATGAATTCACGTAGCCCTGAGGAAACCAATCACAGAATAAAACAATTTGAAGATATGAACACATATTTTGAAATAAAAACAAAGCAAATAAACATTCTATAATCATCACCACCACCATCACCACCATCATCACCATCATCATCACCACCACCATCATCACCACCACCATCATTACCACCATCATCGTCATTTTTGTCATCATTTCCTTTATCTCTCTGTTACGAGTGGTTATCTTCTTGTAGTTAGGTTTGGGTTAGAATATAGTCACAAAGTACATGCATCATACTAATAAACATGAATGGAGACGGGTATGGTCGTTACAGGACATCACTGGCCGAAGAACACAAGTTGTCGGGTAGAGGGTCCACAAATCATCTTCAACATTTTTATTTTACTTCAGGAACAACATCATCATGGTCAAGGCATATATATAAGGCATACATCGTAGTTAATCTTCCATCTGTCTCGTCTCAATCATTCAGTTCTGGCCGCTGTACTAGAGGTGCATACGGACGATGGCCACCCAAGTAATGTGGACCAGACGACGTGAATATAAAAATACTTGAATTATACCTTCATTAATAGGTGGAACTTCTTGATAAGTTCTGAATCATCTTATATAACATAGTGGCGGCATTCAAAGTCAAATATGCCACTTAAAATAGATCTCTTCCTCCGCACTACGTGGAGCTTGAATAACACACGTCTTACTATGAATACTGGAAGTAACGAAAGGTCACGAATATTAGCCGTTAGCATAAATTAATGCAAAACGCGTTACGTCATTAAAAACTGGTGACGTATTAAATATGCAGCGTTCAATATAAGTTAAAACCCGTGCGAAAACATGAGATACTACAGAGAGACATATTCCCGCAAAATAAATGGTAATAGCCTATGTGTGGCTCACTTCACTTAGTCGTTCCCCTTCTACCGTGAGGTGTAGAGGTTTGGAAGAGAGAGCGCCAGACTATCCTATCGGCTGTCTTCCTCCTGGCCTGGTTCCATTCTAGTCCTCGATCCTTCAAAGATTGTCAAATGTTGTCCTCCCAGCGGACTCTGGGTCGTCCTCGGGGTCTGGATCCTTGGCTCTTTGTTTCCCATGCTTGTCGTGGTATCCGATCTTCTCCCATTCTGCAGACATGGCCAAACCATCTTAATTGGGACTGTTCTACTTGGGTCTGCAGGGGGTAGGATTTAAGGCCTTGATGTATCGTCTGGTTGCGTACCATGTCTCTTCTTGTTACTTCAACCACCTTCCTCAGATACCTCATTTCTGAGGTTTGGATCTGGCTTTTATGGGTTGTAGTCATTGCCCATGACTCGCATCCGTATGTCAAGACTGGGACATAGGTGGAGCGGTATACAGCCATCTTCGTTTTCTTACCAACCTCTCTCTTGCTGAGGAATCCTCGATTTATGGCCTGAAAAAGTCTTCCAGCTGCTGCTTTTCGAGTGGCCAACTCTTCTTTGATGCCTCCCTTTCGGTCTATAATAGGTCCGAGGTATTTAAAGTGGTCGACCTGCTCCAGGACCTGTTCTCCCAGCTTAATCTGATGTTTTCTTTCTTCTCGTGATATCACCATGGATTTAGTTTTAGAGCTGCTTATGACCATCCCTCTCTTCTCCAGCTCTTCCTTCCAAACTTGCAGGTTGGATTGGAGATGTACCTCTGATTTAGCAATCAGGGCAACATCATCAGCAAATGCCAGCTCCGAAATATAGACCTGTCTCATCTTCCAGTACCCCACTGAATACTTTCTTGTTCTCTCCTTACATGCCTTGATGACATCGTCCATAAGGAGTATGAAGAGGTAAGGTGATAGGATATCACCTTGTCTTACACCAGTGGTGGTCCTGAATGTGACGTACGTCTAGTTTGACTAGTGAATTTTCCCTGATATGATGGATGATTTAAAGGGACCTTTAGCCTTTCATAACATTAGAACCCCTGAACATTTGTTGTAACTTTTCGTTTGCCAGAACTCATTCCACCGGGACTCATTTAGTAGGCGGCACGAGATCTAAGAGACAGACCGAGGGATCTTAGGGGAGACTATCGGCGCTATCAAAGACAGTAGTTTTCCCTGATACGAGACGCAGTTGCTTGCCGCTAATTTCGCGTCTCGGTGTCAATCGAGGAACCGAGCGAACGGGGGAAAGCGAAACGGGCAGCAGCGAGCGGATACGAAGACCAGGGGGCGGCTTCATCTCTTGATTTGGCGGTCAGATCCCCAAAAGTTCGTGAGATCAAATAAGTTGTCAAGTTTATCATGTCCCACTCAACTTACATTTCATTTTAGCTTAAATAGACCATGTAGAACTAGACACGTTATCACTCGCTGGCCAGACCTTTACAGAAGCACTAGCTTTATTGAAATCTTGTTATAGATTTTCCCCTGGATTTTATATATATTTGCAGTGATTTCTAATTCTGTGCAAAGCGGTAAAATATATATTGTGTAAAGTGATCAGTGGTCTAGTCATTCTATTTCAAGGGATTTTGTGTTAATTTAAATCTATTTAATTAAACCATCTCAATAGTTCCAGTGGTAAATATAATGATCTATCTATTATATTATTTCAAAAGATAATAGATGCTTAAATTAACTTTTAAAGTCGCGAAGGAATTTATAATTAATAAATTCAGTTAAGTCCTAGTTTTATAGATGTGTGTTTTTAACCACTAGAACTCGCGCAGTGTTTATTAAATACATAATTAAATACGCGAGCATATATATAATAGGCTTAACGGGAAATTCATCGCGCTTTAGAAGGTTATTTGTTTTCGGTATATTACATGTCTTTTTTTCTTTCATACAGAGTGATCGTAACCTGTGCGATCCCAGCATTAAGAAAGCAATAAAGAAATCAATCTAAGCAAAGCAAAGCATAAACAGTGTGTAGAGTTCCCCTGACGCAGAACTTGTTGAGACTGTGTAAATTTTTAATCTTTGAGGCGATTCTATGTTTGGAATTCCGCTATCTAACTTATAGCAAAGAAAGCACACCCAAAGACAAATTTACCGCACCATCAAACAACTTAAGTCGTAACGGGAAGAAGAACACTGGCCCGAGCTTTGTTAGTTTACTGACACAGAGAGATAATTCATAATTTCCTGAACAGTGATGTGACTAGTTTTCTCACTGGACTTAAACCATACCTCACGGATAAAGTGTACCAGCACGCGTAAGAATTTTATTATCCGCGGCATAGTCAAATAGACCACACATCCTCACCCCGGTATCAGAGACCGTGCCCTCCCATAGAAACTGTTATTAAGAAAAGAGACACAACTACAGATTCATTTTCCAGCGATTACGGGATCCTTTTATGTGCTGACCGCCTACCCGCTAATCTGGGGCTAGAACTTGAACAAACACTCATACATTTAGTTGAGGTGTAACTGCTGTTGTGTTATTCTATGGAGTGCAAGATTTTTTCACAATCGGTAAGTGAGAGCAAAGATGAGTGAAGGCCTTTGCTAGCGCGTGTATGAATGACAGGAAATTAATTCTTTTGTGTGACCATTTTGTTAACTTGCTTACCTGGTAACATATATCTTTTCTGTATACCCTACATTGTTCCTTTAAGTGGGATAGTTGATAATTTATTAACTCTGTTTAAAACCACCTCCTTTCCATTTGCTTAGTAAAGGGAAGAACAGCTGGGAAGAACAGGTTTTTTTTTTCTATCACTTATACCTAACTTGGTAACACCTCTTTCAGAGTAATTAACTTTACTGTTAGGTTAACGTACCCGTGTTCCTGATATTATCTATCTCTGGACTGGGATTGTCTTTGTCTAATGAGCGGGAAGGGCTTAGTCGATACCAATCTTCTTCACCCCCTCCCAAACTTGTTATTTGCATTTGTGTACTTATGATAATTTATGTAATATCTGATATTTTTAGTGATTGATGTTTTAAGTGAATAAAATCACCTAAACTCATTTAGTTCTGTGTGTTGGATATACCCAAAGCCCAACATTTCCCCTATTCGTTTAATATAGTTTGTATCAACGTCGTGTGTGTGTTTGAAAACACCGAATCGGTGTGCGCGCAGATGCGAGTCTGGAAAACTGGCAAATAATTGTTTGACCAGGAGAGTGAAAGAGAAGATTGAGAGACACGATTTGTCGTAAATAAGTCTGTCTTTACTCTCCTCCAGCACGCTGTGAAGTAACTATTAAATCTCTACATTTTCTATCACTGAGCTTTCCATCATCATTTTCCACTCTAAACCGGACCACTATTTCTACGACTCTTTTCTCTCAAAATAAATTTACGACAATATTTGGCTGGCTCGTCTGGGATAATTTTGAGATACATTTGATGCACACATATTTGTGGGCTGGTTCCGGGATCTTGAGCTACATTTGAGGCAATTGAATAGCCGGGTTAAAGATATTTTGAGTCTGATTTAGTTTGGGTCTAACTAACAACAGAATACCACTACAGGCGCTCACTTGGGTTCCTGAGGGTAAGAGGAAAAAAGGAAGACCAAAAGAAACACTCAGAAGAACAATAATAAGAGAAGGAAGAACGTTGGGCCTAAATAATGTGCAAGAGCTAAGAGGAGTGGCGTCACAACGAACAACCTGGAGAGCACTGGTTTCTGCCTTATGCGCCGTGTTTGGTGCTTAAAGAATTTATTATTATTATTATTATTAACTAGGTAGAGTGTGAATGATTTGTCTTTGTGAATTAGGGAAATAAATAAATAATTACACCCCTAGACAAACGTTCTTTAAGTATTTGGGTTGTCCACACAGCATATTTACAGGTTGTTTTCTCTCCACAGCAGTAGAAAGTACAGATAAACAAATATATTTGCTATTTTATTATCCTCTGGCGGAGATAATTATATTTCTTTCTTTATAAAAGTTGCTGGGATTGCGTGATTGTTTTACAGTCACTAAGGTTTTTGAAGTCAAAAAGAGTTGAGCTTAGCTAAAGACGGATTGTTCTGATTTTTAAAAATTAAGTTAACAACGTCTCATCTCAATAATTGACTTTAGGGACGGAGTTTGTTGTCAGAGATTAAAAATTTAGGGGAAAATTTTTTTTTTCCTTTTAAATTGTTTTAATATAAATTTTTCTCGACTGTTAGTAAAAGTAGATTCTTTTCCAGTGTAACTTACCATTTAGTGGCATAGTCGCTTGCGTTTAGAGCCTTAATTGCCAGATAATAGCAGCGATAAGTTTGCACAGTACAGGTAGGAGGTAACACAGGTAAATTTATACTTGTGTTTTTTGTTTTTTTCTCGTAGCGGTTCAGAGTTCCTCCCTTTCGCGTTTCTTCTTACTAGTTCTCTAAGCTTACTTCATCTTATTCTTTAACAATGGCAGAGAGGATAAAGATGAGGTCCATCTTGAGGCTGGAAGCGAAAGAGGCAGGATTAGATGCAGAAGCTGCAAACGCGTTTATTAACCAGGAATTGGAAATATATGACGCGGAGCAACAGAGAGCCGAAGCTGAGAGGAAGGCGAAGCAACAGAGAGCCGAAGCTGAGAGGAAGGAAGAGAAAGAAAGAACAGAGAGGAGAGAAGCCCAGGAGAGGGCAGATAAGAAAGAAGCGGAAGAACGTCTTTTGGAACAGAAGAAAATTGAAGCAGAGATGGAAACTCGCAGAGAGAGAGAGAGAGAGAGACAAGGAAAGACAGCATCAACTGGCGCTTAAGGCTCTAGAGAGTCGGGGCGCCTCTACTTCGACTAACGGAGAGCCGTCTTCGCCCCAGTCTCAATCAATGGACCTCTCCAGTACTCAATCTGCCCAATTAACTGCTATGTCGTTTTCTTTAGAATCTTTTCCTAGCCCTAACGAAAAAATTGACAGCTACCTAGAAAAATTCGAGAGACTCGCGAATCTTTATGGGTTAGAGAGTACCCGCTGGGCGCTCAAACTTTCAACGTCACTGAAAGGCAATGCTTATGACGTGTACACAAAGCTGGGACCGAATCAACATGATTACGACATGTTGAAAAAGGCCTTACTACAGCAGTTTGAGATGACTGCCCGAAAGTTTCTGCAGTTGTTCAGAAACAGCCGAAAAGAGAGCACGGAAACATTTCCACAGTTCTCTTCACGTCTCACGGGTTATCTGACAAAGTGCATTGAATTATCTGACCTACCTCTTTCATATGAGGGACTCCTCGAACTTGTTCTTGTGGAGCAGATAAAATCCACTTTGTCGAATGAAACACGTAGATTTTTGGCTGAACAGGGGGCAGTCAGGCTTGAAGACATACTCAATAAAGCCGAACGCTATAGCAATGCAATGGCCGAACTTCCCAGCACTAAACGAAAACCCACCGATGAGCCATCTCGAAAACAGAATCTAGAACAGGCATCCTATTCTTCCACTTCCTCTCAACATTATAACCAACGAGATAACAATACCCAGAAACCTCCCCAGGAAAAATCGAAATTCTACAAAACCCGATACCCCCCCAACAAAAATTCTGATCAACCCAACAAGCCTACGTGGCAGCGCGGCCACCAAGGTCAAGGAAAAGGGAAGACCCCTACACCAGGAACGTCTGATCAGGGCAAACAAACCGGTGCAAACCGCATTGGATGTTTGCATACAGCCTCGAAAGGTAGAGTCAATGTCAGTGATTCTCAACCTGAGGGGGACCGACCCTCAACTCGAGGAACTGTAATTTTGAACGGTACCTCCACTACTTGTCTTTTTGACACTGGATTAAGTTTTGATTGTATTGTCGCTAGGCACCTAGTCAAACCCGGTCAGGAGACAGAGGAAACCGTCAAACTTAGTGGAGTTTTCAGGAGTGATGCACCCAGGACGCTTCCTATCGCACTGGTAGAAATACACTCTGACTTTGTCAGAGGAGTTATTAAAGCGGCCATAATGGATGATCCGATCTACCCAGTTATCCTGGGATGTAGATATGTGTTCATTGGGAGACCTAAGGAGCCGATTGTGGCAGCGGTAACCACAAGAGGGCAAGCCAAGAAGGAGAGGGAGCCTGCGCCAAACTTGTTGCCGAATGAACTGAAGGAGGCGCAACAAAAGGACCCTACTCTGGCGCCCTGCTTTAAAAAACTGCCCATGGCTAAGGACCCCAGACACAACGGAGACATCTTTTCTAAGGATGGTGTATTGTATCGTAGAACGGGCAACCCGGACACGGGGAATAACCAGCTCCTAGTACCGACGCAATACAGAAACCAGATCTTAGAAATGGGGCACTCTCTTCCCTTTAGCGGACACATGGGACAAAACGCCACTATTCAGCGAATAAAAAACCACTATTGGTGGCCAGGAATGAACTCTGACATTGTCAGGTACGTGAAATCCTGCGCCCAGTGCCAACGGGTAGCACCCAAGCACTTGACACCCCCAGTACCTATGGGGCAAATGCCAATAGTAGGGACTCCATTTGAACGGGTTGCTGTCGACATTATTGGTCCTCTGGAAAAGACCAAAAGAAGGAACAGGTTCATCCTGACCTTAGTTGACACTTGCACTATGTGGGCCGAAGCCGTACCGCTACCATGCACTAATTCCAAGCATGTCGCAGAAGCCCTTGTGCAAATTTTTACACGGTTGGGATTCCCTCAACAAGTTTTGACGGACAATGGATCCCAATTCCGTAGCCTGTTAATGGAGGAGATCTTTAAGATCTTGAGGGCCAAACATATCCACACAAGTCCCTACCATCCGGCCGGAAATGGGCTCGTGGAACGTTTTAACGGTACCCTCACCATGATGTTACGTAAGCTGGGTCAGGAGAAACCGGAAGACTGGGACCAATATATATCGGCTGCCTTATTCGCCTACCGAGAGGTACCCCAAGCGTCTACGGGTTTTGCGCCAGCTACACTTTTATTTGGCAGACCTATTAAGGGGCCACTAGAAGCCTTACTTCGGTCCCTGACAGACCAGAAGGCTGACGAGACAGTCGTCTCTGCAAGCAAGTATGTATCTGAGCTTAAGGAAAGGCTAAAGCTAGGATGGGATCTAGCTACTACCAACCTTAAGAAAGCCCGCGCTAAAATTACTAAAAGATACAACAAAGCTGCAAAAGAGAGAGAACTACAACCAGGGGAGAAAGTCCTATTGCTACTTCCAACCGGAAGCAATAAACTTCGCATCGGATGGCAAGGACCGTTTACCGTCCTTAAAAAGATCTCACGTACCAACTACAAGATCTCCATCAAAGGAAAGGAGAAGGTCTTCCACGTAAATCTGCTAAAGAAATATTTGGAAAGACCGGTGCCATCCTCCGAGCATCTCCTGGCTGTCGCCATAGCAACGGAAGACGAGGAAGATGATGATGGTTGCATGGAGTATCCACTGCAACCCACAGAATCCTTTAAAGATGTCAAGTTCGGCGACAATCTCTCACCAGAACAACAAACAGAAACTAGGGCTCTACTAAAACAGTACAGTGCAGTCTTAACGGATGTACCTGGTCGAACAAATCTCATTGAATTTGATATGAAATTAACAAACGAGACCCCTGTTCAAACCAGAGTTTACCCCATCCCGTACGCTAAAGCTGATGCACTTCGCGGAGAAATAGACAAGCTGCGTCAGGCAGGAATTATCAGTGAGTCTACATCTCCTTACAGCTCGAGCGTAGTGCTGTTGCAGAAGCCCAATAAGGAAGTTCGGCTGTGCATTGATTACAGGTTGCTAAACGCTGTAACGGAATTCCAGCCCGAACCTCTCCAAACTGTTTCTGAGTTGTTCACCAAGCTCAGCAAAGCTAAGATCTTCTCCAAGATTGACCTCAGTAAAGGTTATTATCAAATACCAGTCAAGGAGGAAATTAAACCTTTGTTAGCTTTCAGCACTAGTGAAGGACATTACACATTTAACGTGATGCCGTTCGGTTTGCATAACGCACCAGGAGTGTTCACCAGGATGATGAGGAAGCTTCTAGAACCTTTGCAAAGTCCCCATATCCATAATTTCATGGATGACATCTTAATTGCATCGGAAACCTATGAAGAACATATTGCTACGGTTGCTATGCTCCTCAGGAGACTACAGGAAACGGGTCTCACAGCCAGACCTAGCAAATGTCTCATCGGGTTTGAACAGTTAGACTTCCTGGGGCACACTATTTCTCACGGATGCAGTTGGCCTATTAAGAAGAACGTGGAGAAAATAGTGGCAGCAAAAAGACCCCGAACGAAGAAAGACGTACGTTCCTTCATATCGCTATGTGCATACTATCAGAAGTACATCCAGAACTTCAACGGACTGACGGCACCTCTGACTGACCTCACAAAGAAAGGTTGTCCTGATAAGGTCATATGGGATCAAAAGTGCGAACACGCGTATAGCACTTTGAAAGGACAGTTGTCTGCATACCCCATTTTGAGGTTGCCTGACCTCAAGAAACCTTTTGTACTGAGAGTCGACGCGTCAGGTCAGGGCATCGGGTCAACACTGCTTCAAGCCGATGACAGTGACCTGAACATGCTATTTCCAGTTGCCTATGGCAGTCGGAAATTAAATAAAGCGGAACGGAACTACAGCGTAGTTGAAAGGGAATGTCTTGCTCTGATTGACGGTATCAGACGCCATCATGAGTTTCTTTATGGTACATCGTTCACGGTGCAAACAGACCACGCTCCGTTAGCATTTCTTGGTGCCAATAAAGAATTTAACGCTAGGATCATGCGTTGGGCCCTCCTTCTAAGCGTCTATTCTTTCAAAGTGGAATATATTCCGGGAAGACAGAATGTCGGGGCTGATTTTCTGAGTAGAAACTGGTCTACAGAGGAAGAAGAGCAAACTGAAGATACCACTCATCCTAAAATCACCAATCAGGTCACCTCCATTGTCAAAAATGAAAACATGAAAAATGGTTTCATGTCTAAAAGTGGGGACGATTGTGACGTACGTCTAGTTTGACTAGTGAATTTTCCCTGATATGATGGATGATTTAAAGGGACCTTTAGCTTTTCATAACATTAGAACCCCTGAACATTTGTTGTAACTTTTCGTTTGCCAGAACGCATTCCACCGGGACTCATTTAGGATACAGCGACGAGATCAAAGAGACAGACCGAGGGATCTTAGGGGAGACTATCGGCGCTATCAAAGACAGTAGTTTTCCCTGATACGAGACGCAGTTGCTTGCCGCTAATTTCGCGTCTCGGTGTCAATCGAGGAACCGAGCGAACGGGGGAAAGCGAAACGGGCAGCAGCGAGCGGATACGAAGACCAGGGGGCGGCTTCTTCTCTTGATTTGGCGGTCAGATCCCCAAAAGTTCGTGAGATCAAATAAGTTGTCAAGTTTATCATGTCCCACTCAACTTACATTTCATTTTAGCTAAATAGACCATGTAGAACTAGACACGTTATCACTCGCTGGCCAGACCTTTACAGAAGCACTAGCTTTATTGAAATCTTGTTATAGATTTTCCCCTGGATTTTATATATATTTGCAGTGATTTCTAATTCTGTGCAAAGCGGTAAAATATATATTGTGTAAAGTGATCAGTGGTCTAGTCATTCTATTTCAAGGGATTTTGTGTTAATTTAAATCTATTTAATTAAACCATCTCAAGAGTTCCAGTTTTAAATATAATGATCTATCTATTATATTATTTCAAAAGATAATAGATGCTTAAATTAACTTTTAAAGTCGCGAAGGAATTTATAATTAATAAATTCAGTTAAGTCCTAGTTTTATAGATGTGTGTTTTTAACCACTAGAACTCGCGCAGTGTTTATTAAATACATAATTAAATACGCGAGCATATATATAATAGGCTTAACGGGAAATTCATCGCGCTTTAGAAGGTTATTTGTTTTCGGTATATTACATGTCTTTTTTTCTTTCATACAGAGTGATCGTAACCTGTGCGATCCCAGCATTAAGAAAGCAATAAAGAAATCAATCTAAGCAAAGCAAAGCATAAACAGTGTGTAGAGTTCCCCTGACGCAGAACTTGTTGAGACTGTGTAAATTTTTAATCTTTGAGGCGATTCTATGTTTGGAATTCCGCTATCTAACTTATAGCAAAGAAAGCACACCCAAAGACAAATTTAACGCACCATCAAACAACTTAAGTCGTAACGGGAAGAAGAACACTGGCCCGAGCTTTGTTAGTTTACTGACACAGAGAGATAATTCATAATTTTCTGAACAGTGATGTGACTAGTTTTCTCACTGGACTTAAACCATACCTCACGGATAAAGTGTACCAGCACGCGTAAGAATTTTATTATCCGCGGCATAGTCAAATAGACCACACATCCTCACCCCGGTATCAGAGACCGTGCCCTCCCATAGAAACTGTTATTAAGAAAAGAGACACAACTACAGATTCATTTTCCAGCGATTACGGGATCCTTTTATGTGCTGACCGCCTACCCGCTAATCTGGGGCTAGAACTTGAACAAACACTCATACATTTAGTTGAGGTGTAACTGCTGTTGTGTTATTCTATGGAGTGCAAGATTTTTTCACAATCGGTAAGTGAGAGCAAAGATGAGTGAAGGCCTTTGCTAGCGCGTGTATGAATGACAGGAAATTAATTCTTTTGTGTGACCATTTTGTTAACTTGCTTACCTGGTAACATATATCTTTTCTGTATACCCTACATTGTTCCTTTAAGTGGGATAGTTGATAATTTGTTAACTCTGTTTAAAACCACCTCCTTTCCATTTGCTTAGTAAAGGGAAGAACAGCTGGGAAGAACAGGTTTTTTTTTTTCTATCACTTATACCTAACTTGGTAACACCTCTTTCAGAGTAATTAACTTTACTGTTAGGTTAACGTACCCGTGTTCCTGATATTATCTATCTCTGGACTGGGATTGTCTTTGTCTAATGAGCGGGAAGGGCTTAGTCGATACCAATCTTCTTCACCCCCTCCCAAACTTGTTATTTGCATTTGTGTACTTATGATAATTTATGTAATATCTGATATTTTTAGTGATTGATGTTTTAAGTGAATAAAATCACCTAAACTCATTTAGTTCTGTGTGTTGGATATACCCAAAGCCCAACATTTCCCCTATTCGTTTAATATAGTTTGTATCAACGTCGTGTGTGTGTTTGAAAACACCGAATCGGTGTGCGCGCAGATGCGAGTCTGGAAAACTGGCAAATAATTGTTTGACAAGGAGAGTGAAAGAGAAGATTGAGAGACACGATTTGTCGTAAATAAGTCTGTCTTTACTCTCCTCCAGCACGCTGTGAAGTAACTATTAAATCTCTACATTTTCTATCACTGAGCTTTCCATCATCATTTTCCACTCTAAACCGGACCACTATTTCTACGACTCTTTTCTCTCAAAATAAATTTACGACACTGAACTCTTCCGACTTATGGTTTGCTGTCCTCACATAATTTCTGCAAGACTTGTAGAAGCTCTGTATAGCATGAATCAGAGGTGCTGGAATATTCTTCCTTGCCAAACAGTCCCAAAGTTTGCTCCAGGGGACCCTGTCAAACGCCTTTTCCAGATCTATGAAACAAAGATGCATCTCACTCTTATACTCAAGAGCCTTTTCACTCAGCTGTCTGCGTGTGAAGATTAGGTCTTGAGTACTTCGGTTTGCTCGGAATCCGCACTGGACCTCATCCAATTGTGGCTCAGCTAGGCGTCGGTGTCTCTGCTCTAGGATGTGTGGCAACGATACAAAATACATTAATTAATATTCGTTCTTTAACACTCTCCTAATGGAGAATGTAGCTACCACTGCAGATGGCCCCTTGTTGGAAGCTTCTTCAAAAACATTGATGTGCTTTTGAAGCGATGGTTTCTGTATTGATTTGTCTTATATAATGACGTTAGCAGCATCAAACGTATATTTTATGCCTCTTACGATAAGCCTCAGAGAAAAGCCACCCCATTCTTTCTGTGATTTATGAGAGATGCTCGGTAGCAGCACAAAACATAGCTTGTATATTGTTGTGTATAACACAACTGACTACAGGGATGTCACGGACCATAAGTTAGAATAGTTCAGGGCCACCACTGGTGTAAGACAAGGTGATATCCTATCATCTTATCTTTTCATACTCCTCGTGGACGATGTCATCAAGGCATGTAAGGAGAGGACAAGAAAGTATTCAGTGGGGTACTGGAAGATGAGACAGGTCTATATTTCAGAGCTGGCATTTGCTGATTTGACAGAATGGAGCGGCCAACTATCGATCTTTGTTTCACCCCAGCAGTATCGGTACATTTGTGGTACTAATTTTTATTATGTGCTCTCAGTTGTCGCATTTTTCTTTCTTTCTTCGCTATTTTTCTGCTAAGTAGCAGATATTTGAGTATTGTCGATCTGCTTGACACTCCCTGTAGGTGATAATAATCACACTTTGCTACCCAGATTTGCTGAGATAATTACTCGCAGTCGCGAGGGAGCGGCACAGCTTGGCTAAGATTAGCAATGGATAGGTGTGAAAAAAAAATCGAAAATAGGTGATTCGTCTTACGAAGACAAAAGACAAAGAAAATAGTCTAAGTTACGGCCACAAGGCCTTCGTCAGGGAAAGGAAAGAAAGTGAAGGCTAGATAGGACACATAAGAACTTAAATAAATATAAAAATAAAACCTAGGTACTTCCCTGAAGGCAAGGCATCGAAATCCTACCACTATTTGCTGTCCGCGAACTGACGCGCGTGGCCGAAAAGGAAGTGACTTCCGCCACCGGATGTACAAAACAAATACTAAGAAACTAAAAAAACTAAAAAATGAAACTGAACAATAAACTACCCAAACGTAATAAAAGTAGGGACTGGAAATAGAAGAGGACAGAATGAGTTGGAGATAAATAAATATGAAATAAAAAATCAAGACGTATTAAAAACAGTGTATTATATATTCATACATATTAAGGAGGACGGCATAAAAATAGAAGAATAGGATAAGAGTGGAAAGAGTCAAAACAGAGCAAGAGAGGAAAGGGTGACTTCAGACAAAGATGTGTAAAGTGTTAAGACCAGCTGGTTTTCGATGGACCTTGTGGGTTGAGATGTCAGATGTTTGAAATTGTGTTAGTAAGTGGAAATTAAGAGAATTATTTAAATTAATAGGGATAATTAACGAGCAGCATTTCACAATCTAAATGCTGAGTTATTCAAGGCAGACCCTGAACTAGCAGCAGAACTATTAGAACCACTATTTGCACAAGTCTGGGAAACTGAGACAACACCAACAGAGTGGAATAAAGGAATAATTGTCAAATTGCCCAAGTAAGGGCAACCTTGCAGACTGCAACAACTGGAGAGGAATTACTCTCCTCTCAGTTCCCAGTAAAATGCTAGCAGGATAATCATCCAGAGAATTTCAAAAGCAGTTGACTATAAACTGAGGAAAGAACAAGCGGGTTTTAGAAAGAACAGAAGATGTGCAGATCTTATATTCACCCTCAGGAACATTATAGAGCAGTTTTCAGAATGGCGGAGACAGCTATACATTAAATTTGTTGATTTTGAAAAGGCTTTTGACAGCATACACAGAGATAGCCTATAGAAAATACTGAGGGCTTATGAAATTCCCAGCTGCACTGTTTCCATCATGAAAAGCTTATATTCTAACTTTACATGCAGTGTTGGATTGAATACTCTAACTTTCGAAGTGAAAACAGGAGTACGACAGGGATGCCCCTTATCAACAACATTATATTTGACAGCCATGGATTGGGTGATGCGCCAGACAACAGAGTGCAGTCGAAGAGGAATTAGGTGGACAACGTTTTCTACACTGGAAGACCTAGAATATTCAGATGCCATTGCACTACTGGCACATATACATCAAAACATCCAAGATAAAACCGATAGACTGAATAAGTGTAGCCAACAAGAACATTTACAACAGAATGAATAAATCGAGAACAGCCTTTGCTAGTCTCAACAACATTTGGAAGTCTTCCCAGTACAGCACAATCACCAAATTAGGATTGTATGAGAGCTGTGTACTTTCTGTGCTTGTCTATGGTGCGAAATGCTGGAGAGAAACAGAGAAGGAAATGTCGAAACTGTCAGAGTTGGGGCACTGTATGAATGATGGCCGCCGACCTAACAAAGTGGAGTCAATTTGTTGCTGCCTTACAAGACGCCACCAGGCGTGATGGCCACTGACTGCTTTGACGGTTGGCGGCTATGGATCAAAGAAGAAGATTTCACAACTATTACTAGAAACACCGTTGGCGCATAGGATAGGTCTAGCGAGAAGGTGACGCTTCACATCCCTCTTCTACTGCTACCATCAAGGATTTTACAGTTTACTATCTGACTGGTCCTGTGATATCCTTACCACTAATTCACCAGTTCTCGTCCCCATTTCTGGTAACAATATCTATGTTTTTATCTAACATTCGTCTCGTCAAAAGAGTACAGAAACTAGAGAAGCTTTCATTGCATTGAGAAATATATAGAAATCAAAAGAAATGAAGTCCAAAACAAAAGTCAGAATCTTCAACTGAAATAACAAGTCAGTCCTATTGTATGGTATTAAAACGCGGAAACAAAAACAAAAAACACAACCAAAAAGGTTCAGACTTTCACAAATGGGTGCTTGCATTAGAAGGATTTAAATGGCATGACAAGCTCACTAATATGGAACAGGTGACAAGAACCAAATAAGTACCAGTGGAATAAGAGATAAGCCAAAGACACTGGAAATAGATAGGAATGTGACGATAATTGTGTACGTCCTTCTACATTCATCGTTCTCTCCTTCATTACCGATTTATTTCTTTTTTTTTTACACTCATCGTCCTATTATTTGGCATATTTTATGCACCTACATTCTTGCCTGGTCACTCTCAGACTTGTTTACGTTTCACCATATGAATCGTAGTATTACAAGGCTAATTAGACTGGTCAGCGGTTAATACTTTTAACACTTTAATCGTCTAGCTACGTTTATTAGAGACGGTCATTATTGACACAAGGTGGTTTCGTACGATCGATGGAGAGAAAGCCAGATTGTCAGTCTGGGAAACCCGTCTGGGAGATGCACGCAAACACAGGTGATAATATGTAATCGCTTCCAATGGTCCATCTCTGTATCAATAATACAGATAAACCGTCTGGGGAGATTATGGGGGGAAAGGTATTAGCCAGGAAATAAGTTCACCGATGTGTTTGTGAGTTTGCACAAATGCAATAGGAAGTATTACTGTCATTTTTTAAAGAAGTCACGAGTTTAAATTTTAAAATTGATATTTTAAAACACGCGGGGGATAGTAGTGATTTAACACCCAGACCAACATAGTTCTAAAGAGACAAGATTGGTCTAAATCGAGAGCCTGAAATAAAATTTAGCCCTCGTTGGAAAGCTGGCCGGAAATACCATCTGGGACTTGGGCTGAGAAATTGAAAAATAATCTAGCGAAATCGAAGACAAAAATCAGACTGCATTTTCAACAAACGTCAAGTAACAACTCCCATTAGACAGAGAGAAGGATTGGTCAAAGAATTCCAAAAATTAAATGTGGCAGATCGAAGTATCTGGGAGTCTTTATAACTTAAAAGAGAACCCGCAATTCCTAGGGTGTATAGTATCATTTTTTGAGATATGTGTACTTTTATCATGTCAGTTCATTGCGCTCGCGCTGTCCAGACACATTTTCCCCATTTAAGTAACCAGAAGAATAACGGTGATTTCTAATCATATTCCCTGAGTAATCCTATGTATACTCGTGGAGAATAATTATTCAGAGAGACTAACATTGGTGGGTGCACAGCGAGATAATGCGCCTGTTAATCTTCAGCCCACAAATGTACTTAGCTGAGGCATTTGTTCTTTTATTTTTCCTAAAGTTCGTGGTACGAGACTACATTACTGTTCGTATTACGAAGTTACACTTACAAGAGACCAGTCTGAAGTAAGAGTCTTCGCCACTATCTTGTGATTCAAAAGCTGGGGTCACCACCAACTACATATAGTAGACACATTGTGAAGACAACCACCTTGACATTAGGAGTGAAGTTCATCTAGACGCCTCTACCGAAGAGTCCTCATCACAAAAGACCTGACAGCATTGCAGTACTCAGCCAGGTAAGTTTTTGTAACAGGCGCAAGCAACAGACAATAATCATCAGTCCCCAATTAATTCTTGGTGAAGACATTTTTTATAAAACCTCTAAAGTCACTTTCATCCATATTTATTTAAATTTGTTAAAGACTAATTGATTATTAAATTTGTTATACGTTATTTTCAAATTAACAGTTGATTCAGTTCTTATAGATAAGAGAGCGCATGTATGATCTAAAATCTTTAATACATATACATATAGTTACAGCCATAGAGCCAAAAATACTTATAACACTAATTTTGCTAGATTAAACCAGCTGGGGGCTCGAAAAAGCCACACCATTGCTTAAAACTTCACAAAATGCGCCGGATCAGATATAAGTTAATAGTGCTCTGCCCTATGCAGCATTGTTATTGACTTCTGAATTATCTTGTGAAAACTCCCTTGAGAGAGAAGCATTATTATCCTTCTATCTACAACTCTGCCAAGAGTAATCTTGTGCGAAGGTAGACACCTTTGAAGACCCATTTTAGATACTCAAGAGTATGAAAAGAAACGTAAAGGATGCCGTTACACGTCCATTGAGGCATACTGGGAATATGGTGTTAGGCCCATATTTTCTTGACCATCAGCACACATTCCCAGAAGTTGCACTGGTACCCAATTTATGAGGCTGGGTCAACCCCGGAGCCGTTTGCAGTCTGAACAATCCCACCTCAACCGGGGATCGAACCATGGACCACCTAACAGGAAAGCCAGTGCACTAACCACTGCGATACCGCGGCTACACTGGCTAATAATAGTTTCTACAAAATGGCGAAACGTGACAGTGGTTTGTTGTAAATAATTTTACCGAATTAAATATGTGTGAATCTTATTTACAATATAAAACAAAAACAAACGAAGATCTGACACTCTTCTCACTTGTTGCTAGTGTGGTCGCTTCCCCTACCCTGTAGTGATGGTCCAACAATGGCCAAAATTTAGAGTATACAATGACTGTTTTAAAGGTATCTACCTTCGCTCAAGATTACTCTTTGCAGAGTTGTAAAGACATGCTGCTTCTATTTTAAGGAGTCTTCACGTGATATTTCATAAATCAAGCACAACGATGAATTTATAAAAGCAGTCGTAAACTTTGCATCTGCCCGCGCCTACTATGAAGATTACGATAGATTAGCTCGTTCTGAGCCCCTACTGAAGTATTCAGTAAAATATTACTTTAAGTAGCTCTGGTGTATTTATATTTAAGATAACAAGGTTCATACGTGTGCACTTCTCTCTGTAATAATTAAAGTACCTATTAATTTGTAAAGACATATAATAAATTTAATAATCAATTATTATTTAACATGAGTAAATAAATAAATGAAGTTGGTGTAGTAAAGAAAATGTGGAGTTTTTCTTCACAGAAATTAGTTCAGGGGTGGTTTGTTTGGGTGGTGAGAATTATTTGTTTTGGCCAGATTGAAATCACTTATCTGGCCAGCTGTTAAACTCGTTTCTCGGCTGCTCCGTCAGTTGTCGACTTCTAAGGTCTTCTGGCACGTCCCAGGCGTAGTTGCAGGGGTAACCTAACGTCTTCACAATCTGTCAAAGGCAGGCATCCAGCGTAGATCAAGAGCTCCTGATCCACAGACTAGTATCAAGCTAGTTTAACTGCTATCTCCAACTGGTATCACCAATTTGTACCACGAACGTTAGAGAAAACAAATGTCTCTGGTAAGTATTTGTTTCCAGTCACTTCGTCAGTCGCCGTCCCCGCTGTCCGTTCCACCAATCCTTTCCATTTTTCTCAGTAATTTTACCCTCCCTGCCTGAGCATCAATGATAAACCAAGTGGATATATGAAAATCGTCGTTAATTCATGTAATCTGGAGCGGAAAAATATGGCTGGACAGCGGAAAACGATTTTTTTCTGGTTTACGTGTTTAAATAAATACATAGCCTATTAAAATGATAGTATAATAAATTTGTACACTATGATGTCATTATCATCCATTCCCTGCTCCACTTGGAACCTGGGGCTACCTCTCCTTTTGGTTCCCTTTGAGAGAGCCGTGTCACGGATTGCCTTCCCTGCTTTGCAGTAGTGGTTCAACAATGGCCAAAACTCAAGAGTATCTAAATGGGTCGTCAAAGCTGTGTACCTTTGCACAAGATTACTCTTGGCAGAGATGTAGATAGAAGTGTAATGGCGCTTCTATCCGAAGGGAGTGTTCACAAGATAATTCACAAGTCAAGAACCACGCGGAATAGGTGTTGCGTGATAAATTCTCGCAACATCGTTTTATTTCAATATCTGTTTTATAACGCAAGGGCAACAACTGCTTGAAATCTATAGTCACTTTTCTCGGTAAGCATTTGTCTTCTCGCGTTAGTATCGAATGCAGTTAACTTTTGAGCTGTGGTCATTTTTGCGCTGGACTGCGCATGACTTGTCTTGTTGTTTGGTCGATCGGTTTCCGCCCACCACTAGTGGGTGTGAGCGATTTGGAATGGCGAAAGAGATGCCTCGTTGAAGAGGGGATCTCCGCTTTTTTTTGTTCTGTCAGGGATGTGTAGTCCTCTTATGGATATTTCGTTTAGTCGAGATAATACCTCTAGTGTTTTCCCACATGTCGGGAGGCGTGATATTTCTGTGTATTTCATGAAAGCAAGGTAAATTGACTTTTTCATTAACTCTATCGATTTTGGGTCGTGAGCGATTTCGATTCATAGCCTGTCTCCGAAAGTCGTCGTCACGAGATGTTCTTTCCCAGCTCACATGTCGCTGCATTGTACTGCATCGGTTGATGCAGGTACCAAGGACCATTACTTGCTACTTTGTTAAATGAACTAGGTTTAGAAAACCTTTATTATCTAGAGGATATTCTTGAGGACATTATTTATACTTCGGCAGACGTGTCTGTCTTGCTGAAGTCAAACTAAGGAGAGTGAACTGATCTCATACATCTGGTTATCTCCTGGCTGTTATAGAAAGGATGGAGTTGTTCATCTGACTACATTTACAGCACTTTGAAATATAACATGCATCTGACTCATCATTGTAATGCTGTCTACCGTTTATTGCTGTATTGAATGTTGCTGTGATAATGACTGTTTGATGTGCCTACACATTTGCGTAACCATTTTGTCACTGTGGCGTCCACAATAAATAATGAAGAAAAACGTCAACGGCTGTTTCAAGACTCATTGACTTTATACGTCGTGAGTTTACTGACGTCCTATGTGGATTGCCCTGTTATTGTTGCATGAACATTGTTTTGACTGAACACATCTACACACTACACAAAACCAGACATGCGGATGCCATCCATCATCATATGGCATCACGCATCAATAGGGCTGAGCAATGGTTAACTTATATCTGTCCATTGCCTTTTGTGAAGTATTTAAGCAATGATTTTTAGCCCGTTCAATCCCCCAGCTGAGTCAATTTAGCGAATGTCCTCTTATAATGGTACAGCTTTGCTTAGAGATAAATATATGTCTATATATATGTATATGAAATATTATGGCTTTCATACATGTAATCACTGAATCAACTATGCTTGTTTAGTTTTAAAACAACATATAACAAATTTAATAACGAATTAGTACTTAACAGTTAAATAAGGAGGGAATGATAAATTTTGCTGCAAATACAAGTTTTCGTCACGGAGATGTAGGTGAGGATTTATCAAAGTCCGTTGCTTTCGCCTTTTTTAACAAGAAAACTTTACTCTAGGTGAGTCCTGTCGCCGTGGTTTTCGTCACTTATTTGTGATGAGTGTACTTCTCTCACACGAGTGGCGTAGTAACTTCAGTACTTCAAACTGTCTGATAGCTTGTAACCACAAGTAGTCTTGTACCACAAACTTTTTTTTAGACAAAATAGAAAACAAATGCCTCTGCTAAGAACATTTGTGGGCTGCCAATTAACAGGCGCATTCTCGCTGTCCAACCACCAATGTTAATCTCTCAGAAGAATTAAATTCCCGAGTACGCAGTGTAGCCCAGTGAAGATGAATACAATTCACCCTATTCCTCTGGGTATTAACTGGGAAAATGTGTCTTTACAGCGCGAATACTGATTTGCCTGACTTACAATTAACAAAGTGCATATCACTGGGAAAGTTTCTCTTATGACGGGTGATCCAATTCCTAGGTTTCCAGTCTTCGTATTTAAAGTCCTGGTCCCTTACGTTTTTCAGTCTCTGTATTTATAAAGGCGGGCTTACTTTAGGCACATGTGATGTAATCATCAGTCATCACTGCTCCATTCGGAGTCTGGGTCACCTCTGCTGTCGGTTTTCAGCACGACCAGCCAGAAGAAACCACCAGCGCTTGCTATAGTGGTTTATGAATATACTAGTTTCATATGTTGAGGTTGCCAACCTCATATATAACCACTCATCAAGAAAAATGTCAAATTTACATTTGTAAAATAATTGTTTACATTTACCCCAAAGTTTTGGGAATAGACAATCTCCCTGCGCAGGTCAGAATGGACACGAGCAATTTAGGTTATATGCTCTCCAACCACTTGGTCTGGAAATTTTGAATCCCTTTTATGACGGGTGAATCTGCGAAACACTTGGTCTGGGAAAGTTTCTCTTATGACGGGTGATCCAATTCAAAGGTTTCCAGTCTTCGTATTTAAAGTCCTGGCCCCTTAAGTTTTTCAGTCTCTGCATTTAATAAGGCGGGCTTACTTTTAAGTTTCCCAGATACTTCGATCTGTCACTTATAATATATGAATTCTAAGTCCGATGTCTCACTGGCTTCTGGGAGTCGCTCATATAACGTGCGATGCAGTCTCCCTGTTCTGTTTCTCTGATTTCGCTAGATTATATGTGCAGTTCTCAGTTCACATCACAGATGGTGCTTTCGTCGGATGTTCCAATAGGATCCATAGTTTATTCCTGCTTCTTGCTTTAATTCAATCGTAAGCTCTTTAGCCCTGGGTTGGTGTGTCTAATTTCAAAATATCCCCCACGTGTTTTAAAATATTAAATTTAACTAGCAATAACCCGTCAATAATGACGGAAGTAAATCAAAAACTGTAATATATATTTAAAATATTTTTAATTCAATATAAAAGTTCTTTGATATCAACATTTTTTGTGAAAGTGCGTGGTTTTGTTTCAAAGAATGTTCCCTTGATAAAAAGTGTTTTTAACAAAAACTTAAGTTTTCGTGGTTTGTTCCTCGGGTGAGGGCGACATAGAGCTGGCCTTGTCCGAAAACAGGTTCATGAAGGAAAACACCTACGTGATCAACAGATTGTCCTTGCGCCTTATTGATCGTCATTGCAAATGCTAAAATCACTGGGAATTGACGACGTCGCATCCTAAATGGCAAACTGCGCTTGCTCTAAAGTCTCCCTTGCTCGTTGTGATTGACGCTATCGTCTCTTCATCTTAGCATCTGCAGCTCGTTGTGCAGCCATCTTATCATTTTGATCCATAATAATAGACTTTAATGCTTTAAATTAAACTTTTGTCTTGAAGAAACAATCAAAAACTTAACACTTTAAGGTTATTTTTAAGAAAATATTGAGATAAATCCGTTTCCGGAATGAAACTGGATTATACACCGACTTTTCTTCGTTGAGTGTTACTATTTTCGGGAGAGTACATATAAGGGAAACAATACAATTAATGTATAACTTTAAACCACCGTTGCATCCCTTAGATGTGACCGACGTACAGACGGCGAGAATTATGGATTGTGATATTCCAACGCGTGACCTCTTTCAAATCATGCGGTAATAGTTCAGGTGGCATCTTGTGAAACCTCACAAAGCAAATCTGTGCACTGATTACCTGTCCAGATGCTATGCTGCCAATATTGACTCGCTAGGCTAATGTATCTGTAATAAAGATACGGACAGAGGCCAGCGGATGCGGTAATCTACTTATCACCTGTGCGTGTGACTCCCCCAGACTGATTTCTCAGACGAACAATATTGGCCTCCTTAGAACCGATCGAGCACGACCAGCCTGTGTCAATAGATGATCGTCGCCATCAAAGGTTGGCGAGGCGACTCACAGAGATAAACGTATTACCGCTGACCGGTGATAATGACTGGGTATTGTTACGATAATACCCCAGTTAACCTGGCGGAACGTAAATGAGTCTGAAGAGTGGTCATAGTAAAAGAATGTAAGGGCCATAAATATGCCAAACAATAGATGATGAATGAGAGAAATAAAGAAAATAAGCGATACTGCCGGAGTGGATGAGAGTTATAAAAGTGTACGACTGATTTTGTCACAAGCTGGCATGAAGCAGTCATCAGCGTTTGCTGGGTGCTTCATGACTATCATTTTCATATGCTGAAGTTGTCAGCCTTGTATGAACTTGTACAACCACCAGCGGGTTAAACATGTCAAATGTAAAATATAAAATGATAAAATGTATGTTACAACTCACCACGTATCGGGTTATATACAGACGTCTGGCACAGGAAGAGTTCCGAATAATGACAGGTCACTGGTTTTGGGGCCGTCTTACAGATAGTCGAGAATCACTTTAATGCTAATCCCACTATTATCCAGTTTATAGGTTCCAAGGAATTTGTGGTTTCCTGTATTATAAAGTTGAGTTTTCTTCCCGGTTAATTTCAGTAGATCCTCAATACTTGGCACACTCCTCGTTAATGAAATCCTATATTTCTTTGGTCCCGGCTAATCTGAAAGTGTCGTCTTGACTCAGTGGAACACAGTACTGGAGTAGGAAAAGGTTGTACAGTATATGATCCTTGTGTTCTCGCTCCGTAAGGTTTCTACGTGGCAAGTGTCTCTAATCAAACGTAGCCTATTTTAATATATCTTGGCTAGACAGACCAAGCTAATCCAACAGTTTGACTTTAGTGTATATCTTATCTCCCCTTATCGAATAAAATTCCGCTGACATAAGTAATTTCAAACGCCTACCCATAGAAGGTGTGTGCACTTCCACTTCTAGATGACTCATGTCTGTACTTCACAACAAACCTTCCGTTTAATTTGTTAATATGAATGTTGACAAACACAAGTGTCCATTCTCCCGGTTGGTTATGTGACTTCTGCAGGCACTTCGTGTTATTTTCCGATTGTTAATACAAGCAGTATGGGCACAAGTCTAGCGTGAGCGAGATACGTGCCTGTGTTGTTTTAACAAGGTAGGGCAGTGATTATGTTTGTGCTCCCAGTTGGGTTTGTTTACTATCTCTACCCATGATAGATCAGGCTAAATAACAACATGAAACCTGAGTCATGCGTTCAGTATGAGAGAAAATACGGATTAGGAAGAAATAAAAAGAAGACACAATATGAGAAATAAGAAAATAAGAATCTTCAACTCAAATGTGAAGTCAGTCCTATTGTATGGCACTGAGACATGGAGAGCAACAAAAACAACAAACAAACAGCTACATACTTTTATAAACGGGTGCTTGCGTATAATAGAAGGACTGAAAAGATATGACAAAGGCACAAGTGTGGAATTGATGACAAAACCAGACAAGTGCCAGTGGAACAAGAGTTGAGAAAAAGACGCTGGCGATGGATAGGACACACATTGAGGAAACCTGTTGATAGCATTACAAGGCAGTCATTGTTCTGGAATCCACAGAGAGAGGCAGAGGTAGACCAAAAAACACATGGAGAAGAGAACTGGAACAGAGGTGAAAATGATGAGGAAAACATGGAAAGAACTTGAGCGGATGGCACAGGACAGGAACACTCGGCATGTGTTTGTTGAAGGCCTATGCTCCTCGGGCAGCTAAAGGGTATTGATTGATTGATTAACAATGTGAGAGAAGAAAACAGGTAGAACAGAACACAGTAAAGTGATAGCTCTGCCATTCTGTGCACAATACTTACGGTTGTTCACATGCGTGTTCAAACGCTCTGTTGCAGACGTTGTCATTCCAGAAGTAACCGGTCTTATACTTGTATACTTCAAGGCAGTGTTCACCTTAAAGTATCGGATAAAAGGTAATAAAATAAAATATATATGGAGGTTAGAAATCTTCTTCTTCTTTGATCCTTAGCCGCCGACTGTCGAAGCAGTCAGTGGCCATCCGTCTGGTGGGGTCTTGTAGGGCAGCAACAAATTGCTTCCACTTTGCTAGGTCGGTGGCCATCCTTCGTACAGTGCCCCAGCTCTGGTTCATTCTTTGCATCTCTGCCTCCACAGTTATCCGCCAAGTTATTTTTGGTCGGCCTCTCTTTCATTTTCCTTCAAGGGTTCATAGCATAGCTGTTCTTGTGATAATATAGGGGTCTCTTCTAAGGACGTGACCAACCCAGCTCCAGCGTCTACCGGCTATGATGGTGTGCATATCGTTTTGGTTGCTCCGAGTAAGCAGTTCCTGGTTGGTGATGATATTCGGCGAGAGGATTCGGAGAATTTTCCTTAGGAAGATTGTGTGAAAAATTGTCTGGCGTATCACCCAGTCTATGGTTATTAAAAATAAAGTTGTTGATAAGGGGCAACCCTGTCGTACTCCTGTCTTCACCTCACAAGTTATGTTGCTCTTCCGAACACTAAAGTAAAGTTAGCAAAGAGGCTTTTTATGATGGATACAATACAGCTGAGGATTCCATAAGCTGTGATGATTCCTTCCCTTTGTGGAATGTCTGTATTTATGTCCAGATCATTTTCAGTCTCAGGAACATTTAGCTACGTTTTTGGTGGTTCCTTATTCAGCGTTTCTCTGAAGTGCTCTGCCCATCTTGTTTCCTGCCCTTGTGCTGTGGTGATGAGATTTCCTTGCTTATCTTTTACTAGTGAAATATTGTTTTTACCCCGTTTTCCCAGATATATTTAGTTATTTTATATACTGTTCTTTGTTCATTTCTCAGTGCTGCCTTTTCTGTCTGTCTTGCAAAATCATCCAGGAACGTCCTTTTTTCGCTCGGGTTTGACGTTTTACTTCCTTGTCCAGCTGACTGTACTGTTCGCTATATATTTTCTTTAACCTGGGGGACTTGGCTTCTATTTTATTCCTTTTCAGTTCTTTTCTCATCACTATGGTGTTTAATGCTTCTGGTGTTATCTAATCTTGTCTCTTCCTTTCCTGGAATCCAAAACAAGAGTTGCTGTTTTCCTTATATAAAGGTGAAATGGTGTTGAATTTCTGGTAAACATCATCAGTCGCTGTCTTTTCCTGGCTATTGGAAATTTGATATCGTCTCTTTACATCAATCACAAAAGCTTTTCTGGTAAGGAGGTCCTTCAGTTGGATGACGTCATACCTTTTCTGTTTATTGCAATTGGTCCAACAGCTCTAAGTTTCACCTTCAGTCTTGCTACTACTAAGCGGTGATTGCTTCCAACATGTGACGTACGTATAGTATGAAAAGTGAAGTCCCTGAATTGTTAGATGATAGGACAGTAGCCTCGAATAGCTTCGCAGCCCCTGGATTTGTGTGCAACACAAAAGTGAACGGGGAATTCTACCATCTGGGCTCATTAGCATGCACAATAGCAACGTGGAATTCTACAACGTGGGCTAATTAATATGATAAACAGTTTTCATGCGTGCATCCAGGATGTCGCTTTGTCTTAAAGGGGAGGTTAAGCCACGCCTTCTGCCTTACCTTAGAGCGATCTAAATCAACTACCTCCTTCACCTTTCTTTCTTCCTGCCTAGTAGGGCGTTGCCAGAATCCAACGGGGAAAGCGGGATACGATCAAAGGCAGTAGTGGTCCCCAAAACGGACGAAGCAGTTTCCGCTGTCGTTTAACACCTCAGTGTGAACCAGAGAACCGCTCACAGAACGAGACGAACGGGGGAAGTCTAAGCGGTAGAGAGTTGGGTAATATAGCGGGGACTGGCGGCGCTGGAATCAGAGAGTTCCCTGATTTCAAATAAGGCGTTAAACTTAACATCTAAATATTACCTCTCATTTCATTTAATATATATTGAGACCACTGAAGAATGCAGTTTATCATTCGTTGGCCAGAGATTTAAAGAAGCACTAGCTTATAGTAGAATTCTGCTAGATTTCCTCTGGATTTTCGGCTATATTGGAGTGAATTAATTCCGTGCAACGGTAAAATTTATTAGTTTCAAGTGATCAGTGGTCTAGTTCTTTCATTTTATTTCACTGGATTTTGTGTTAATTTAAATATATTAAATAAACCCATCTCAAAAGTTTCTAGTTGTAAATTAAATGATATCTATACGTTATTTCCCAATATAATAGATGCTTAAATTAATTTTGAAGCCGTAAAGGGATTTATAACCAATTAATACAGTTTAGTTCTATATATATATATATATATGTGTGTGTGTGTGTTTTTAACCATTAGACTCGCGGAAAGTTTCTTAAATATATATAATTGAATACGCGAGTGTATAAACTAGTCCTAACTGTAAAATTATCGCGCGTCAGAATATGATTAGTATTGAGTGTAGGATTTCATGTTTTTCTATTTTTTCACATAGAATGATCATACACCTTTGCGTCCCAGCAATTATAGAGTCCTCCAGACTCGGTTCTTCAACATCCATAATTTTTGAACATTTAAATATAGTCTTGTGGCGACCCGGTGCGGTCTCGCTCTCTAAAGTTACATGAGATAAAGCCACCCAAGAACATTTAAATACTAAATCAATATAGTCTGTGAAGATTAACTGGAGAAGAACAATTGCCAGAGCGATATATTTAAATTTTACTGTTCTCTTGTGGAAAAGAGTATATCATTTATGTACACTGACAGCCACGTATTTTTCACTGGATTAAAACCCCCGAAGAGAAAAACCATACCTCGCTGTTCAGTCTTGTCATCACGCTATAGAAGTTTTACACCACCAGCGGTGAAAATCCAGGAGACCACTACCTTCTCATAACTTTACCTGTGCCAGTGCCATCCCATAGAAACTTTTTAGTTGATAATCAAAAAGGAGCACTAATGCTTCACCTTCCAGCGATTACGAGAAAATTTGCTAAACGCCAAACCCGCTAGTCTGGGGCTGGAAAACGAAGGAAAAGACTCAGACAGTTTATCGAGTAAATTAATTGCTGTTTGTTTTATTCTATGGAGTGCCAGATTCACCGAGCGGTAAGTGTGAGAAAATGTGTGATGCCCATCGCTAGCGTGCATGAATGAATGAGAGATATTAGCTAAAACTTATAATTCTCTTTACTTGGTAAATATCCTTATACTGTATTCATTGTATTGTTCTCTTTAAGTGGGATTGCTTACCTTTGCTTATTTCCCCTCCCTTAATCTGCTTAGTCAAGGGATAACTTGGAGAATACTAGGACTCTGTTCCTACACCCCATACCAATTATTGTAAAACCCCCTATCAGAATAATTAATCTATTTTGGGGTTAAATTATCTCTTTCTGATAACCACTTGTCTTTGGACTGGGTTTTCTTTGTCTATACAAGCGGGAAGGGCATATTGGGATACTACTCCTCACCCCCCACTTGTTATTTGTATTTTTCTGTAACTATGATTTTTCACTGTACCATGCTAAATGTTGTGATTTTGGTTTAATGATAAAACAAGCACCATAAAACTGATATTACTGCGTTGGCCGACCCATTACCCCATATATGTTATATGTAGTTTGTATTCACGTATGTGTGTTTGAAGCACCAAATTGGTGTGTGTACATGAGTGTTGAGTAACTGGCAAACATTGTTTTAGCCAGGAGAGGTTTAGGAGTCTACAGAAAAACAAAAAGTGTCGTAAGATAGGCAGATCGGAGAAATTACCCGATCTCAGAGACTGTCCTTACTCTTTTCAGCACCCTTGTGAATCAACTATCTATTTCTTACCCCTTTCTATCATAGAGCCTTCACCATCATTCTTCACTCTAACGGGACCACTATTTCTAAGACCTATCTCAAATAAATTTACGACACCACATCTGCACCTCTTCTTACTTTCACGTCTTGTAATGAATGTCTGCATCTGCCATTGATCATAATGTGGTATATTCATTGTTCTGACGTTCCAGAATCCAATTCTTAATTCATGTTTGACGATCAGGGCATCCGTTTTCACTCTAATAGTTTCCTATCGGCTTTCACCACTGTTAATCATACGAGCCTCAGACTCCAGATGTCTGTCCTGTATCAAAGATTTTTCCTTTGTTGCTGTTTCTGTAATGTTATTTTGTTACACAGACAGGGGTGTCGACCCTGTGCTAAAATCCCCAACTTGGAGAACCAGGGTACTAGCTTTAGTCTGACCCCTACCCACGCAGACATGTCCAGCTTGGTAGAACCTACCAGGAGTAAAACTCCCGCTGGCATATTTCTGAGTGGTTTCGGTGTACGCAATAAGCCATGCAAGGTATAGACACCTCTGATGGCAGTCCCTCTTACACGTCTGCCTTCAACTCTGCCATCCATTATAGTTTTCAGTACGGTGTTATGTCTTATTATACCACCAAAATATTTTAGCTGTCTAATTTTAATCTTATTTATTAATTCACTGTTCATTCCAATGTTTTCTACGACCTCTGTGTTTGTTTTCTTGTCTTGTCATAGATGAATTAAATTCTTCTGTATACCCACATCTCGAGAGCCTCAATTCTTTCTTTCCACTGCTCATCATTGTCCATGTTTCTACACCGTACAATAATGAGGAGTATATATAACACTTGATGATTCTCAGTTTTAATGTGTGGGTTAATTGTCTATGTATCAGTATTTATCTTATGTTGTTGAATGTAGCTTTGGTCATTCCTATCTCTTCTTGATTTCTGTTTTACAGCTGAGATATTCTGTTATAATATGACCCAGAGATGAGAAACTTTTGATTTGATTTAGGATTTTTCTATTTATTCTTATTTTTTAATGTTGGCTTATCGTTTTTTCAGCAAATTATCATTGTTTCCATTTTCTCAATGTTAATGTCCAACTTCTTTTCATGATATATTCTGTTGACTTGCTTCACTAGTTCTTGTAAGTCATTTCATTTTCAGCTAACAAAACTGTTTCATCTGCATACCTAAAGTTGGAATGGCCTTCCACTGAAGTTCAGTACTGTCATTTCCTTTATTTATTAAATTGGCAGGGGGACAAACGGCTACCTTGTCTCACGCTTCTTGTTATGTCTACATATGGTGGATTATTCCTGCTAGATCTCATTGTCACAGTTTGTTCTCGATAACGGTTACCGAGTATTCTTATGCCTGTTCCATCAATACCTATGTCCTTGAGGTATTCAATTATTTTCTAATGATGGAATCTATTAAAAGTCTTCTAATAGTTAATGATGCACATTTAAATACTTTATTGGACTTAATTATATTTTTTTCTGCTTGTATTCTTATACAAAATATTGCTTCGCTTGCTCCGCTGTTTTGTCAAAAACCAAGCAGTTCTTTCTGGACTTTACTGTATACCCTACGTTTTTTTTTTTCTCTCCTGTATGACTTTGAGCAATATTTTAATTACGTGACTCATCGGGCTGACTGAACATTCTATCGCATTAGGTTCTTCAGGTCATGTGGTATACATCCTGCATTGTATATATCGTTGCATAGATTGGGATTGCATCTATACTGAAGCTCTCAACTGTATATATCATTGCATAGATTGTGATTGTATTTATACTAAAGCTCTCCACGGCATCTATCGTTTATATTTTTATGTTGCCCGTGCCTGCTAATTTTCCTTTGTGTATTCGTATATATATTTCTTGCCTTCTGTACTTCTGATATGAGAATGTTCGAACCTTCATTAAAAGCTTGGATGGTTGTTTTTTTGTGTGCCTATGTTGTTATCGAATATTACTTTTACATATTCTGCCCATCTTTTTGATGTTCCTTTCTTATTAAGTAAGATTACACGATTCTTATTCTTGATACAGCCTCATCTTTGGGCAAGCCTTGACTTATTTGACAATGTCTTTATTTGTTCATGCATCTCTTGACAAGTGCTTAAATTCCATTTATTCTGTTTCCTTACACTTTGTTTCTATAAATTGCTCATGTGCTTATCTACACATGGTACGTATTTCTTTGTTTATTGTTTTATAGTCTGGGTGTTTTTTTGCTATCTTTTTTATTATTTTTTCAAGATGCCATGTGTCATCTAAACTTGATTTTTCGTAAACTTATATTCAGGTAAATTTTTATTTGCTAATTGTATGCTCATGGTTTAACATTCCCATTTGCGGTTGCTTTTTCTTCTGGTTTTCTCTTGTGTACGGTTCTATGCTTTCTGTCAGTAAATTGTGGTACTTAGTTTTTTTACCTCAGTAAAATATTTATGTTTCATATCTGGTTGTTTCAAAGCTGATATTTATATCTGGGCATTCTCTTTCTTTGCTTTCTTGCTATTTTCGGTTTTATATTTATTGTGATGACTACAGGATTGTGTTCTGAATTTATGTCAGCTCCAAAACATGGGGTTGCTAATTACATATATTCATTAAGGTTTTTTATCGTTCGATTGTTTCTCTTGCAGGTAGGAAACATAATAATTACAGTTTATTTCCCTTGCCAAAAACAGTTAAGTCCCTTACCGGACGTGTTAACATAATGAAAATATTTTAAATAATTTTTAACTATCACAACTAGAACTTTTTTGCTAAAAAATGTCTTTGTGGTATTACCCTAAGGTCCTAAGAAGTAACCATGCCGAATTTCATTATAAAATATTAAGGTATGTGAAATTGTATACAAATCACACAGGCACTCGTGGATCACAGGCTCCACTAGTGGCTGGAAAGCAAGAAAGTCATCGATGATAGGCAGGCAAGCTTCAGAACAGGTTGCAGAGATGACCAGATCTTTCATTGTGAGCACACACACACACAGAAAAGTAGCTGCATTCCAAGAGGGTAAGGACACAACAGCTGTATTCATCAATCTGCAGCAAGCATACGACACAATATGGCGAAAGACACCCTTTGCCAAAATGACAAAAATGTGCATACGTGGAAAAACGTTCCTCTGGATCAAAGCCTTCCTAAGTAACAGAACAATACAAACAACAGTAAAAGACACTAAATAAACAAATTTTAAAAACTACAGGATTACCAATAAGATCAGTTTTAAATTACTTATTTGTATAAATGACCTCTTTCCCCCCTTGTCTCACACCCCTCACCCTCCTCTTCTTCTTCTAGAAGGTATCAAAACATCGTATGCAGTTAACTTGTTCATTTTAACAGCAGAAAAAGAACCCAAACAAAGGACGCAAGCCAAACTAAATATAGCCCTAGCTTTATACTAGCTCTATACTAGCTCTATAGCTGTGTACTGCAGGCTCTGGAAACTAAAAATAAACACATAAAACAGCATGCAGTTTTCACTAGGAGTATGCAAGAAAGCAAGAAGGTGTACCAACTAAAACTCAATGGATAACTAGTGTCCCGAGAAGAAAATCCAGCTTATTTGGGAGTGGAGCTTGACAGACAGCTACTCCTCAACGCCTTCATGCACAAAATGAAAGTTAAGGCCAGTAGATGCCTGCCTAGTTTAACTTATCGCAAGCACCAAATGGGGAGCAGGAAAAAGAAATCTAAGAATGTTCTATCGCGGATATGTTCGATCAGTCATGGGCCTGTCACTGCATTCTACAGTGCGCAAAACCACCCAAGCAGAATTGGACAAAGTCCAAAACCAAGTTCTAAGGTTCATATAAAGGGGATGCACGAGACCGACACAAACAGCTGCCTGGGAAATCAATGCAAAAGTAGACCATATGGACCTACGACATAAGCGTACTGTTCTGGAAGCAACAGAGTGCTACAGAAGAAAACCCCAAACAGACAACTGGTTGAAAACCTGAAGCCCATTAACAAATTAAAATAAAAAATCACCATTACAAGTAGCAGAACTACACCACCTCCAACAGACAAGAGAAATAACTGAAAAATGTCCAGTAATTTATCCCGGAAAGGAGTTAAAACTATCCATAATAAAAACCACACTCACCGAAAGCCCACTAAAAAAGAGACACCAATCCAATAGTACTTAAGACAGCTACTTAGGAGACTATAATTACCCTAACACTGACATATATGCATACACAGATAGCTCTGCCTTCAAGGCCAGCACAAATGTTACACTTGGAGCTTACGTGAAGTAACCAAATGGCAACACTCAAGAAATATATGAACCATGTGAAGAATTATGAATGTGACGTATAATGGAAATATAGATATAGTAATCTGACAGCCTTAACTTTCCCATTTAGCGTCTACCATTTGCTAAGCCAAACCACGCAATTTTCTGCCTGTGTGACTCGCCTTTTTCTGGGAACATAACAAAAGAGTTGTTTACAAACTTTTCGCAACCTGCCAGTATTAACCGGGGAGCGAATCACGTTTGTTTACCTGAGTTTCTCACGCGAGCTGATTTGCCAATTATCGGTAATTTTCCCGACACTCTTTGATGTTTATACGTTCAGGGGGAGGTAATTGTTTGACCTGCGAAAGGGGACGCAATCTAAGACAGGCCCGTTGCACGGCCAAGACTTCTGATGTCGGTCAGCATCGCTGAGTAGAATGAACGAACAAACCTTTCATCTGCGAAACGCAGTTTCCTGATTTCTCTGCTATGCAGAATGTGTGAATTATAACATCCTCTAGAGATAATAACCCCCTGGTCTGTATATATACTGCGTTCTCTCCAATTCAGTTATCAGAGTCGCTCAGAATTTTGGATAATTTAAACGCATTATTCTAGAACCATTATGGGAGTGTGTTAATAGCATTTCGTGGGGATTGTTTCATTTCTGATCTGTGGTAATAGAAATTAGCATTTAAGTGATTTAATGTGTTACGTTTACCATTATAATTCACTGTGACTTCTAGCATTAAAACTAGTGAAATAAATAACTATTTTTCTTTGCCATGTTAGAATGATAATTTTATCACCCTCTTCTCACACCAGAAGATACGGTTTAGTGACTGATTAAGTGTAAGCGCGACTATAGTGACAGAAAAGAATTCGCATTATATTTCATTGTGTGAAATTATATAAGTGACTAGTGTTAATATCATGTGACAAAACAATAGACGCCGGACAATCTATAGCTAGTAAGGACAGACAATATTTGTTAAAGTGCGCGCATGGATAAACTAAATAATAATTGACTTTGTGTGCTGTTCATTTTCTCCCGGGCAATAACGGGGGAGGCGCAAACCCTTTTTCCCGATATGCCAAAGTGGAAAACTCAAGTAGCATATATTTTTCATAAATGTTCTTTTCTTCCTAATATAGTACCTGATCAAAACCAGCGGCCAGTGGTCTTATTCTGATTCTGGGTCATCGATTTTTGGGCTAGTTCGCTCCTCTTTCTTCATTCAGTGAAGGATTAATGGTGTCTTCTTCGTAGCTTACAAGTCCCAAGTTCCTTCGTGAACCGGTTGGGCCCAAGAGACAAATAAAACCGTAATATTAAATCTTAACTGGAAGTTACCTTACCCAGAATTATTTATTCAATTTTTCCAGCAGTGGGCAAACGAAAGAACATATATTCCTGGCGTTTGACAGCCGTAACAATGGAGTGATCCCGAGAACTACCCTGTTTCAAAATCGGCAATCATCATAGAGCCAGCCAATAAGATTTACCATCATCATCATTTTTACATATTGTAACATTTGTCTTAGCAACCAGATGCTTCGCAATACTGGAATTATTTTTCTCCTTTTGCAACTGTGAACGTCCAGAGCACGTCTTGCTTCAGTAACTATTCGCGGTGACAATTGTTTCATCCAGGGAAATTAAACCACCAAATTTGGAGTCCACCTTGTAATTATTATTCGATATGTAGGCTGGACTGGGGCCATATTTGGGCAACCCATCTGACAGTATAGGTTCAGGAACTAAGGGATATCAATACCACGAGTGAGTAAGCGAGAGTGTTTGTGGCCACGCATCACAGAGAGAGAGTGAATATTTTCCTTTGTTACAATCATTGTACTAACTTTTTTTTTATTTCGCTAAACTTGTGTATTTTACTGAGTAGTAATTTAGTGGGAACTTGTTCTTCACAGTCTATTCTGTAACCTAGTGTTAATCTTTGACCTTTGGGGTTATTAACTTCTTTTGGGATCCTTTCTCAACAAGGGGGAGGGCATTTATTCGGTTATTTTCATATGTCTGTAAACATGTTTTATTTATTTCTCTAAATGTTTTGATGTTGTAAAAGTTTAATGATAATAAACAACATAAAGAACTAAACTTTTTGTGTTAGTCAGATCCATAATCAATTAACCATAGTTTTTTTCACGTTTGTGTGTCTTGTTGTCACATAATTGTGTGTGTGGGTGTGTTTAGTGTAACTTATATTTCATATAGGGAGAGAAAGGTTGTCTAATACTAAAATATAGTCGTATAGAGAGGCTGGACTAGAGAAACTACTAATTCCAGAGACAGATCTTCCTCTTACACTATTCCCTCGTGAAAATCTATTTCTTACACTTTTATTCTCACATATTTACCACTATCACCTCTGCTCAGACGGGACCATAAATATCTTCTAACCTATCTAAAATATACGACAATGAACTACTCGTAATTACCAAGCAGAAATTACAGCAATAAACACAACCCTCAAAGGAATACTCAGCCAATTCAAACAAGGAATCTATAAACCCCCTGATATCATAGTCTTCACTGATTCAAAATCAACATTTCAAGCTGTAGAAGAATGCGTCTTAAAAGAAAATAAAGAAATAATACAGCTGGTTAAACAATAGACAACCTCCTAACTACATACAACACCAGAGTCGCTCTCCAGTTGATACATGGACACACAGTATTCTAGACAATGAGAAAGCAGACACTCTAGCAAAACTAGGAGCAAGCATGGTTCAAATGAACACTCCAGCCAACATGCCGACAGCTAAGAGAATACCCAAAACAACTTCAAAAAGGAATAGCTGAACCGATGCACAAAAAAGTCTACTGGGTGTGCCTTGTATAAAGAAATTACACATTCCAGCAAAAATGACAACATTAATAACCTACAACGTGTGGAGCAGAGCACAATATTACAACTTAGAACAGAACACGCCATACTCAATAAGCACTTAAATTAAACCCTACGCACGAGCCTAATTGCGCAGCTGTACCCATGCATATGAGACAGTTCAGAATGTGCTGCTGACCTGCCCAGGACTCTACGCAGAACGAAGAAAGCTTTTACCGGGCTCCCCAACAATCATAAACACTCTATACATCAACACTCAACAGCTACAGAAAACATACACACTCTACCACTTGACACTGGTTGCGAAAGAGTGACAAGTTCAACAGAACTAATTAATCAACAACAACAGATGTAGATTTTTCTTCTTTCTATCCTGCCGGCTTTCCGTATATCTATCTATATATTTAAACTATATATCCTCTCGTGCCTTAGTGATCTCATCCATCAATTCTTTATTCTGTGTGTCTGTTTATTTGCAGTTCTTAGGGTATACATCATACTTACTGTTATTATAGTTGTCGGGTTGTTTCTCGTGCCAGGCATTTGCTACGTTCGCCTTTAGCCCGCTTGTTGCCCACACGAAATCACCCTCTTGAAGCAAGTCAGAAGCTCCAGCCCAGATTGTATTAACTGTAGAGATATGCAGTAACAATTAAAAATTATAACTTTCCCGATAATTTAGTTGTTTAGTAGCTTTTTTTTTACAAGAAATAATAATAAAAAATAAAAAAATTAATAAAATAAAATAAGTTTTTAAAGCTACAGATTATAAAGAAAGAGATGCTTTCAGGTCATAAATCGAGGATTCCTCAGCAAAAGAGAAATTGGCAAGATGACGAATATGGCTGTATACTACTCTACCTATGTTTCAGTCTCGCCTTATGGACGCACGTCATGGGCAATGACTACAACCCACAAAAGCCAGCTCCAAACCTCAGAAATGAGGTATCTGAGGAAGGTTAATGAAGTAACAAGAAGAGACTAGACGATACAGCATGGCCTCAAAACCCATCCCTGGCTGACCCGAGTAGAATATTCCCAATTACGATGGTTTGGCCGCGTCTGCAGAATGGGAGAAGATCTGCTACCACAATAAATATGGGAACCAAACAGCCAGGGATCCAGACCTCCAGGACGACCTAGAGTTCGCTGGGAGGACAATATTAGACAATCTCTGAATGACCGAGGACTAGATTGGAACCAGGCCAGGATAAAGACAGTTGATAGGATAGTATGACGCTCTCTCTGACAAACCTCTACACCCCAGGGTAGATGAGAAACGACTTAGTCAGTAAATAAGTAAGTCATGATTTCAAAACAAGGCACATTAATTGTTGTTCGGAAAACTGATACGAGACTAAAACTAGTATCTGGTGTTGTAGTATTGCATATATATATATATATATATATATATATATATATATATATATATATATATATATATATATATATATATATATATATATATATATATATATATATATATATATATATATATATATATATATATATATATATATATATATATATATATATATATATATATATATATATATATATATATATATATATATATATATATATATATATATAAAATAAACGGTAGGGATGCACCGAATATTCGACACGTGTTCGATTCTGTGCCGAATAGTGCATCTAATTAACTTTTCGTATTCGGCCGAATAGTACGCTGCAATCGAATACGAATAGTCTGCAACACGTTTTCAGGGCAACAGATGCCGTCTTTTGGTAAAGGATGTTGACAGACTGGTTTTTTGTTTTTTTTTTTAAGTTAATGCCTGTTTCATACAGCAATGACTTTTGAACTGAATTTGAAAAATGATTAGTGGTTAGTTAGTAGCATTAAATAGTTTCAAGATATTTTTGTAACACTGTAACACTTTGAAACGTCACATGTTTGTTGTTGATTACTTTATAATTAATTTTAAAAATGTCAGTAGACCGATTGAACACAGCTTGTTATACCTAACGTTCACTCACTACTCGTATTTGTTCTCGTATTCTGTCGAATCATCAAAGGCCTCTATTTGTATTCGGCCGAATAGTAAAAACAACTAGTCGTTGCATCCCTAATAAACGGGCCCTTGCCTACGATCGAAGGATTAAAATGGGATGACAAGTTCACTATGTGGAACTGATAACAACCATACAAGTGCCTGTTGAACAAGAGATGAGAAGAAGACGCTGGAAATCTGTTGATAGCTTTACTAGGCAGTCCTTGTTCTGGAATCCCCGAGAAAAAGAAGTAGTGCGAGACTAGGGAACAGACGAGAAGAGAAGTGGAGACAGACGTGAAAAGTACAAGAAGACATGGACAGACCTTGAGTTGATGGCGTGGGACTAGAAGGGGTAGCATAATTCTGTTCTATGCTTCTTCGGAAAATGATGGTGATGATGATGATAATATCTATCACCTTTAGACGTAATTCGGCCCGATTACTCCTTTACACTCTAAGGGGGGCGGGCCCACTTGGGTCATGACTCCCAAGCGTCTCAGCCTCCTGTTGTCTTGTATCGAAAATGAACCCATTTCACTTATGGTAGCAACTTTAAAATTCACAACTCCGCCAGCCGTGGAGGCAATTGTGAAAGTAACAAAGAGAAGACAAATTATTCTGTTCGTTCCGTCGCACATCACAACTAAGAACACATACTGACACGCCTGCGCGAAGCCGACGATTCTAGCCGCTGCGCGATAGCCGAAATTCTGTTCCTGACACCCCTTATAAAAGACACCGCCTGTCGCCACTCAGTCACAGCCCGTTCACTAGTACACCAAAAAACTCAGCGTATTGCGGACTTGGAAAAATTTCTGGTGTTTTCTGAACCGCAGCGTTTATTGTCACGATTTCCATTGCCCATTGCGGTAGTTCCACAGCCAGCATGATGCCTTTTCGGCAGTTTCACTAAGCCTCTTCATTGCCCTTGTTCTCGATTGTCTCCTCAGCCCCAACAGTTTCAATAAATCATACACTGATGCAGCCACAAGCCCTCTTGCGCCCACTTCAACAGCCATGACCCTTGCAGTGAACCCATCATGTCTCAGATCTGCGGCCAGATCATTATACTTGTCCGCTTTGAACGAATGTTGCTCGTCAAATCTGGATTCAAATGGCACGGTCAGTTCAATCAGTATGACCTGAAGCGTTGCTGAAGAATGAAGCACTATATCCGGCCGTCTCCGCGATTTTCTGATACTCTTTGGATATGCCCCTCGTCCAGGTAGGTCTACCGCCATCTCCCAGCCGTTTGCACAGTCAAGAAGAGATGGTAAACTGCTACCAGGTTTACTCGGTTTGGGGTGTGCTGACTTTTCTGCCCTCAGAAAGTATGTATTTGCGGTGCTCGAACTGGGTTTGCTATTCGCCTTCATCCTTGCCAGATCTATTGTCGCAGCAAGCTCATTTAGCATCTCATCTCGGTTTATTGTATTTATCTGTTTATTGCATTTATCTGTTTATTGCATTTATTTGACGAAGTTCGTGTGATAGATGAGAAACTTGACAGAGAAATTGAAACAGAATGTCAAAAAGCCAATGCAGTGACTTACCAACTGTCACTACTACTCAAACATCAGATTCTGTATGGAAACTAAACGACAGCTGATAAATAGTATATTCTTACCAATTCTTTGCTATCAGCGTCAAACATGGTCACTGACCACAACATGGGAAGGGAAAGTCATGTCTTGTGAGATTAGATGCTTAAGAAAGGAAGATAATGTTCCCAGCAGAGACCGAATGAGAAATCATGACGTCAGAAAAATGGTGGAAACTGCATCCTGCATCAGGTATAAGTGACACAAAAAATTAAGCGGTTTGGCCATCTCATGACGGTACAGTCCGATAAATGACCACCACTCACCGACAAAACTAGAATATCTGTGTTTAGGAGCAGGAGGAAGACCAAGAGACAGATGGATAAACGACGTGACAGACAGACGGATAGACAACGTGACAAACAGATTGATAGACGAGGTGATATACAGATGGATAGACAACGTGACAGACATATGGATAGACAACGTGACAGACAGATAGACAGACAACGTGACAGACAGATAGATAGACTATGTGGCAGACAGATGGATAGACAACGTGACAGACAGATAGACAGACAACGTGACAGATAGATAGATAGACAACGTGGCAGACAGATGGATAAACAACGTGACAGACGGATGGATAGACAACGTGACAGACAGATAGACAGACAACGTGGCAGACAGATAGATAGACAACGTGACAGACAGATAGACAGACAACTGGACAGATAGATAGATAGACAAGGTGGCAGACAGATGGATAGACAACGTGACAGACAGATAGACAGACAACGTGACAGACACTTAGATAGACAACGTGACAGACAGATAGACAGACAACGTGACAGACAGATAGATAGACAACGTGACAGACATCCTACATCAACAAAGGCTCACAGCAGCCAAGGCGACACACCTGGCTCAAGAATGTAAGAAGCTTCACACTACACTTTACGGTAATAGTGAAAGGTAAAAGTAAAGTAAATAAGTAAGTGTGAAAGATATTATTTCTATGTTTCCCAAACCCCCCACCACATTCTAATAATCAGATTTACCAGAGCTAAGGATTTTACGGTAAGAATATTTTCTCAAATTTAGACCCATCATGACGAAGGTGTTCAGTATTGTTGTTGTTGCTTAACTAGATCTGCTGCGCTTCTCACTCTTTTGCAGCCAATACCAAGTTGATGATTCCTTGTTATTATCTTCACTGTAGATCTAGGCTTGTCCTGTGACTTTTCTGCCATTCCGAAACGTGTTAAGTTTTATCATGAGATATACGAGGCGCGTTTTTTAAGTAATTCCCGTTTTAAAATGATAATAAAAACCATCATATATAAAAATGATCTATTCCAGCCAAAAGTGGACCACACATTTACATTATTTCTCAACATAGTCACCATTGACTTCAACACATTTTTGGTATCGTGGCACCAGGTTCTTAATTCCAGTGTCAAGGAAGTATGCCGCCAGTGTCTTGAACCATTCATTAACGCCTGTCTGCAGTTCATCATCAGTTTCAAACTGCTGGGATGCCAGCCACTTCTTTAGGTGCATGAAAAGGTGGTAATCACTTGGCGCGAGATCGGGACTGTAGTGCGGGTGGTCAAAAATTTCCCAGTGAAATGTTTGCAACAATTGAACAGTTCGATCTGCGGTGTGAGGTCGAGCATTATCGTGCAAAAACACAGTCCCAGTGGACAGCAACCCACGTCTTTTGTTATGGATGGCACGTCTAAGTTTTATCAGTGTCACAATAAGCATTGGCATTAACTGTCTTTCCACGTTCAAGAAAATCAATAAACATGACCCCTTCTTTGTCCCAGAAAACAGTGGCCATGATCTTTTTGACAGAAGGTGCTTGCTTAAACTTCTTAGCTTTCGGGGACCATGAGTGTCGCCATTGCATCGACTGTTGCTTTGATTCGACGTTTGTGTAGGAAATCCAGGTCTCATCTACAGTAACAATGTGGCCCAAAAATTCATCTCCTTCATTTCGATAGCGCTGCAAAAATTTTTGAGCCGAAGCCAGGCGTTTCTGCTTGTGTTCATCGGTTAACATTTTCGGCACCCATCTGGCGGCAGACTTCCTTGACACTGAAACTAAGAACCTGGTGGCACGATACCAAAAATGTGTTGAAGTCAATGGTGACTATGTTGAGAAATAATGTAAATGTGTGGTCCACTTTTGGCTGCAATAAATCGTTTTTATATATGATGGTTTTTTTTTATTATTTTAAAACGGGAATTACTTAAAAAACGCGCCTCGTAGTTTCTCCAGCTTGGCTTGCATGAAAAGGAAAGTCAAATCTTTTCTCAAACTGAGAGGAAGAAACATGTGGCATACTGTGCATTCCTCGCCATCCAAGGGGATGCTCTACAAATACGCAGATCTAAAATACTGTGGTCCGGTTCTGGCCTCTCCCAAGGAATTGTCACGTCCTCACACAGCCACTTCTCAACTCCCCCTGCCTATCATGGGTTCATAGTGAGATCCTCCCGCATGCAGGCAACCAGGTAAAAGCCAGAGTTACGTCTGGGGCTCAAGTGACTCATCCAATCTTAGTGTGCAAGGCTGGGGTCTCAACATGTTTCATCACAGAGGGAATCCATGGAAGTGTGTGGATGATTTCAAGAGTCAATGCAAGGTGTAATTAGTCTCACAGACAGAGGTTCGTATGTATACTGCACCATTGTACTTAGTTGGTGGTCATATAAGGATGACTCTAGATTTGCCTCCATGCATGTGCACAGTATAAAACATACAAACACAAAAAAAATACAATTTTGGTCATGAAATATTTAGTTCAGTGTCGCCGTAAATCTTCAAGACTGCAAATAGTCATTTTTATGGGATTGCTCTGCAGTAGTGGTGCACCAATAGCCAAATTTATACTATAAATATGAGGGTCTTCCCAAGTATCAATCTACGCTCAAGATTACTCTTGGCAGAGATATATATAGAAGAATGATGCTTCTATTTCAGGCAGCCTCACAGGATTTCACAGAAAAGCTAGCTTAAAAACTGAGATCGTCTAAGCTGTCATGAACTTAAAATTCTCCTGTCCCTCCTGTGGGGTATTGACTTTGTCACGGATTACCTCCCCTTAGCTCTGCCGTAGTGGTCCTGTAACCGCGCTGCTGTTACTGGTTACTGTGTATTATCTCACTAGGTGGCAGATGGCAGGCCTAGTGATATGATTTAAGTTTACAACTTCTCTTTTTATCTTTTCTTTCTTTCTCTCTGAGTTATCTTCCAAGTTATTTAGTTGATATCATTACTGGCCATCTTAGCCAGAGGTGTAAATTCCTGGATGACACTCTAATCCTTTTTTTTTTGTATACTTCAGGTTCGTTCATTTCCTTCTTTGATGTTAATAGTGACTTCGTATAGTGGTAGTTTAAATGTACATGGCATACGATCAGCAACTCATAAAGATGGAATTCATTCTGTTCCTTCAAAAGCTTTTAATAACTTACTAAAACAACAAGTATAATGGGTCATTCAAATGATAGAGTTCTCATAGAAGCCTTTACTGGGTCTTTGGTACTTCAGGTTAACTCATACATGAACTCTATGTCTCGTAACTTCCGTATTCCTCTTTAACATATTCTTTTCTCCGTAGACTTCCTTGGTCTTCCCAAAACCTGCTCCTATTTCCTCATATACCAATGCTCTTTATTAGCATTCCATACTTAATTGTTACTTAAATATCTTCCTCGACGAACTGGTCAGACAGGTCTCTATAACTGCTCCTAGCAACAAAATTCATCTCATGCATAAATAATTTTATGTACACCCTTCTGATACTTACAAGTGAGAGAGCATATTTGAAGTTCTTCTATAAAAGTCGACATTCACTTTTTCTTGAAAATCATATGCAATTCTGGATACTTCAAACCTTGTTCAATATGGCTCCTCTATAATATCTCTACTTCGCTGGCTTGGCCATGTTCGCCGTATGGATGATGGTCGCATCCCAAAAGATATCTTCTACGGACAATTAGCAGAGGGCAAGAGAACAGTTGGGCGACCACAGCTGAGGTTCAAAGATGTGTGCAAGAGAGATATGAGGGCACTGGACATGGATCCAGCAACATGGGAGGATAAAGCTGCCGATCGCACTAAGTGGCGATGCTATTTACGGCGCCACCTCAGATTGGGCGAAGAGAGGCTCACACAAGAAGCAGAGGTGAGGAGAAAACGTCGAAAGGAGCACCAGGAAAATAAGCAGCTGAGGGCTGTCACCTCAGGGCCGCATTCCCATAGTCAGTTATGACTGAAGGGGCTATTATTATTATTATAATATCTCTAGTTTCCTTCAAATGTTTACAGCCTTTTGATATTTTACAGATAGTCGTTATATGCTCATAACCATCAGTTTTCTTGGTACAGAGTCGTAAAGTACTCGTACTGAAGTGACAAATCGTGCTTCTGCAAGATTCTCCTGTAAACAAAATTCTATTCTGTGCAAATATAATCTCAGCTCAATACTTACAAAACACCACAGCATAAACGATGTTCTCCTTTCAGAAATACACCTTAACTGTGAACTACAGAAATAAATACTATCTCCCGATAGAATAACCCTGGCTAGTGATGGCTGGACATCTAAATATATTTACACATCAACCCTATCTGTAAAACCACAGAAGGTTCATCTTGTCCACACAGCGATCACACCTTCTTCCTGAAGCACAACTCAGGACTCACTGTCATCTAATGACCTCTGGTCATTTCGCGTGGTGTGTTTTCTCTCGCCACTCTTCTGATTCGCAGACCCAAATCATTTTACTTAAATTTATTGGTCGAGACTTTTTTTCTTGTTCTCGAACTTTCTATTTACAACTCAAGATAAACACTCACTATTAATTAACGTCAGCCGGTATTCTGAACCGTTGTCAGTTAGCAATATTATTATTTTCATTCATTATTTTCTCTTGTGAGCTGTTCCAACTGTTTATCTCACTTTAACAATAGCATGAATAATGCTCGGGAAAACCCCACGGTGACAGTCCAACAGTGGCCAAAACTCAAGGTCATCTAAAATGGGTCGTCAAAGGTGTCTACCTTCGCATAAGATTACTTTGACAGAGTTGTAGATAGAAGGGTAATGACGCTTCTATCCCCAGGCAGTGTTCATAAGATATTTCCGAAGTCAAGAACAATGCTGCATTGGCAGAGCAATAGTTAACTTATATCGGTCCGCCGCCTTTTATGAAGAATTAAACAATGGTTTTAGCCCAGTCAAGCCCCCAGCTGGTGTAAATCCAGCGAAATTCCTTTTTATAAGTGTTTGCTCTATAGAGATAAATATACTACTGGACAAAAGTTAAGGGCCACCAAGAAAAACCCGACTATGGACCAATTAATTGCAACCAGGTGTAAACAGTTTATTACAAAATAAAGTTGATTCATCTGTGGAAAAGATCAGTCAAGTGTTTTTTAATAATGTGTGACTTACTAACAAAAAGAAATTCAACTCACTTTTTCACCTTTTGAACTAGTGGGGCGTGTTGCAAAAACCGCGAGTTTCAGTTGTTATCCATGCTTTTTGTTGTCGTTCCTTTTTCCCAAGTATTTCTTCACATGCCTCATTCCATACAGTTTTCATTTGCTGCCAATAGTGACCGCAAATTTGTCTCTTGTTTCTTGATTTCTTAGATGTCTTACATTAAATTGTTGTCTATAATTTTGCATTGTTGCATATCTCTTGAGTTTCATTTTTACTTTGGCTATCAGAAGATGATGATCTGATGCCACATCTGCTCCTCTATATACCTTTATATCCTGCAATGATGATCTAAACTTCTTGTTTATGCATATATGATCAATCTGATTTTCTGCTCTATGGTCTGGTGATATCCATGTTGCCTTGTGTATTCTCTTATGTGGAATCATGCTTCCTCCTATAGCCAGTTGATTTGAAGTACAGAAGTTTGATAATAGTTCTCCATTTTCATTTATTATTCCTAGCCCATGTTTTCCCATCACTTCTTCTAAGCCGGTGTTGACTGTACCTATCTTTGCATTCATGTCACCCATCAAAATTGTGATGTCTCTTCTTTTTATTTTCTCCATAATTTCCTGCAGTCTAGTATAAAATACTTCTTTCACAGACTCTTCTTTGTCATTAGTTGGTGCATAACATTGGATGACATTTACATTTATTTTCTTTTTTAGCTGTTTTAAAAGTAGCTGTTTTTATTCTGGGTCCGACGACTTCCCATTCAATGAGTGCTTTCTGTGCTTCTTTAGATAACATAAAAGCTACCCCTTCACTGTGATGTGAACTTTCGTCTTCATGTCCCGAGGACAGCACCAATTCACCTGTGATGAGTTTCTTTTTGTCTACCCCCTTCCACTTTGTTTCACACAGTCTCAGTACCTCGATTTAATATTCCCTCATTTCTGCTGCTACTTGTGCCGCTTTCCCTTGTTCGTTCAATGTCCGAACATTCCAGGTGCCAAATCTGGAGGTTCTTCTAGAAGAAAGAAGGTTAGTCAGTAACACAGACTCCTTTCGGCTTTCTCTGTATTGCATCATACGCCTCCCTGCGAGAGGACATTCCCCTGTCTTGGATGCCTATATTTTAATTTTCTTTAATTGACTTGTCCATGTTTGTTGAAGTTTTTTGTGGTTTAAATTTTTTTACAGGATGGGGTAACCAGCCCCAAGCCTAACCATCCTTAGTCGCTTTCTACGACATGCATGGTAGGTAACAGTGTTACTATTCTTTGCTCCTCTTTCGGGCCCAGGTAACACACGGGTGGTGGTCTAATTTGGTTGTCTGTAAATAACTTCAGATAGTATTTGAAAGAATATTTCTTGACAACTTGCTAAATTATTGGTTGAAGGATATTGTAAAATAATATAATAGACTTTTTAAGATGATATCACAGAGATACGAAATAAACGATAATAAAGATTACAGTTACTATTCCTCATTTCAGCAGGTGAAACAACGATAAAGACTACAGAAAGGGGTGATAAAGGGTGGATTTTTTTTTTTTTAAAGATAATGCAACTTATTAGGAACAAAGACAAAGAAAAGTGCCTACGTTTCGGCCACAAGGCCTTCGACAGGGACAGGACAGAAAGCGAGAGCTAAAGTAAGAAACATTAGAAAACATCTAAAAAGAATAACTTAAAAAAGAACCACGTCGAAGCAAGCCACCATGTGATGAATGTGGCCTTGTGGCCACAACGTAGGCAATTTTATTTTTCTTTGATATTAGGAAGACCCATTACTTTTTTGTTTTTTATGAACCATCTCTTATCTGAGCAGCAAATTTATCTGAGTTCTCTGAAACAAGTCTATACCTAAAGTGTCTTAAGAAGTTTTTATCAAAAATCTTATATTCGCTTAAGCCTAATGATATGGCTGAGGCGTAAAGTAAAATACTTACAGTGTTTAGCACCAAGCTGCGTTTTGACAAACTCATTCTCAGCCTTATCGTTGATTTCTATAAGATATGCACCTTGACTGCGACAAAATGTCTGTACAAAGGGGGGAAAAAGAATGAAAAAATATAAGCATCAACATCTTTAAGTAACTCAGTTACATCACTGGCTGAATAACTAAACATGATATTTCTGACATTGTTATTAAAAATAGCATGACCTTATTTTAGAATCCAAATTAAGAAACCAGACAGAAAGTACTTAAATATAATGAAAGCTATAGTTACGAAGTAAGACTCATAAATATAGAATAAATAATACTGAAGATATCCGATAGATGAAGTGTTACTGTTTTTAAACTTTAAGTTTAAGTTTGTAGTTGAAATTACCAATGAGTCGTTCCAATTCAAACGTGCTGCATAGAAACTATAGCACGATTGTCTGTAGAGTTCCCAGCCTGTCCGACATCTCAGAGCTGCTGCAAATTCAATAAAGTAACAGTGTTAACACCCGGTACATTTTACACTTCACGAATTTAACATTTAAAATTAGAACTCATGACGTATCTGATGCATTAGATAAACATACGAGCTGACTATATATTGCTATACAAGGACTGCATGCATGGAGGCATATCTGGAGTCATCTTTATATCACCACCAGCTTTGCACAATGCTTCATTATACAAATGTGGAAGTGACCCTCTGTCTGTGAGGCTAATTACGCCCTCGTTGACTCTTGAAATCATCCACACACTTCCAGGAATTCTCCTTGTGGTGAAACATGTTGAAATTCCAGCATTGCACACTAAGATTTGATAAGTCACTTGAGCCCCAGACGTGATTCTTTTGCTTTGACCTGGTTGAGTGCATGCAGGCGGATTTCACTATGGACCCAGTGATAGACAGGGGGAGCTGAGAAGTGGCTCTGTGCAGGATGTGACAATTCCTTGGGAGAGCCCAGAACCAAAGCATAGTATATTAGCTAGGCATAGTTGGAGAGCCCCTTTAGATGGCGGGTAATGCACAATATCCCACGCGCTTCTTACTCCTAGCTTTGGACCAGATGTGACGATCCTTTAAATGCAAGCCAAGCTGGAGAAACTGGAGCTCATGGCTTCAACTCAGCGCGTTTCAGAATAGCAGAAAAGCCACAGGAAAAGCCTAGATCTACAGTGTAGATAATACCAAGGAATCTTCAACTTGGTATTGGCTGCTAAAGAGCGAGAAGCTCAGAAGTTCTAGTAAAACAACAACAACTACTACAATACAGGGACTGCTCACTGCATTTGTATTCTCCCGTTCATCTCATTATCTCACGTAGGCCTCTCAGTTAACAAGACAGTATTTTGAGAAAACCTAAGAGTAATATTTCATTGATAACAGTTTTTCGGGCACCTACACGATCACGGTGTGATATCGATGCTCATGGTATTCGAGAATTATTCGCCGGATTGTAAAGCAATGTTCGACCGTACCTAAGATACGTATTGTATTTTTGACTATAAAATACGTATTATACATGTACGGTAAAACTTCTGTACGTTGAACTGCTGTCACGGAGAGTTTTGAGGGTATTTTGCATGTGTGAATGTTCCCATGCTCCAGCGGGAGTTTATTAGTCATGTGAGTTGTTGTGAGTCGGGAAGGTTTGCCTTGTAATATTTTAGTTACAAGCAATGTTGTGAGGAGAGGTTAAGACAAGCTGCTAGCTGTAGTTATGCGTGAATGAAGCTCAGTGGAGCGTGGAAGGTTTTCACGTGTTTGGTGATTGCGAATGAAAAGGGGTCAGTCAGAGAGGAAGAGGTGTGTTGGGTCAGCAATGTGTTGAGCTAGCAGAGAGTTGAGTCAGTAGACAGGAGACAGCGAAGAGTGTAAAGAAGAGAAGGGTGGATGTTGCAGTAGTTATTTATGAAGTGGTCTATTTGGTGGTTGTAGTGATTCCGAGAAGCAGAGTGTTTGCACGATATTCGGGATTGGTGATGTCTCCAGTATTTGTAATGGCCCTGCGTCCATTGTGATTTATTGTTAATATAATATATTGTTGGAGATTGATATGGCTTTTGGAGTTATTCCTTAGACACTGAGCTAGACGAGCGGTGTATAAGTGTCGTCTGACTTTCTACATCCACCCACATACACCCTACTCGTCACAACTGCGTCAAATGACCATTTTTCTGTAAATCTGAACGTTTTAACACATGTTTGTCTAGCAATTCAAGCTGTAATTTAAATAAAACATATGTATGATATTTGCCTTTAAAATGGAAGCAAAACTTTTGTTACATAAAAACAAACAACTTGTTTTTTTTTATAACAAAACATGCGTCAATCACGTAATTTCACGCTATACCTATGGAAAGCGCCCTATGTCAAACTTCGGCATATTAATTTAACGTTTAATAACGTGTTATACGCGTAATTTAATTTTTTGTCATAAAATACGTGTAATGCGCGTATTTTATTATCCGCATAACGTACGGTTGAACATTCTTGTAAAGTTCAATAACCTTCAGCAGATTTTCAGCCTTAACCTAAAGAATTTTATTAATCATATTTACAGAAATTGATTGCAGATGTACTGGTTCAAAACACGTGGAGGGACCAGGTGGCCTGGACAGTACGTACTATAAAAGATGCTCACATGGGAGATATACTGAAAATCTGTAACCCAAGCTTTTCATTTTGAATTTGAATTTCAATTAACATGACCTATAACATTTCTAGTGTTTACGTTGCAAATGAAGTATCATTTATCCGTAACATTTGTATTTGCTCAAGGTTTTTCAACTTCACAATCCTGTGAATAATACCCGGACACAATGTATAACCCAAAATAGATGATTCAGAATAATGTTGCCAGTAAGTGAGTGGCGGTAGCTGAGTAGATTATCTACATTCTGTTTCTTCTTCCTCTGATTCATCTGCTTCTTCTTGCTCTTCTTGAAGTACCATGTCTGGCAGGGTAGGTCATCATGTCGCCCCACAACTTCCTGTCTATAGAACTATTTCTCAATTCTGTGTTGACATCTTCCCAAGCCTTGAAGTGAAACGTCCAGTATCTTCTCTCTTTGTGCGATGGTATTGCCTCCTCTGTTGTGCAGTAGTGGTCCAACAGTGGCCAGAACTCAAGAGTATCTAATATGGGCTTCAAAGGTTTCTCCCTTAGCACAAGATTACTCTTGGCAGAGATGTAAATAGAAGAGTAATGACACTTCTATTACAAAGGGAATATTCACAAGATATTCAGATAAGCGAAAACAATGCTGCTTTCAATCAATCAATACCCTTTAGCTCCCCAAGGAGCATAGGCCTTCAACAAATACATGCCAAGTCTTCCTGTCCTGTGCCATCCGCTCAAGTTCTTTCCATGTTTTCCTCATCATTTTCACCTCTGTTTCAAGTTCTCTTCTCCATGTGTTTTTTGGTCTACCTCTGCCTCTCTTTACCTGTGGATTCCCGAACAAGGACTGCCTTGTAATGCTATCAACAGGTTTCCTCAATGTGTGTCCTATCCATCGCCAGCGTCTTCTTCTCAACTCTTGTTCCACTGGCACTTGTCTGGTTCTTGTCATCAATTCCACATTTGTGACTTTGTCATACCATTTCAGTCCTTCTATTCTACGCAAGCACCAGTTTATTAAAGTCTGTAGCTTTTTGGTTGTTGTTTTTGTTGTTTTCCATGTCTCAGAGCCATACAATAGGACTGACTTCACATTTGAGTTGAAGATTCTTATTTTCGTGTTGGATCCGATTTCTCTTGTTCTCCATATATTTCCCAATGCAATGAAAGCTCCTCTTGCTTTTTTTTTTTTTTAATTCTTAATTTGATTACGCTGTATGTCCCTTTAACTTTGTCTATATTACATCCAAGATATGTGTACGATTCTACATCTTTTAGTGGTGTTTCTTCAAGTTCAACCTTGTTATCATTTCTTGCATTTATTCTCATAATCTTTGTTTTTTCCCTGTGTTTCATGCCCACTTGTTGTGACCTCTCATCGAGAATTTTCATTTTCTCTTGCATCTGATTATGGTTATGGGACAGAAGAGCCAAGTCATCTGCAAAATCTAGATCATCAAGCTGTTTAGTCAGATTCCACTGGATTCCATTTCTGTTGTGTGATGTCGATGTTTTTCGTATGTGAAGGAATTCAGAATTTTTTAAAATTTCAGCTCGTTCAATACCCCACCCCTGATTTACTCAGTGGAATTCGTATTATTCTGGTACATCTCTGTTTAGAGTGTGTGTAGTAAATTGATTGAGACAAACATGCAGTAACCTTAAAATGATTACATTGAGGTTAAATTTGTAACATTACAAATAACAAAGTTTAATAATCACTTTAGGTTTTAACAGTTTGAAAATAATTTGAATAGTTTTAAAGAAAAGTTTCATCATTGATTTATAGTAGAGATGATGGGAAAAAGTTTACTTTGGCAGAGTATATTTATCACTTAGCGGCCAATAGTAGTTTCTGCTCCCGCTGATGGGTTCTGATTACACCGATATCACTCGTCGCTGGTCAAAGTTAACGGCGCCAAACGTTCCTAGAACGCCAAGGAGTAACGGCCAAGCTGGTCCTGCGTCTGTCTATAAGACCCTCTTATTATGGCGTCTCGCACAACGTCAGTTCATTTCTACCTTCACTTTGTTACAGAGATAGTACTTTCTGCTGGTACCACCAATAACTGTGGTAATAGAATAGAGACAAACGCTTTTCTGAGTATGGCGTTTTCCGACACATAGTTATGTGCCCCCCTTCTTCTATTCTACCGATAGAATTTATTTATTTATCTCAAAATTTACCCTCGATAATTAAATGTAATCCCTCGGGATAAAACTTTCTTTACATTTAAATAGAATAGCTTTAGCTTTATCTTACATTTAAGTGAAAAGGTTAATAATACAGATAGAGTCTGTTTAAAAGTGTTTACAATCTCATTTGTGTGTTTACACTGAAAAGTTTGAAAAGTGAATTTTTTACAATTTATACTGCTTTAAAACTTGTATTTATACTTAAAATGTTCATTTCTTTCATCTTGCTCCGTATTGGACCTTTTTGCTTTTAGTTCTCTTTAAGAAACTAATAATAAAGCAATCACCAGCCCTTTGCAGTGGTGGTTCATGAATCATCATTCTATACGCTGAGATTGCCAACCTCAAATGACTTGGACATCTACGAGCAATTTTCACATTTCAAAATTCACATGATAATGTAATTTACATGTTAGTTCACATGTTAGTAATAAAATATGTAAAATGACAACTTACGCCAATCCTGGCTCACAGACGTTTTTCTCAGATGAATAAAAGAGACTTGAATACGCCTCTTACACGCGTCTGGGGTGTCGTTAATTTAATAAGTTCCCTCTCTGACTTTGTGTGTAGTCCTTCAGTTTCCTCAGTCCCGGTTTACTTATTTAATATGAAAGAGATTTCCTGGGCTATGGAAGTCCGTCCAAAATTCTCCAACAAAAGGTGTCAGGTATGTTAAGAAGGAATTCTGAATTCTAAGCTTCACTCTAGCAAGGTCTGGTATTTTGGCAAGCATCTTCACAGTGGAATAACACTGAAACGTGTCAGGTTATATTCTCGGTCTCCCGCGCATGTGTTGTTTATCGAGTTAAATAACCGCTCGTATCGTTTTCTAACTGGCGGGGTAGGGTGTGGTGCTTTCAAAATATTCCAGGTGAAATAAGGTGCATAAAGCAAAAGGTCACGTAGTACCATAAATGGCAATAAGACATACGATGCCTTGGGTACAGACTCGCAAACATGACGTTAACCTCATGTGACAACGTGTTCCAAAAGTAACAATTCATTACTTTATCAGAAAGTAATCTCTTATCAATGTCTGTCCATAAGTTGTCTCCCCGTATTCCAAGCTTTGGTGATGCGCGCACCCGTCTTATCGATGATTAGGTAGATAGCACTGGGCGATGTTCGTGTTAGTCTGTAGCGGCCAAGCTTGGTATAAGGGAATTTTACCAACCTGCTTCTCGTAATATTATCTCTACCTCTCCTTGCAAATGTAATCATCCACAAGGAATATCAGATAACAGACAAGACACAATATACTGAAAGTAGTGACAGAATACTTGCAAATATAAACTATCTGCTACATAGTTTAAGAAAGAAAGAAAGGGCGATAATTGAAAGCACGCAATAAAATCAGTACCACAAATTCACCGATTACTGCCGGGGTGAAACAGAGATCGAGAGGGGCGCCCCATTCTGTCACACTTTGTCATCTTCTGTCTCTTTTTCCTTCAATCGTTCTTGTTGTCACAACATATTGCAGCTTTCTTCTTCTCATAACATGCCCAGAGAAAGTGGATTTGCTTCTTTCTAACATGAGGAATAAGTTTCCTTTGTTCATTAGCCTCTTTCAGGACATTCTCATTACTGTTTTTGACTGTCCATAGTATTTTTACATTCCTCTGTAAAACCACCTATATGTGGCCTCTAGTGCTTTCATGAGAATTATCATGAGAAGAGAGAAAAAAAATTAAACCAGAAATCAATGATGAACAGTGTGGATTTGTAGAAGGTAAAGGCACAAACAATGCTATTTATATTATAAAAACATTAATAGAAAGAGCCATAAGGTGAAGACAGATCTGTACTTGTGATTTATAGATTACAATAAGGCATTTGACAAAGTGAAACATGAGGAAATTATCAAACTGTTAGAAAGCATCAACACTGATGGGAAGGACTTAAGGATAATAAAGAACATGTACTGGCAACAAACAGCAGCTTAAAGAATTATCAGCCAAATAAAAACGTTTCAGCAAGTAAAAAAAGGTGTCAGGCAGGGATGTGTGCTGTCACCGGATCTGTTCGATCTGTACAGTGAAAATATAATGATATCTCTAGAGGGCATGCCAGAAATATCATTCGGCGGACATAATATAAACTACTTGAGATACGCTGATGATACAGCCTTAATAGCAAAAAGTGAAAAGGAGCTGCAGGAAACGGTTGATAAATAGTGATAAAAAGTGAAAATAAAGACTTTAGCCTTAATTTGTCCTGGATGAGTCCTGTGTCACCGCATATAGTTATTGAAGCAAGACGTTCTCGGAAAGTTCACAGTTATAAAAGGAGAAAAGTAGTTCCTGTATTGTCTAGCCTATGGGTGCTAAGACAACTGTTCCGATATGAAAAATAAAACTGATAATGATAAATCCTATCGGCTTTCTCTGGGGTGAGTGCCGATTATGAAACAACGTATTCTCCTAGATAAAATCCACTTGGGAAAACGACTGTCAGAAGTCGGGAAAAATGTTATGTATATTGCCATCGCGGGCTGATAAATTGAATAAAACAATATGGGTGAAAAGTGTAAGTCCAGTTAACTCAAATTTACAGTTAATATGTCAGCTTGTCGCCGTTGGCAATTTCCTGTTTACACCTGTACTGGGGACGGACGCCAAGGAAAAAACGACAACTATTACTCCTTCAGTAACTGAGAAAAGGACCACAATAGAGAAAACACGCTGGCCGCTAGTTTTGACCAAGCACTATGTTAAGAAGAAAACAAAACATTTAACCAAAATGACAATATCCTATGCTATCAAGCGTAAGGTATGATCTCTTATCCCCTCCGTCACCTAATTAAATTAACAGGCACACGGTGTCTTAGCCTATCTTATCGCGCTTCGCTTAGCGAGTACGGGTTGGGTTTTAGGCATGCAGCCTTTCCCCCTCCGACCCGGTAAACAATCAGCGCACAATGTCAGTTATAATTTAATTATAACTATGCGCCCTTAACAAATATCGCCTGTCATTACTAGCTAGTTTATTGTCGGTGTCTCTATCGTTTTGACACATGATATTAACACTAGTCATTTAAAAAATTTACACACAAAGAAATATAATGCGCATACTACTCTGTCACTTTATCCGGCACTCATAGCATTATACTTAAGTCAGCTAAACCGTATCTTCTGGTGTAAAAAAATGGTTGATGGATTCTACATTACTGAACCTCTGGTAAGAGAATATCTTCGCATTTGCTATTTCGCTAATCTTAACGCTAGGTAATAGCAGTGAATAAAATGGTAAAACTTTTAACACATTTAATACTTAAGCACAACTTATATTATTACCAGAAAAAACAGAATAGCCCCCACGAAGGCTATTAACGCAATATTTCTCATAGGTTCTAGCGTACGCGTTTAGACTATCCAAAATTTCCTGAGAGATTTGATAACTGACTTGGAGACAAGGCAGTATATATACAGATTTAGGGTAATATCCCTAAAGGATGTGACAATTCACACCTTCGGCCTAGCCGGGGAAATCAATGAGCTTCGTTTCCAGAGATAAAGGATTGTCCCGTTCGCTCTGTTCGTGATGCTGAACGACATCAGAAGACATGCCATGCGAACGGGCCTCTCCCAGATCTCCCATCCGTTTCCGCAGATCAAAGCTTTTGCACTGACAACAAAGGTGGTCGGGAAGTATTATTATCGCCCCCTTGTATTTGCTACCGAGGTCTGATCTTTTTTCCACGTGCGTTCTGTCACTATCCGATGATTGACATATCAGCTCGCGTGAGAACTCAGGTAAACAACCCCGGTTCGCTCCCCTTGTTAAGACTGCTGGGTGCGAAAGTTTATAAACACTCATTAGCGCATGTAAGACAAGAAAAATAGGCGTGGCTTCAAAAGTGAGTCAACAGACAGCGAATTGCGTGGTTTTGCCGTCGCAAAACATAGACATTAACTGAGGAAGCAAAGGTGGTCGGATTTCTGAGGCTATATTTACATTTCCACGTGACATTAGGTTCGATTCTCCAGTAAGCCACTCACTTCTGTTGTTTTTCTGTTACCTAATTTACTAGTTCTTTATATCTCACGAGCGCCTGAAACATACCTTTACGTGTAATATTTATTCATCAAGTAATATATTGAGGAAACTAAGGTCCTTATTGGTTTCGAACCTACTTGAGGCGCAATTATCTAGAGTGATAATTTGTTGGGCAGCTTTAAGATTTCTATCAGCACATCGAGATCCACGATGTCTTTCAGCACATCGATCTATCAACGATGCCTATCATTACATCGATCTATCAACGATGCCTGTCATCACATTGACCTATCAATGATGCATGTCATTACATCGATCTATCAACGATGCCTGCCATTTCATCGATCTATCAACGATGCCCGTCATTACATCGATCTATCAACGATGTCTGTCATCACATCGACCTATCAACGATGCCTGCCATTTCATCGATCTATCAACGATGCCTGTTATCACATCGATCTATCAACGATGCCTGTCATTACATCGATCTATCAACGATGCCTGTCTTTACATCGATCTATCAACGATGCCTGTCATTACATCGATCTATCAACAATGCATGCCATTACATCGATCTATCAACGATGCCTGTCATCATATCGATCTATCAAATATGCATGTCATCACATCGATCTATCAATCTACTCCTGTCATTACATCGATCTATCATGCCTGTCATTACATCGATTTATCTACAATGTCTGTCATTACATCGATCTAACAACGATGCCTGTCATTACATCGATATATCAACCATGCATGTGATTACATCGATCTATAAACGATGCCTGTCATTACAACGAACTATCAGCTTCTAGAGAGCCATCTATTGTTATTTAAATCTTCCACTGTGGAGTTTTACGCCCGAGCTGCGATTCCTCGTAGGAAAAATGTTTGGCACTTTATCTCCTTTACATTCTAGGACAGATTTTCTGAACTTTTGTGTTTGCCATGGACCCATTGATTGTCCGATGAAAGCTATGGACTCCAGTAATTGTCTGATGAAGGTCATGGACTCTATTAATTGTCTGATGAAGGTCATGGACTCCAAGGGGTCGGGGCCCACAAGTTAGGAAACCCTATTTCAGGGAATGCATGCTCAGTTGTGTCATGACTGGTTGTCGTGAGAAATTCTAATCCACATCTATAAATTAAAAAGTAAATGTAAAGCCTAACGAATTAATTCAATAAAAGGAAAGAAGAATGGTAAAAGAACAGTGCGGTCACAATAGCGTACGCCTGTGTTACAGAACGTCATACTAGCTATACAAGAAAATCCCCTTTTTCTACTTCGTCTGCATAATTGTAGCGCTTTCACGTTTGCTCGTAAAGCCTACTGCATCAAATACACGCGTTTCTAAAAATAAAACTAGTACTATATTTCTTGTACGACCTTGATAGAGACACTGCGTAATGACCTAGATTTAATATTCCATTAATGTCATTTTATGCACTACGTAAACTAAAAGACAGACGGGCTTAGAAGAGAGAGAGAGAGAGAGAGATGGACGGAGGAACGCATGCAATACTACCACGTCGCTTCGCGATTTAAAATTAATGCCACCCCACGCGAAAGGTATGCAGGCTTGATTTTTTTTCTTCAAATAAACAGTAATAAAAAACACTACCAATACGAGGTAAGGTTTTAAAAAACATGGTTAATGCTTATTAGGAAACATGACACAATACTGTTTTTCGTCTGAAATCCTGACATTAGCCTGACAGTACAGAAGACACCCCATCGTATAGAAGTGAACGGGTGGTAGAAGAAAATACATATTTTGAACGCAGCCACTTAGCTCCATTAAACTTATATATTTGGGTGCTTTAGGACTTGCGGACAAAGAATACGTTAGGTGTTAAGCAAATAGTCTAATAATTAACAAATTATAGCCAAAATACTAAAGTGGTGTTGTCTGACAACACAGGATCATATTTGCTCATAATGGCGTGTTTGGACACTGCTTTAGAGGAAATGAGGCCACCACGTTAAATCCAATTTGATTGGCTAGAATAATATGTAAGGCGAAACATGATTAGTCGATTGCAAATACTATTTTTGGTTGTTAATGGAAACGATAGGAAGGGTACTTTTTTTCAAAAGCTTTTGTAAAAATGGTCTCATTGGCTAGACCATTTAATATAGTCAATTAGGAACGTCAGTTCAGTGCCACTTTTTGAAAATACAATTGGTAGAAGCAAGTGCGTTGAGAACCAGCTCATATTTTTCTAATAAAAGCCTGGGACAGAGGCAGATCGGAATTGTGCCATAACTCATCGCCAGTCAACGTATTTGTTTAATATTTCCTTGAATTGTGGTAAGCTAGACATATTTGATATCTTTTGACGAAAATTGAATGTGAATTGATAATTTATGTCTGTATGTGTGTGGTTCAGTAACAAACAAGAGGCAAAGCCTAGATATTGCTCCACCCTAAACAAAACTTGGCGGAGAGGAGTATAACTGCATGGGATTGCCAAATAGTACTATGACACCTATCTTATTGAATAGAAAGGAATAATGCTGGAATTGCAGAGGCGTTGTAACCATTAGGGAGAGGAATACTGGTGTATATTGATACATGAGAAGCTAGCAGTTGGCCTACCGCGCTGAACTCGGTGTTTGTTATGTATTGTGCTTCAGTGTGGAAATAGATTATAAATTAGTTCTGAAGTAGGAGGTACAACCTTCTTGTTTCAGGGACCGTGGTACTAAAGTATTAAAGCAGCACCTGGTCTGAGTTTTGCTGAATCCAGAGGCTGGTAGCATACTCCTTGGTCAAGATATCGACCAGTGTTGTTTCTCAAGAAAACGGTGAAGCAAGCGAGCAGAGGAGTCAGAGTTCCTGCCGCCCACACAGAAGTTAAGATTTCGTTGGCCAGAGCAGCTCAATCTTGTGTATACCCCCCTCAAAAATTGACTGTACATTAAATCAAGAGGGACAGTTATTTGTTTCAAATAAAAAGAAACTGTGAACCTTTCCAATATTATTTCCACCAGAAACAAACACTTGAAGTCATGATGACAAACAAGAACCTAGCTTGAAAAGCCAGTATTACCTCATAGTACTACATCACTACCAACGGGCTGATCACCCGTTTGCCAGTCACTTCGATTACGGAAACAACAGCAAATGGATTGATTTGCCGTTGCCCTAAAGACGCCAATAGGCGTGATGGGAAACAATGGCAAAGAAAACCTATCTGCTGTTGCCCTAAGACGCCACTAGGCGTAATGGCCACTGACTGCTTTGACGGTCGGTGGCTTAGGACGGAAGAAGAAGAAGACTACATCACTACTTATACACATATTGTAATAATAATATATGTCAATACAAAGATCCTATCTATAAATTGTGTACATACAACTTGTGATTACATTTGATTGGGATTCCTGGTTCACTTTGTAGTTGAATCAGGATATCTATTGTTGAAAGGAATTAAGACATATTTTTAAAAGTTAACACTTGACTTATTAAGATAGTCTTATAGAGTGTTCTATGTATGTGAGTGTCACAGTGTTGTAAAGTATTGTGGATTAAATTAAATTGTTTATCTGTCTGTTGGTTGCTGTGAACATACACTTCATCACTATCATAACCCTAGACATTCAACGTAGTCATCGCATATATTCCAGAATAAGTCTGACTGAGGTCTAAATGTGGTAGCAAAGTAAGGTCATCTGTAATACACCACACTTATTAGATACAGATACCTTCACAGCTGATCTCAGTCAGTACATTAAGTCCCCTATAAATATTTATATCATCCCACTTTACCACACTGGTGTTTCTGATTTTTCCCGATTTTAAATTTCCCGGGAGTCCGAGAGACAGTTTTAAATTTCCAAGGAACATATATATATATATAATCTACTCGCACATTTATATCAACACATCCAAGAAAAAACCGAAAGACTGAATAAGTTTAGCCAGCAGATTGGCCTGAACATCAATCTGAATAAGACAGAGGTCATCACACTCAATGTGGGCAATCCTGAGCCAATAACAATAAAGAACCAGAAGTTAGAACAGATAGACACATTTACTTACCTAGGATGCATAGTAACACCTGACGGCGGAACAAGTAAGGACATTAACAGCAGAATGAATAAAGCGAGAACAGCCTTTGCTAGTCTCAATAACATTCGGAAGTCTTCCCAGTACAGCACAAACACTAAACTAAGACTGTATGAGAGCTGTGTACTTTCTGTGCTTCTCTATGGTGCGAAATGCTGGAGAGTAACAGAGAAGGAAATGTCGAAACTGTCCTCCTTCTACAAAATCTGCCGAAGGAAAATTCTCCGAATCTTTTGGTCGAATACCATCAGTAACCAAGCACTGCTTATTCTGAGTAACCAGGTGGACATGCACACCATCATAGCTGGCAGACGCTGGAGTTTGGTTGGCCACGTCCTTAGATGAGACCCTGATACTATTACAAGAACAGCTATGCTATGGACCCCGAAGGAAAGCAAAAGAGGGGCCGACCAAAAACAACATGGTGAAGAACTGTGGAAGCCGAGATGCAAAGATTGAACAAGAGTGGGGCACTGTACGATGGTTGGCCTCCGACCGAACAAAGTGAAATCAATTTGTTGCTGCCCTACAAGACGCCACCAGGCGTGATGGCCACTGACTGCTTTGACTGTTTGCAGCTATGGATCAAAAGATACGAATATATATATATATATATATATATATATATATATATATATATATATATATATATATATATATATATATATATATATATATATATATATATATATATATATATATATATATACAGGGTGTCCGAAAAGTTACTGTGCACTTGAATATACAGCAGACTAGAGTAGCGGTTTTGATGTGAGGGTTGTCCGTTCTAGCAATCACCACCAACATTCAACAGATCCCACTGGCAACCCTGCAAAAGGTCTTCGACAATATGAAGAAGCGAGTTCAGACATGTCTTGGGGCCCATGGTGGACATTTCCAACATCTGCTGTAGAAGAAACTACGAGGTACTTTACTGCACAGTAACTTTTAGGACACCCTGTATATGTCAGAAGCCTGTTTAACCGTTGGGGAAGGTCTAGCTGGCTACCCCCAATAGTAAGGGCTTTACCACTGTTGTGTTGGATTTACTATACGAAACATTGGCTCCTGTATACTAGAGGACGACCACACGCACAATAGCTGACACAAGGAAATAACACTGCTAAACAGCTAGAATCCCTTTATTAATCCACAACATCATTTTGACCACAAGCGGCCATAATGACATACACAATGAATAGATATATTGCCACTACCAGCTAATGTGTACTAGAAATCTAGGCGAAACACAACCGATCGGTTACAGTGTGAATTCCGCTCACATGAGCTGCAAAATATGACTATATCACAAAGACAACTGTGGCGTAGCGTATGAAGGATAAGAAACTTATAGTAGTCAGCAATAATAGATATAAATGAATTGAAAGGTTTGCCTGGATCACCCAGAGCAAGATTTGGCTCAAGTAGTCATGTGTTTCTTCACCGGCTGAAGGGAGACAAAGAGTGTAAATTCTCCTAACTAGACAAGGTCTGGGAAAGTTTGTAAGGAGATATTAGGTCTCTCGCTACCGTAGACCCCGTTTTAGTTATCTATTATTATTATCCTTAATTATTACTGGGATTACATGTTATATTTTAGGAGCCCCCCCCCCCCCCCCCACCCCCCTCCCTTATAAAGGAAGATAAACATCAGACAATATGTAACATCTAATAGAATGAACAAGGCATGGGGTACATTATATACACCCAATTGGTTTATTAAATGGAACTGATGATTATGGTAGTGATTCTGAAAACGTGTGTGTTGTATTTGCTATACTTCTTACAATTCAAATATTTGCATCATCTACTGGCTAAAGCAACGACATTGATATGGTGAGTTCCTTTTGAAACAGGGAACTTAGCTTTTCAGCACCTGGCTGATAGTGAAGCGTGGTTGGTTGTCCTGTCTCCTTGTGACTCTGCATCGAATAGGTCTCTAATGATTTGGATCTGCCTTCACTGTGCTCGACTCTGTATTCTTCGTTTGAGATTGGACTGTCGTGCAAGGCTTCCCCCATAGACTACTCAGAAATTGGACTCTGATCAGCGATTTAGACACGTGGCTTCACATTGCTTTAACGCGTTTGTTGGGAGTTAGAAAATGCAGTAATTTGAATGCCTAAAATGTTGCTTAGCTACCACGGCCCAATAGCCACTTTATGTCACATGATGAGACTGGCAGGGAAAGGTTTGCTAACGAGGCGTGTGCAAAAAGAGAGAGAGTTTGGCAGAGTCAAAGGCGGCATTCAGTGACCAGCCATTTTCGCTGTTGAGATGTGTATATGGGTGTGTATGTATGACCCATAAGATATATTCATGTATACAATAGGCAGTAGATGGAAGTATACAACTGTATTTCATATTTCACTATTGAAAGGATTGTTCATACAAATGAGTGACTATTATTATTATTAATCTTGATTGTGTTCTAATTGCCTGACCACATCAATAGGTCTATTGTGAGGTTCTTCGTGTTTATGAAAGTTATAAACCGTCACTCAGCAGTTATTACTTTCGTTGGAGAAAGAGATGTGTGCACAAAAGTGAATTAATGTTTGTCTGCAAGGCACGTAAAGAAAGAACCCTGGACATTAACTTCATGTGAATATTGGATACTTATAAAACAATCGTGCAAAAGCTACAAGAAAACAAGCGCGAAATAAATGCCTCAACAAATGGGTAGCCAAGCTGTGTGCCTAGCAAATATTGATGATTACAATTAATTATGTGCAACACGTTTATCCATAATGAATTTGCATCAATTGAACTATAATATGACAGACTATTAGATATGTTTTCAGATGCACTTTTATGGCAACCTGTTTTAAGCTATTTTGACGAACTGTGCTTTATAAAAAATCTTTTTATTCGTGCAAACGAACCTTCTTGCAAACGAAACTTTTGACGCACTGCGGCAAATTAGCCACGCCCTGTGACCTTTGACGTCAGCAGGAATTTGGGTCAAGAAACACGCTCGTATTGATTTCTGCCTACGGAATATTTTAATGACAAACGATGTACCTATTTTTCTAAAAACATTGAAGGCTTTGAAGGACCAATGCGATGCCTAACATTTATAAATTCTATAAAAGAAACTTTATGGACCTTATTATTTAAGATTAAATACAGCAGTTAGACCATATGACGTATTAACACACAAGTTTACGGAACTGTGTATAGTTTCTATTTTTCGCTCTTGCCTTGCTGAGTCATGTGACTATTGTAAACAAACACCTCGCTTTGTTCAGACCAGAAAGGTTTTTATTTCTCCATTTAAGATAGGTTTAGATTTATTTTAAAAGCTTATGTATTGTGATAACCCAGTTTAAAGCATCTTGTGCTTTCATAGCGTGCTCCATCTTCGATATTTTTTTTTCTATTCTATATGTTCTATGTTGCCATTTTTAGGTATCATTTTTCTCATTCATTTTCGGAAGTATGATGAAAGGTGATCTTCTATAGGGTTATGTGAGGTTTGCATTTAGGGAATTTGAGCGCTTCGACGCATACATTTTTGACAGTCCTTATTTGCGAACATTTCCTTTTTGTTTAGCTGTGGCGTTTGGTATCACGTGTTGTTATTGTTTCGTATATATGTCACATTTTGTCAGTAGTTGTAATATTGCTTTCCATACCTTCTTCTCATTAGTTGTTTGTGTGACGATTGTTTGGTTTTATTTGTGAATCATTTGTTGTGTCTAATAGTTATTATTTGTTTACATTTTAATATAGAATATTGTTTTTGTTGTCTTATTTTAGTTGATTTTGATTTATTTTTTTTTGTGTTGTATTTTGAAATATATCATCATCATCATTGACATCATTGCCTTCATTTTTTCCTTGTGCGTTTGTCTGGACCCATTTATACACATGGCAAAATTTTTTTGTATTTTTTGTTAATAACATGTATTGAGTGTTGCAGTGTTCATTAATAATATCACCATAATTTAACACATTTTAAGTATGTCAATGGTGCTTTTGTAGAACTTACATATGTATTGAGCATTGTATTGTTCATCATTACAAATATCACCATATTTTGAACAGAAAGTGATTTCTGGGAAAAAGTCATTTCTTCGTTTCAGGACTTCATAGAAATAGGGATTAAATTTGATCAATCAGGAGCGGAACTAGAGACCTTTGCTACAGCACAATTTGACAGTTACAATGCACGCACTGAAATACAGAATGAACGTGAATTGAAACGTCTTCAGTTAAAACATAGTGAGAAAGAAAAAGATTTTGCATAAACTTTGCACTAGAAAAATTAAAGATAGACTCTGAACAAGAAAAATTAAAGATAGACGCGGAAAAATAAAAATTAAAGATTGCAGCTGAAGGGGAAAAATTAGGGGCCTTAGAAAGAGAGCGAGAATTAGAGAAATATAAAGCAATTGAAATAGAGAAACTAACATTAGCTGCTGCAACTGCAAAGAAAGCAACTGATTTGGAGATAGAGAAATTGCGTGTTCAGAAAGATGTAGATGTTGCTGTGGCCTTAAGGAAAGTGGAGTTGGACGCTCCAAAGACATTTTCTAGTGCAATTGTCAACAAACCGAATACGATTGCCAAATTTCGACCAGGAAAGAGACTGCATAGACAGCTTCCTACAAAAACTTGACATCAAGGTCAGTGCGTTGAAGATCCCCAAGGTTCAGTGAAGTTCTACGTTATGTGATTTCTTAACAGCGGACGCTCTACAGTCTTATTTTGCTTTGGATAGCATTAGTAGAGAAAACTCCGGTGTTGTCAAGGAGATATTGCTACGTACATTTCAGCTTACGGAAGCGGGATTCCATGATAAATTTCATTCCTGTCTGCCTAGCAGGAAAGCTGACTTTGAAGAATTTGTCTCATTCATAAAATTATACTCTAAAAGATGGATAGATTTGTCCGGTATTGATAAGCCCTTCACTGGCATACTTGATCTAATGTTACGTGACAAGGTGTTTTCGGCATGTAGCACCGATCTTGCCTCATCTTTTCAAGAAAGAAAACCAAAAGACCTTGAGGCAATGAAGATACTTGGGCGACAATTTATGACAGCTCACCCAGATAAAGAGTTTCCCAAAACAACTATAAAGGACGCACTCGTCATGACTATCGAGATGGTGGTCAGAGACCTCTTTCACAGAGTGTGGACAGCAGAGTAAGGCAAAGCTATAGATCCAACTCCCGTGAAAAATATAACTTCCCAAGGCAGAGGTCACCATCTAACTTTCCACAGAGACGAAACTATGGTTATTCAAACCAAGGTCAGTGGCGGCACAATTCTGGCAGTGGTAATGAAATGCATCACAAAAGGATGGATCATATGAAATGCACCACAAAAGGATTAATCATAGACCCACACAAGACAACGCACCCTACAGTGGTAATAGGAATAATAGCAGATGTTGGTCATGTGCTAGGAATAGACCTTATAAGCTTATAAGAAATGCTATGGAAACAGTACTAACAAACACTATGGGCATCATAACAATGGCAATCATGATAGGGATAATGCATGTGTAACTACAAAGAAGAATGATGAGAAGGGAGCCGACCATGTCAATGCATGTGTTGTTAGCTCACTTAATGATGAAAATTGTTATAGGTGCAAATCTTTATTCCAACCTGGTTCACAGCCTAGATTGATCTGCGGGCATGCTCTACCCACTATGTAACCTTGTGAGAACGTGGGACGCCTCACGTTATATACTAGTTTCCTGTTAAACAGGCCTGTAAGTGTCCTTCGTGGTTCTGGGTGTACCACTGTAGGAGTCCGTAGATCGTTAATTGATTAATCTGCCTTCACTTGAAAAACAGTGAAGTGGAGTATAGAGTGTTACCCAGTGGCAGAAATAGATATTGCCACACGTCTCTTTACAGGTAACGTAAGGGCATGTGTCCTTGAGCAACCAGTATCAGACATTATCCTTGGTAACATACCAGGTATTAAGGATTGCTCTCCAGAGGAGATACATAAATGGGTTGAATCTCACTCAGTGTTTGTTAACGCTGTGGTCAATAAGGCCCAGCATGCCGCTGAATCCAAGGCAGAACCAGCTATACCATTAGTGAGAGAGCATCTCTTCAGAATGTTCATAATGTTTCCCCCCAGTCGTTCGCGGCCAAACAGCGCGAAGATGTTGCTTTGCAACCATTGTTTGCTCTAGCAGAGAGCAAACATGTCAAAAAGACAAAAACTTCACGTTACTGTTTTGCAATTAAAAACTCAGTACTGACAAGATGCTTTGACAACTATGTTTCAGTCAGGAGATAGGTAGTTATTCCAAAGAGTTTTAGACCTATTGTATTGAATACTCCCCATGATTTGCTTTTATCTGGTCATATGGGGATTAAACGTACTCTGTTTCGTGTCACCTCGAATTTGTATTGGCCCTGTTTTAACAAAGACGTAAAGCTATACTGCAGGTCATGTACAACTTGTCAAAAGGTAGCACGTAAGGGCAAACACCGTGCTGCACCCTAACAAGTCAATGATGTGCTATTACGGCCTGTCACCAAGCTTGCAGTTGACATAGTTGGTCCTATGTCAGTCATGTCCGACAGATGATATCGATATATCCTCAGCAGCTGTCGCTGATGCTTTATTTGTTATTTTTTGTCGCATAGGATTTCCTGAGGAAATCTTATCAGGTCGCGGTACTCAATTTATGTCTCAGATGATGAAAGATATTGAGAACATGTTAGCTATAAAGCATTCTTTCACTAGCCCATACCATCCGGAAAGCAATGGCGTTTTCGAGCGTTTCAATGGCTCGTTGAAGCAGTTGTTAAGCAGTCACTGAGACATGTCCTCGTGACTGGGACCGAATGTTGCCAGCCGTCGTATTTGCTTACAGAGAAGTGCCCCATGAGAGCACTGGCTTTTCGCCATTTGAGTTGGTTTATGGTGCCAACCCTAGAGGTCCTATGCACATACTCAAGAATTTGTTGTTGGAATCAGTGGAGGATAATACTGTCCACACCAGCTATGAACTGGTCATTGATCTCAGACAACGCCTTGTGGATGCTTGTACTTATGCATCAAGTATGATACGTAATGCTTCGCATAGGTCGAGTGCGCTGCAACCAATCTCTACAATTACGTTCGTTCTTACCAGGAGAACAAGTATGGCTACTTCTTCCGACCAAGGAAAATAAACTGATAATTTCCTGTCAGGGCCCTTTTAAGGTGGTTGAGAAGAAAACTGATGTAGATTATGCTATTGACATAAAGGGCAAAATTAAAACATTTTACATTAATATGTTAAAATTGTATGTGGAGCGCCCTTCTGAATTAGAACCAATCTTGGACAGTATTTCTGGCGAACCTGTTAGACGCACTTTGTCAGCTGTTGTGGAATCTGATGATTCTACAGCTATCAAAATTTCTTTTAATTTTCCTCTGCTGCCTTTGACATCTTCCGAATCTTGGAGAGATGTAACTGTATCAGATGATTTAGATTCTGGTTTTCGAGAAGAGGCTCTTGCTGTTTTAGAATCTTTCTCTGATGTGCTGACTGAACTTTCAGGTCGCACTGATGTTATCTCTCATGATATTACATCGAGTGATGATCACCCTATCAAACTCAGACCGTATATTATACCATTACACTACAGATCTCAGGTGGATAGTGACCTTAAGGATATGCTACGCATGGGCATCATTTCTCTTTCTGAATCATCCTATGCTTTTCCTATGGTTCTAGTTAGAAAGGACAAATCTCTTCGCATCTGCATTGATTTTAGACGTCTTAACAGAGTCACTATCAGAGATGCCGAGCCTATGCCTGTTTTGGAGGATCTCTTATCACAATTATCCCATACTACATACTTTAGCAAACTAGATTTATCCAAGGGATTTTGGCAGATCCCTTTAACTGAGAAAGCCAAACCGCTAACCGCATTTATGACTCCATATGGGTTATTCCAATGGGATTATTTGTGTTTTGGCCTTGTAAATCCTCCCGACACGTTTAAACGCATGATGCGGAGACTCTTATGAAATAGATCTGATGTCATCACATACATAGACGACATCTGTTTATTCCATAGTTCTTGGCAAGAACATATCGCAGGATTAAAATCTTTATTAATGCTACTTAGAAAGCATGGTTGGACAGTTAGACCTTCAAAGGTTCAGATTGGTTGTCGAGAAATTTCATTTCTTGGTCACCGTGTTGGTAACCACATGTTATACCCTGATAAGCAGACTGTCAAACGCATATTAGAATTACATATCCGTCGGACAAAGAAACAAGTTAGGAGCATGTTAAGACTCATTAACTTTTATCACAAGGTCATTCCGAACTTTTCATCTATTTCTTCTGTCCGGTCATCTATAACTAAAAAGGGAGCTCATAATAAAATTGTTTGGTCCGATACTTGCAGTGGAGCTTTGAACAAAATTAAAACTGTATTTTCCAAGGCATCTATTTTGGTGTTACCTAATATCACTATGCCATTTCTTCTGAGGACTGATGCTTCTCAGACTAGCATTGGTAGCTGCCTGTTGCAATGGTTCAGTGATACTTAACATCCATGCTTGTATTTAAGCAGGAAGTTGCTACCAGCAGAAACTCGGTGTTCCACCAGCGAAAGAGAACTCTTGTCCATCATTTGGTGTATGGGCAAGTTATCACACTATTTACTTGGTGCACACTTCTACCTCTAGACGGATCACCGTCCACTAACATCGGTAAATCAAAAACTATGACAAACAGTAAACTACACAGATGGTTTTTGCTTATCCAAGAATATAGATATACAATTATCCCAATCAAGGGATCAGAACACTTTCTGGCAGACCTATTGTCTAGAAATGTAACTGGAAAGTGACATTGTTTGTGCCAGATGTTGACATTGTCTGATCTTGTTTTGTTTTTCAGGTGATATACTATTGAAACATTCATTTTACGACTTTAATTGCATTTTTTGAAAGATTGGATTACATTTTGTCTAAACTGTTTAGATATATCTTTTTTCATGTCATTTGGTACTACAATTACTATTTCATATATATTAGTCTGAACAGTATGATTTTTCTTTCCTAATAGATTAATAGTTCTTGGGCTAACTATCCACTGTTCTCAAGCGAAAACCCTTGGTTTCCGCTCGGGAACAGTGGGCCAATGTTGGGAGTTAGAAAATGCAGTAGTTTGAATGCCTAAAATGTTGCTTCGCTACCACGGCCCAATAGCCACTTTCTGTCACGTGATGAAACTGGCAGGGAAAGGATTGCTAACGAGGCGTGTGCAAAAAAAAAAAGAGAGAGTTTGACAGAGAAAAAGGTGGCATTCAGTCTATTGTGAAGTTCTTCATGTTTATTTAAGTTATAAACCGCCACTCAGCAGTTATTACTTTCGTTGCAGAAAGAGATGTGTGCACAAAAGTAAATTAAAGTTTGTCTGCAAGGCACGTAAAGAAAGAACCCTGGACATTAACTTCATATGAATATTGGATACTTATAAAACAATCGTGCAAAAGCTACAAGCAAAAAATAAGAGCGAAATAAATGCCTCAACAGCGTGAATTAGCAGCGGTCTTAGATTAGGTCTGGCCCTATTGCCTGCCTAGATGCAAGTAAACGTTGCCTCGTTGGGCGCCAAATTTAGCGGGTTATTTCCTCTTGGGCCCGTACCTGAAGCGTGTCTCATGTGACTTTGGCATCCGATAGACGCTCCAATCAATAACGTTAAACGTCATGTGAGGGGTTTCCTAGAGTGGGTTTAATTGGTTCTATCTAAGTCTAATGAGTCTGACTTAATTCATAACCGGTTTCAGGCCACTGAGGTTAGGTTTAGAATGACGTCGTTAATCTAAAAATAGTACTAGACGCTAGGAGAATATTTACCAACGAGCGAATTTTTTCGCGTATGTTTACCGGCTTTTCGATCATGCATTTAAGATGAAAAAAAATTGTGTCTCGTAAATTAAATGAAGAGAAGATTGTGCCAGTTGTCACACAAGCCCCTCATCAAGTTTGACATTCCGTCTAACTCCTCTGGTCCTGTCCTTCTCTTCCTTTACAGCTTCTCTTTTTACCTTTATCTTTCTATAATCTCTTTTATTTCTCCTCGTTTGCATAAAGGTGTTTACTAAAAAATCTGCCCTTATGTTGTTCTTCCCAGGTATGTATTTTGGTTTTCTTCCTGGTTTTCTTTGGATGCCTACGTCTGCAGCAACGCTTCCCTAGGTCTTGTAACTGGTCTACCCTATATGTTGAGGTTACCTGGTTACAATCTGAACAGGACTTCACATATCGAGTTATGTCTTCCATGATGCCTGGCCAATAATAATGGGTGGATATCCTTTGATATGTGCAACCATTAATCAGGTGTTCACTCAAAGTAGCAACGTGCCCCCATTCCATAACTTTTGTTCTATATGGGGATGGCACCACAATCTGTCCATGGCTTTTTAGCCCTCGGCCAGATTTCCTGTGCAATAGTCCATGTTTCATATAGAAATCCCCTTTTCTTCGATGGTTACGTGAGTTTGGCAATTTGCCAAAGCAAGGCCCAATGTGCTATCAGCTGCTTGAGCTTTTTTCATCTTATTCGGATGAATTTCTAATTTAGAGTCCCTCTCTGTGCATTTGGAGTCAGACCTGGTCTGGATGGCAGCCATAACCACAAACTTTACCGGTTCTCCTAAAAAGACATATCTACGCCCTAACATCAGGGGATAGAATGGATCCTCTAAAACTGCGGCATTGATTTCCCCTTCCACATAGCGACTAGAATCTTCGCTATGGGCAAAGTTAGGGGTAATGATCCCTTGAGTGGCCCTTGGATATCCACTGTTTCTGTGGTGAGTTGTTTAGGGTGCACTAGAGATGCAGAAACGACCACGTCATAGGATAAACCAGTGTCCTACATCCCGGTGATTTGTTTGCCATTCACGGTCACTATCTCCTGTACAGGTTGGTGATGGAAGCTATTCTGACTCACTGACAGTTCCTTCCTGCCAACAGACCTCACCCGTAAATATGCAACATGATGTGGGTGGTTTTTTCTTCTGCATTCTGCAGTCTTGTGGTTGCTCATTTTACAAGTCTTACACCACTTTTCTCCCTGCCTCTGAGGCTGGAAAGCTGATCTCTGAGTAGTCTTATTTGCCTAGTCTGGCTTGTCATATTTTTTTGAAGTTATGGTAAGGTAGATTCAGTTGGGGGTCCGAGTGTGCTGAGGTATCAGCCTTGATAAGTCTTCCGGTTGGTTCCACCTTGACGGGTGATTCTCTGACAGCGCTGCCAGATAACATTATGCCAACTGGACTTATGTTTCTAAATTGCTGGCCCCATTCTCTGTCAGGAATATTCTCATGTCAGAGGTCATGGTGTCCTTCAGTTGTTCAATAATGACCATTTCCTTCAGACCTTTCTAATCATGAAAACAATTCCCTATGGCGCCCCACTTTTCCACGTAGGAATCCAGTCTAGCAGCAAACTGAGCAAAGTTCTCTCCAACTTCCCTACTAGAGTTATGGAACCTCTTCCTATATGCGTTAGCATGTAGCTCCTAGCGTACCAGGAGTGCCTTTTTCAGAGAGTTGTAATCATTCTGTAAACCTGAGGGAAGCTTGCTATACACTTTATGAGCAGTTCCTCCAAGCCCTTGCAACAGTTTCATGTTTCACTTGCTCCTCTCCGACCCGAACACGGTTGCAAACTTCTCAAATGTGTCCTAATACGTATCTATCGAGTATGCTTGTTCTGGGAAAGCTTCGAAGGGAAATGGCAAGGGTCCTAAGTTTGACAAGTGTGATGAAGGTAAAGGTACTATGCTCTCCGTGTGCAAGGAGGACATATCATCTGACCGTGGCGATAGGTTGCTTGATGATGTAGATGCTGTCGCACCAGCTACCGGTTCAACTCTTTGAGCCTGTCCCTGTATTTCTAACTGTTTCATCTTCAGTGCATGCTCACGTTCATCTCTCTCGCTTCTTTCCTTAGCTTCTACAGCTTTTATCCGCTCATCTATTTCTGCTAATTTTATTCGCTCTTCTCTTTCAGCTTTCGCCGTTTCTCTAGCGTAATGCATATGTGTCTCGGCACTGATAAAATTAGCAAGTTCCGCCCCACTATATCCTAGATCTCTACCGGCCTCCCCTAGAGCTGCTCTAAGCGTAACTATTTCAGCCATCTTTGGCTGTTATAGTCCACACTGAGTAAGCTATTGCTACCTTCCAATAGCGTTTCTAACACCAAGCAAATACTAACTAATTATCAATCTGCTAGAGATGAAATTAATACAGTTATGCAAACTTAATGCCTACGTAAATCAAAGAAATACAGAATCGTTGATCTAACGTAATTAAAACACACAACATATATAAAGGGATTCACCAAATCAATGCATTGAGCCAATTTCTATGGCAAAATAATTGCCTGAAAATCTTAGAAAAAAATGTCTCTCTTTCTTGGAGTTAAACTGTGTTAAAATACGTGTGTTTAAATGGCATACAGTCATGAATGAATGAATGGTGCTATCCCAGAGGTATGATATAAATATATATATACTAAAGACCAAAAGAAACGCACATATTAATTGTTCTGATTTTCAGACTTAAATCGCCTTTAAACACAACTTTAGCAATGTAAGACGATGCTGCACGTGGACAATTTGTGCTGCGGTGAGTTGTTTACTGCATAGATGAGCAAACGCTCAGAATAAAAATTCATTACAGTTCGTGCATTTCATGATTTTTCATGCACGACTTTTGGTTGTCTGTTGTTTACCCAATTCTCTATAAAATGCGCGTAGAACCCATAAAAATTTCACACACAAAACGATGCCTAGACTGAATATTGACGAGCGTAATCAAGCAGTGGGAATGCTCAGAGGTGGAGCATCAGTTAGAGAGGTGACCCATGCATTTCAAATTGACCATACCTCGATTTATCGTCTATTGCATCGAAACCAAACAAAAGGGACCATCGCCGACTGACCCCGGTCTGGCACTCCACGCGTTACGACATACAGGCAAGACAGGGCCATTCGTCGCACTCATGAGCGAGACCGCTTCATGCCCGCTGTAGCCACAGCTAGAATAACCATTGGCACTCGTGGCAACGCCATCAGTGGTCAAACCGTGCGCAGGAGGTTAAGGGAAGCTCAGCTCATATGCCATAGACCCTACACCGGACAGATCCTCACAGCTCAACACCGGCAGGCACTATTGGACTGGGCTCTCAACCGTGGCTATCTAGGGCGTCAAAGTTGGCGAGACGTGGTCTTTTCCGACGAAAGTCGGTTCTGCATCCACCACAACGACGGCCGAATTCGAATTTACAGATGACCAGGAGAACGATTCGAAGACAACTGTGTCATTGAACGAGATCGCTATGGTGGTCCATCTGTGATGGTATGGGCTGCCATCAATTACAGATTCAGGTCCAGGCTCATCTTTATTGACAGCACCTTAACTGCCCAGCCGTATGTGGATGAAGTACTCAGACCCCACCTGCTTCCGCTGTTGGCAGCAAACGAAGGCGCCGCCAGAATGGTGTTTCAACAGGACAATGCAAGGCCACAGTCCGCTCGTGTTACTCAGGGATTTTTGCAGCAGAATGGAGTTCGAGTTATGCAGTGGCCTGCCGTTTCACCTGACCTAAACTGTATCGAACATCTTTGGGACGTGTTGAGACGACATGTGCAACGACAGGCCCCTCACAATCAACGCAGCTGAGAGACGCTCTACAGAGAACTTGGAATGCCATTCCGATCGAAACCATTCAACACTTGGTGAGGTCGATGCCTAATCGTCTTCAAGAATGTGCCAGAGCTATGGGGACACACACCCGATATTAAGACATTCACGCTGTGGTTTGAACAAACTTTAGTGCAGTTGGATATTTTGTTGGTACTTCAGAATATGCAGAAGTGCGATTTCATGGGGGATGGGGGGATGGGGGGGGGGGGGCCGATAATTGTGAGTATTGATTTGAAAACGTTAATAGACATTCAGACACTTCATGTGCGCAAATTTCATTATTTTAAGTTTGTTGCTTATATTTGAAAATAACTTTTTACGCCATGTGCGTTTCTTTTGGTCTTGAGTATATATATATATATGACTAGGTCATGTAACCTGCGGAAATTTGGGCGCGAAGTCATTCGCCCAGATTATTCATCGTACGATTGTCAGAATCGGAATATATATATATATATATATATATATATATATATATATATATATATATATATATATATATATATATATATATATATATATATATATCATCATCTCATCTCAACCCATAACCCGTCATGGGTCGTAGGGGTGCCATGGTGGAAGCATCAGCAGACAGGGTCCTTCACTGCTCTCTATTCTCAGCAATGCGTACAAGTGTGGAGAAACCGTGTCCTGCCCATTCTTTGATGTTATCAGCCCAGGATTTTCTTTGCCTTCCTCTTCCCGTTTACCTTCGACTGTTCCCTGGAGGATCGTTTTCGAAAGGGAGTCATGACGAGTTACATGCCCAAACCAGGCAAGCTTTCGACGTTTCACTATTGACAAAAGTGGTTCTTGATGGCCTGCATAGATGTTTATCTTCTCTCTAACATAGACATTTGTTTTGTGCTCTTTATAGCAAATGCGCAAAATTCTTCTGTAACATTTATGCTCGAAAGCCTGAATCCTTCGCTCCGTATCTGCAGTGAGTGTCCAGCCCTCACACCCATACAAGAGAATAGATAATACAAGTGATTTGTATAATTTGATCTTCACAGGAAAACTGATGTTACTTTTCCAGATCACATTCAACCTTGTCATGGCAGCTGAGGTCATCTCAAGTCTTGTCTTGATTTCTTTATTTGATCTTCCATCACTACATATAGTGGACCCGAGATATTTAAAGGTGTTAACTTCTTCTAACGTTTGTCCATTTAACGTAATGTTGGTCGGAACATGTTTCTTATGGCTATTCACCAATATCTTGCTTTTTTCTATATTAATTTCCATCCCATATGTTCTTGTTACTTTCTCCAGTCTAGAGGTAAGGTCTTGAAGTTCTGATTCTGTTCCAGCTATCAGATCAATATCATCAGCAAAACGTAGATTACACAGAGGTCGGCCTCCAATCGATATGGTTGATTTATAATCGTAGAGAGCCTCCTGCATAATATGTTCTAGATAAATGTTAAAGAGCACTGGTGACAGGATACATCCCTGGCAAACTCCTACAGTTGTTTTGAAAAATTCTCCAATGTCATTGCATATATATATATATATATATATATATATATATATATATATATATATATATATATAATTCAAATCCCGGACGAGCCCCCAGTGTAGCGTAGCGTAGGAAGGATACGAAACTTACAGTAGTTAGATATAATAGATATAAATGAATTGAGAGGTTTGCCTGGATCACCAAGAGCAAGATTTGGCTCAAGTAGTTGCGTTGGGTTTCTTCACCGGCTGAATGGAGACAAAGAGTGTAAATTCTCCTAACCAGACAAGGTCTGGGAAAGTTTGTAAGGAGATATTAGGTCTCTCGCTACCGTAGTTCCCTTCTCAGTTATCTATTATTATTATCCTTAATTATTACTGGCCAAGACGACGGTGGACACAGGATATTGAAGACACTTTGAACATGACATTGGAGGAGGCAGGAGGGCTGGCTAGAGATCGAGAGTCTTTCAGGCGGGCTGTGATGAGAGCGACGTTCTGCAAAGGACATGCTACATGATGATGATGATGATTACTGGGATTATATGTTATATTTTACGAGCCCCCTCCCTTATAAAGAAAGATAAATATCAGACAATTTTTAACATCTAATAGAATGAACAAGCCATGGGGTACATTATATACGCCCAATTGGTTTATGAAATGGAACTGATGATTATGGTAGTGATTCTGAAAACTTGTGTGTGTGTGTTGTATTTGCTATACGTCTTACACTTCAAGTATTTGCATCATCTACTGGCTAAAGCTACGACATTTATATGGTGAGTTCCATTTGAAACAGGGAACTTAGCTATTCAGCCCCTGTCTGATAGTGAAGCGTGGTTGGTTGTCCTGTCTCCTTGTGACGTTGCATCGGGTAGGTCTATATAATGATTTGGATCTGCCTTCACTGTGCTCGACTCCGTATTCGAGTGCAAGGCTTTCCCCATAGACTACTCAGAGATTGGACTCGAATCGGCAATATAGACACGTGGCTTCACAGTGCTTTAGCGCGTGAATTAGCAGCGGTCTTAGATTAGGTCTGGTCCCATCGCCTGCCTGGATGCAAGTAAAAGTTGCCTCGTTGGGTGCCAACTTTTAGCGGATTATTGGGCACGTGACCTGAAGCGAGCCTCATGTGACTGGCATCCGATAGATGCACCAATCAATAACGTTAAATGTCACGTTAAGGGTTCCCTAGAGTGGGTTTAACTGGTTCTATCTAAGTCTAAACAGTCTGCCCTAATTCATAAACGGTTTCAGGCCACTGAGGTTAGGTTTAGAATGACGTCGTTAATCTAAAAATAGTACTAAACGCTAGGAGAATATTTACCAACGAGCGAAATTTTCCGCGTATGTTTACCGGCTTTTCGATCATGCATTGAAGATGAAAAAAAAAATCGTGTCTCGTAAATTAAATAAAGAGAAGATTGGGCCAGTCGTCACAACAACTAGCAGATACAAATCGATCATACTTACAAAAGACCTACGGTCACAAAAGACCCAGCCGAGAGACTAACTACCCCTCAGACATATTGCCACCAGGACAAGGCACTAATAGCAGATGCTGTCTCCCGAAAAACTCCATCCGGGGCTGAAAGCACACAAAACTGGTAGAGAACGTCCACACGGGATGACAATCGTACGATGAATAATCTGGCGAATGACTTCGCGCCCAAATTTCCGCTGGTTACATGACCTAGTCATTGTGCTACCTTCGTCAGCCTGTCCGGCTTCCGAATGGCTTGCTCGATTCACGAACAAGCTGTTTCTCCTACAGCGAAATAGTGCCGTGACAATATATATATATATATATATATATATATATATATATATATATATATATATATAGAGAGAGAGAGAGAGAGAGAGAGAGAGAGAGAGAGAGAGAGAGAGAGATCACAGTAAGTGTTAAGGTGAAGACAATTATAAATTTTAGGATTGAAAAATAACATATCATTATGGTAATTACTTTTTTTTTACAATAACTTTGGTCGAACTCTAAAGAATCGATAGATTTATCTGAAAGTCTGTTTCAAAATTTCTTTATCTAACAAAAAGCCCAGTTAATAGAAACGATCCTTTCTTTACCGAAAGTTTTTTTTTTTTTTTTAAATAAAATGTTGCCTGGTTTTGGGGCAAAAATAAAAGATATGATAGTCTCGAAGCTAAATTACCGGAAGGGGGGTACTAATTAGCCATTAACTGATTGGTCGCTAATGGACGTTTATGGACATAAATAAATACGTAGCTTGTTAGCAACAACAGAATACCACTACAGGCGCTCACTTGGGTTCCTGAGGGTAAGAGGAAAAAAGGAAGACCAAAAGAAACACTCAGAAGAACAATAATAAGAGAAGGAAGAACGTTGGGCCTAAATAATGTGCAAGAGCTAAGAGGAGTGGCGTCACAACGAACAACCTGGAGAGCACTGGTTTCTGACTTATGCGCCATGTTTGGTGCTTAAAAGAAAGAATTTTTTTAGCGTTTTAGGGAGCCGCGGTAGCATAGTGGTTAGTGCACTGGCTTCCATGCTCAGTGGTCTATGGTTCGATCCCCAGATGAGGTGGAATATTTTTTAGGCCGAAAACGGCTCCTGGGTCGACCAGCTCCAAATGGGTACCAGAGAAACTCTGGGAAGGTTAAGGCGGCCGGCGTGATGATGACCACATCACCCCTAGTGTGCCGACGGTCAATAAAATATGGGCCTAACAGCATATTCCCAATATGCCTCATTGGGCGTGTAACGGGATCCTTTCCTTTCGTTTGTTAGCGTTTTAGGTTGCCCTGCAACACGGTAAAAAAGAAAAATGACACTTGTAGGCTCAATCCCAGGGAAGCAGCAGCCTTTTCTGCATCTGTCTCAAGTTAACAACATCACCGCCGAGCTATGTTTGCTCGTTATGGTGACAGAAAGATGTGAGATATCTATGACAACTCATGATCTAAGCCTTCGCTTTGGTACTGAAAACAAGAAATTGTAAACCATGACAGAAGCTATGAAGCAGATCAAAATGTCTACAGAAAATATAGAAAAAGGGCTTACTCGTGAGTAAATTGACTCGTTTCTCTTAGATCTTCCTATTGCAATAGCCATTAGAAATTGCTAACTTTTCAAGGTTGCCCACAATTCGTTGAGCTTAAAAATAGGTTCATTTTGCTCGGATTTGGCGAACATTTTTGACATTCTAGCGTTTTAACTCAAGAAAAATAATAAATGACTAAGAATCTGTTAAATGATGAACCTTTAAGTTCATGGTCTGACTTGACCTTGCATAACTACATTGAATAAACAAATAAGGCCGAGAGCAGATAAAAAGATCGTAACACAGAAAAGAAAACTTGATTGCTTGATTGCTTGATTGCTGAACGACACGTGAAATGCAAAGAATAGAAGACAACCTTATTTTCGAACGACCGTTATCAGACAGGGAATTGAACAGACTATCGACGTCATCGTCATCCATGAACGCTGTACTGTAAAAATATCCTGAACAAATGACGAAAATAAAAAATGGAAAATAAACAGAGTAGGAAAAAAGACCAAGAAAACCGTCTCTGCTGTGTAACGTTCTCCTTTTTTCGGAACATTCATTTTTACAGTACTTTCGAAGAACGCCCAGTTTCTGTTACAGCACATTTTTTTTAGAGAATTAAAAAAAAAACTGTTAACTTATTGGTACACTTGACTGTTCGTACGTACGGGAAATGTACTATTCTTCGAATTAAGAATTAAGCTGATAACATTTGGAAGACGATATTAGAAAAATGTTAAATACAACCGCAACGTGAAGTATTAACTAGGATCACGCCACATAAGGTCAGACCACGTTACACGACCCCAGATATACGTAGATAACTGCGTCTGGTAACAAAGGCTTAACCGTCTTGGCATCTGTCGTATAGGTAGCGACTGCCAAACTCAGGAAGCCCCGTTACAGATAATATTGCTTCAAATAAAGAGATTCAAATTAGCAGCTCGCTTCTTGGTGGATTCAAAAATTTGAAATTGTTTTTCATCGTTTTTTTTGTAATTTATTTGTGTTTTCTGATTCTGCTTTAATTTTACACCTCCCAAAGGAGCATAGGCTTTCAACAAACGAACTACTGACCGAAAATGCGTTTAACTAAATTGAAGCGTAAATAAGCGAGAGAAGGTGTGCGAGCTGACCAAGCCCCTACTCTACTTCCAAGTGGTGGTCCTGGAAACAGGCTGCATCACTGCAGTCTGGCTGAGAGAGTAGGGATCGAAGAGGGAAGGCTAACCCTGTCCCAAAAATGCTATGCTGAAACCGGATGTGTCGGGTCGAAAGGCGCAAATATCGTAGCTTTGCTGTAAACGGCGACACAACGTAACAAACGAACGCAGAAGAAGAAGAAAATTCACTTCTGGTTTTCTAAGAATGCATTCTTGTTTGTCACCAAAAACTCCCTTCCCCCCCCCCCGCCCCCCCCCCCCCCCCTGTAGTGAATTTCTAAATACAATATCAAAATTAATATATAACAATATAGGGCATAACGGCAAAATAAGAAAGTATAAAAGAATTTTCTGCTAGAACTGTTGGTATCGCCTACGCCTTCAGATTATTTGCTAACGAATAGCCGAACAAAACGGTACCCAAATTTTTCAAATTCGTCCTTGACATAAATGCATACTTTTCCTAGTTCTAAGAAAATTTTACCTAAAATGCATTGTGGAACGAGGAGGGGCAAGGAAAGATGAAATGCTAATTCGTTTCGCATTGATTTTAAACTAAAAGCCAACACTAGCACATTGGCAAGCTTCGCCTTAGGGGTTTCCCCAAAATACGACGGAAAAGTTAGAACATGTAGACACCTCGTGTCACAAAAACAACCTTAGCTCTTATTTCAAAGGACGTAATTAGGACGTAAATAGAGAAGACAGCACATGGAAAAGAATTGAACGGGTAGTAGACAAAAAATAAAAACACTAACATAGAAAAAAAACTGTGTACTTCTGAACCAAGCCAACTAGTCCCATATAAATTGTATATTCGTGTACCTTAGGACTTGCTGACAAAGAATATGGTAATAGTTACGCAAATAGTCCATTAATTAACTAATTATAGCCATAATACTATAGTGGACCCGACCAGACTGTCAAGTAAAGATCATGCCTGCTTATAATTTTTTATGGCATGTTTTGAAAAAAACGACTTTGGGTAAATGAGGTTAAAAGGTACGGGATACCTGATTGGTTGGATTTTAAAGGAAGGCGAAGTATGATTGGTTGACCTAACACTAAAAATATATTTGCCTTGGCATATTGGGAGTTGTTATTTGAAACGATAGATTCAAAAATCAATGTAAACATGGTCCCATTGGACAAAGCCGTAGATACTGGTACGAAACGGGGACTGTTCACTGCCATTTCAAATAAATTTTGTGTACAGCAAGATCGATGAGAGCAGGCGGAGAAATTTTCTAACATAGGAAAAGCCTGGACATAGGGCAGATCGAAAATGTGCCATATTGCCTAGTCATCGTTTAACTTGTGTTATTTCCTTACATTTGTGGTAAGATTGATTTTCTTAACATTTTATTTAAAATAAAATTTGAATGTGAAATACTAACATACGACTGTAAGTAAGTGAGTCTATGGCAGACTCAAAACAGAGTCTAGAGATTGATCCAGCATATGAAAGACTATCAGAGAGGTGTAGACCAACTAAATTATATAGGATTATCATCAGGAGCATAATACCTATCCTATTGTATGGACAACAGATTATTGCTGGAATTGCAGAGGCGTTGTAACTATTAGGGGAGAGGAATACTGGTATACCTGGTCACATCAAAAGAAACTGGTAAAAAGGATTGTCGTAAAGAGCTGATCTTGCATGTTTGTTTGTAATGTGCCTGTACTGGTTGTTGAATAGTATTGTAGGCTGTGGATTACGAAGGAGGCATATCCTTCTAATTTCAGAGGGTTTTGGTTGCTGTCAATAACTGGTGCAAGACTACAGTGGGCCGATATATACATGCCACAGTCTTGCCTTTTTCGGAGACAACTGTAAACCACCATCATTCTTGAAGAAGTGGGAGCTGAAGGTTGTCGTTCAGCGAAGTGCAGGAAGATTCCTACAGCATATTACGAAGATAGGTGCATGTTTCGGCACCTGATCGCTCAACTAACATTATATTAAATAAGAGACTGAGAATAGTGATATAAACATTCCATCAGTGTCCATAAAAACTTACAAACAACATGCAGAGATGATGATAGTAAACAATCCACCAGTGTATACTAGAAGTCACCTCAGTTAAACATTACAACTACACTCTTATATAATAATATGTGTATTATGGTCAGAAGATCCATTATGTAAATTGATTGATGTAATTAATTTCTATGATTTCACTTTGATTGTCAGTCCTGATTCCAAATAAATCAGATTCAGGACAATAAATTGAAAAACCTTAACTTTCAACCACTGACTTACTAAAGATAGTCTTTTAAAGTGTAGTTTGTATGTGATTGTCGTGGTATTGTGGTGTTGTATTAGATAATAAAATAATTTGTGTAATTGTTTATATGTTTAGTTGGTTAATGCAACCTTACACTAACATTTCATAACCCTAGACACCAAACGTAGTCATCTTACATTCTATCTAGAATAAGTCTGAATGAGATCATAGTGGTGGTAGTAGAAAGGTGCCCTGGAAATTTACTCAAATATTTATTATATTCAGGGACCTTCACAGCTGACCTCATTCAGTACACTAAGATTTCTTAACAACAAACTGTATTAACATCAAACCCACCACACCCCCCCACCCCGGGCTGGTATAATTTTGTTAATTATGTCTGATAGGCTCATGTTTGGTTTATTATGCTTCTGCCCCCTCAGTCAATCTTTGCCCGCTTCCATTTCTGTATGTCTTGTGTTATTCTATCCATCAGATTTGTATTTGTTATATCACGAAATCTATGTCCGACCAAGAAACTGAGCAGCATGTTTCTGTCTTATCGAAGGTATTTCTCGGCTGGTTGGAATTCACCCCTGGTGACATCTAGTTCTAAAAACTTCCTCTCTCATTAGGTTATTTGTTTAGCTGCTTTTCTCTTACATTTAATTTCAAAAGTCGAGACTTTGTACCTTCTTTCTATTATCTGTTTCCTCTCCTTACTTGTGTTGTTGTTGTTATTGATGTAAATATCGTCTACAATTTACGGCTAACACTATTTTTTTTTTAAATTATAATGACGGCAATCAAAAGTATCGTCTTTTTCTTCTTGGGCCCTTAGCCCCTGCCTAACAACGCAGTCAGTGGCCATCACGCCTAGTGGCGGCTTGTAGGGTAGTAACAAACTGTCCCCATTTTTCTCGGTCTGTGGCCATCCTTCGTGCTGTGCACCAATTCTGGTTCATGCTTTGTCTTTCAGCCTGCACTATTCTCCGCCAGGTTGTCTTTGGTCTGCCTCTCTTTCGTCGACCTTCTAGGGTCTATAGCATAACAGTTCTGGGGATGGTGTCAGGGTCCCTTCTGAGGACATGGCTAACCCAGTTCCAGCGTCTGCCTGCAATGACGGTGTGCATGCCTTATTTACTGCACCATGTAAGCAGTTCCAGGTTGGAGATGGTATTCGGACAAAAAATTCGAAGACTTTTCCTTATGCAGGTTGTGTGGAATGAGGAGAATTTGGACATTTCCTTTTTCTGTTACTCTCCAAATCAAATGTATACACATTGCTAAAATATGTGATGCGACACCTCATAACAAGTTTATATAAACACTTTAATATGTTGGGATATTTGTAAACAGTTGAGAACATGTTCTATCATCATTTCATCGGTGGGAATGTGTATGTAAATCGGATAACAACATAAATATTGTGAAGTTATTAAAGTGGTGACATTATTATTGTCTAAACATATCAAAGGGTCAACATTATAATAGTCTATACATGTTAGTGACGACATTATGAACAAACGTCACTATACAGGTTATGTGACACTAGCAATGAAGACACTAAGAATAATTGTTTACAATATTTTTAAAATGTGATTAACAATTACGGTATAAAACAAGTAATCATGATGATTGTTCTTGTACCTTGAGTTACTAACAGTAATATAGGAACCAAGGCAAACAGAACTGTCAGTCTAATACGGCAAGCACCCACCATCTGGAGACAAAATGTTAGGCCATTTTAATTTTTGAGTGATGGCTTTGCTTTTTTGTGTGTGTCAATGTTTAATTTACAAAAACGTATAATACTAAGTTGAGAATATTCCCAGTAAATAAGACCTAGTATTAAATATAATAAAATCATGATTTAAAAAAAAAATCATTTGTGACGGATTTCTTCTTGTCCTCTGCCTTAAGTGCCATTCTGGCTGGCGTGGGCGATAATGCCTCAATAGTTCTTCCGTTTATCTGTGCAGTTTTTTTTTTCTTTCTTTGTTTTTGTCATGATGTTAATATGTTCTGTTTCTTCTCTCTTTGTCGTCATTTTTTTTTTCTTTATTTAACGTACGCCCGCTATTACTCGAGGCGAAATCTCTCGGTTAATATGTCTAACCTGAGACTGATTTTACGTGAGTATCCCTTTTTTCCTTGTACAATGACGGGTGTCCTCCCGCCATTCAGGCAGATACTCGCCGATTTCGGAGATACCTATAAGATCTGGGTCGGCTCAGTAGCTGTTCAGGTTATTCCAGTCCCTGGTCGACGACACTCTTTCAAATGTACTCGCCAGGGCTCGAACTTGGATCACCCGATCACCAGCGTAGTGTGGTAACCATTACACCAGAGCGGCTCCCACAAATCTATATCTTTTCCCTTTAAAATATTTCTTGTTCCAAGGTGTAGCCCAGTTTATCTCTTGGAATTACTTAGGATGGGTATGAAAAAAAATCGAAAAAAGGTGATTCGTCTTACGAGGACAAAAGACAAAGAAAATAGTCTACGTTACGGCCACAAGGCCTTCGTCAGGAAAGGAAAGAAAGTGAAGGCTAGATAGGACACATAAGAACTAAAATAAATATAAAAATAAAAAAATAAAACCTAGGTACTTCCCTGAAGGCAAGGCATAAATCCTATCACTGTTGCTGTCCGCTGATGGACCGCGTGGTTGGAAAGGAAGTGACTTCTGAAGTACACAATACATACTAAGAAACTAAAAACTAAAAAACGAAACTGAACAATGAACTACCCCAACGTAATAAAAGTGGGGACTGGAAATAGAAGAGGACAGAATGAGTGGGAGATAAATAAATATGAAATAAAAAATCGAGACAAATTAGAAACAGTGTATATTCATACATATTATGGAGGATGGCATACAAAATAGGAGAATAGGATAAGAGTGGAAAGAGTCAAAATAGAGCAAGAGAGGAAAGGGTGACCTCAGACAAAGGTGTGAAAAGTGTTGAGACCAGCTGGTTTTAGACACCCCATGCGGTGGATAAGACGGTTCTCAAGCTGTTCTCGGCTGGCAGTGTCAGAGGAGCAGGATCGGATCGCTGTGACCTGGATGTCGATGGGACCATGGTGGTCAGGACCATTGAAGTGTATGGCAACTGGTGTGGACTTTTGCTGAGAGATGTCATTTAAGTGCTGGCTGAATCTGTCCCCCAGTCGTTTGCCTGTTTGGCCAATATAGGTTTTGCAGCAACGTTTACATAAGATAGTATAAATGACATTGCGCGATTCACACGTGAAGCTACTAGTGATGGTGTACGTAGCCTTAGGAAAGGACACCTTCTGGGTTGAGATGACATACTTACACGTGTTGCATCGTGTCCGACCACAGGGTAGTGTGCCAAAGTGAGTGGCATTCTCCTTTGGGAGACGGCTGTGAACAAGAAGATCCTTCAAGTTCTTGTCACGTCTATATGCCACCAAAGGTGCTTCACCAAATACTTCTTGGGTCACAGGCTCTGCTTGGAGGATAGGGAGGTGGCGGAAAAGGATCTGTTTGACAGCAGTACTGTGAGGGTGATGGGTCAAGATTAATTTGACTCTATCCGAAGTGGATTTATAGTGAGGTTTGAGGGCCTCCTGACGAGAGATGGGGAGCACACGTTGGAGAGCAGACGTGAGAACATGTTCCGGATAAAGTCTGCTACGGAAGAAATCCAACATCTCATTTGCTCGGAAGTGGAAGTCATCGTCGTCTTGGCACAAACGGCGGAGGCGGAGAAGTTGTGAAAAAGGAAGGGAGTCACGACAGGCCCGAGGATGAGAAGAGGTATACAGGAGGTAGCTGTGGGCATCTGTAGGCTTGTAGTATACTGAGGTATTAAGGCCGGAGGGCGTGATAGTAATAGTAATGTCAAGGAAGTTGACAGATACTGTGGAGACGAGGGAGGTGAACTTGATGGTGGGGTGAAAGTGGTTGACAAAGTCGATGAAGCGGTATAAATCAGTCTCAGACATATCTGTGAGACCTATGCCATTGGAATTACTTACTATAGGTGATAATAGATAAACGCAATCTTGGAAGACATGTTGAAGAGTGAGCGGGAAGTGTGATATAAGTAAACTTTGACAATATTTTACGGAAATCACAATTCCATATATGGAACGGACGTTTGAATTAACTACTTTGGTGTCACAATGACGGAATTGCCTCCCCTGCTTTGCAGTAGTGGTCCAACAGTGGCCAAAACTCAAGAGTATAACATATGGGTCTTCAAATGTGTCTACCTTCGTACACTTCGATTACTCTTGGCAGAGTTGTAGATAGAAGGATAATGAACAATGCTGCGTTGGGCAGGGCAATTGTTAACTTATATCTGATCAGCCGCCTTTTATGAAGATTAAGCAATTATTAATTTCAGCTTGTTCAAGCCCCCACCCAGATTTTACTCAGTGGAATTCTTCTTATTATGGTATAGCTCTGTTTAGAGTGTGTGTAGTAAATTGACTGAGACAAACATGCAGCACATTCATAATGACTAAATCGAAGTTAAATTTGAATATATACAAATAACAGATTTAATAATCACTTGGGTTTAACAAGGTTTTTTAAAAAAATGAATAATAATTTATCAGAAAATTATCATCACTGTCTGAGGTAGTGGTAGTTTGTAAAGGAGGTCGCTTGGCAGCTTTTTCTGTGTTATTTAGCTGTCAGTGGCGGTTCTGCTCCTTCTGATGGGTTGGTCCTTGGTAGACTGGATTGCTGATCACGCTTGTCGCTGGTCAAGGTTGAAGGGCGCAGCACGTTCCCAGAAGTGCCAGGGACTGTCTACGAAGTTGGTCCCTCGTCTTTAAGCCCCTTTCTGATGATGGTATCTAGCTTCGACTTCTTCTTCTTCTTTGATCCTTAGCCACCGACCGTCAAAGCAGTCAGTGGCCATTACGCCTGGTGGCGTCTTGTAGGGCAACAACAAATTGATTCCCCTTTGCTCGGTCGGCGGCCATCTTTCGTACAGTGCCCCAACTCTGGTTCATTCTTTGCATCTCAGCCTCCACAGTCCTCCGCCAAGTTGTTTTTAGTCGGTCTCTCTTTCGTCTTCCTTCAGTGGTCCATAGCATAGCTGTTCTTGTGATGGCATCGGGGTCTCTTCTGAGGACATGGCCAACCCAGCTCCAGCGTCTGCCAGCTATGATGGTGTGCATGTCCTCTTGCTTGCTCCGAGTAAGCAGATCTTGGTTGGTGATGGTATTCGGCCACAAGATTCGGAGAATTTTTCTTAGGCATGTTGTGTGAAAAGAGGACAATTTCGACATTTCCTTCTCTGTAACTCTCCAGCTCTCCGCGCCATAGAGAAGCACAGAAAGCAAACAGCTCTGATATAATCCTAATTTTGTGCTAGTGCTGTACTGAGAGGACTTCCAGATGTTGTTTAGACTAAAAAAGGCTGTTCTTGCTTTGTTCATTCTGTTGTTGATGTCTCTGCTTGCTCCGCCGTCTGGTGTTACTATGCATTCTAGGTATGTGAAGGCATCTGTCTGTTCCAGTTGCTGATTCCTTACTGATATGGGCTCAGGGTTGCTCACATTGAGCGTCATGACCTCTGTCTTCTTTAGGTTGATGTTCAAGCCTATACTTATTAAGTCTATCCGTTTTTATCTTCGACTACAGAAATGAAAAGGTTAATAGTATAGATAGAACATGTTTTCATTTACATCTTCACTGATTGAAAAGTGTTCACAACATAGATTGAATATGTTTACACAGACATTTACACTGGCTTGTACTTGTAAATATTATAATTAGAATGTACATCATTTCTTTCATCTTTTCCTCCCTGCTCCATATGATTTAATACTCTGTAAGAAACTCGCAATAAAGCAGTAACCAGCCCTTGCAGTGGTGGTTCATGAAATCATCATTCTATATGCGGAGGTTGCTAGCCTCAAATGACTTGGACATCCACTTACTATTTTCACATATTAATATTTACATGTTAATTATGAAAATTATAGAATGTAAAGTGTACAATTTACGCCAATTTTGGCTCTCACACTGTTTGATCAGAGAATTAGGTTAAGGCACTAGCAGATGCCTTTTTTTCCACGAGTTCTTGGGGGGTCGTTACTTTAAAAATAATTTCCCACTATGACTCCGTGTTCTAGATTCCTCAGATTCCGGTTGTCCTTGTTAAAATAATAGAGTTTATTCTGGGCTCTGAAGCCCTCAAAGTTGCTCAAACAATCCGGTCCGATATAAGAATCTTGATTCTAACTCAGGCAGTCTGGTTTTCGTCTTGGCGCGAGGTGAAATTTTTACAGTATCTTAAAACTGCAGGTTATATTCCCTTCTTCCTCCGCATTTGTTTGTTACGATGTTAAGCAGGGCTCCAATCGGAAGGTGTGCCTTCATTCCGAATGTCTGCCAATCGTTTTAAACATGCGTGTTTTATGGGGTAATTCAAATTATTCCGACATGGAAAATTCTGTGAGTGATGCAAAAGGTCACGTCTCCCATATATGTAAGTGACATCCGTACACTCTCTCGACAATGAGTTTCAGATGTAACATCTTACTTTTATATAAAGTAATCTGTTCGTAAAAGTTGGACAAGAAACGATTATGTCATTCGTTTCCGCAGAGTGCATGTATGCTCCCGTCTGCGGGCGAGTAATTTTATCGCCTGGCAAGGCTTGAGCAAACGAAATTCGTCGCTTTATCATCTTGGCATGTGCGACACGGTCGCCTTATCAATGCTTAACCGAAGTCGCTGGTGCGATTTTAGTGTTAATCTGTAGTCTGATGTCGGCCACACCCGAGATTAACCAAAAGGATTGTTGGTTAATAGTATCTCATCCGTTCCATTCCCAGCAGGGAGGAACGGGTAACCAAACAGACATGACGACTTATCACTGAGAGGAGTATAAGAATGTTTGAAAATACAAAATATCTGCTACATAGCAGAGAAAGAAAAAGGGTGCCGACCACTGAAAAGCTCGTAATTAGTCAGTACAACAACTGTCACAGAATACGGCCGTAGAGAACAAGAGAGCGACCCAAAAATTATGTGACAATCACGCAGAAAAAAAAATGCCATAAGGAATATTCTGTCATAACCAGCACTTTTTGAATGCCATTGGCTAGGATTTGAGAGGCTGATATACATTCCTTCTCATTGGAAGGCTGTCGGAAATGCCATGAAGTAACCAACATGTAAGCGCGGACTGGAAGCTGCGAATATAACTTAGAGCATATTTCGGACAGACCCCACTGCATTCCAGAAATCGTCAAGTAGACAGCTAGGACTGAAGCCAGGAAACAACAGAATTAAAGATTCTGACTTTATTTAGTACCAGACCTAGAGGAACACTTCTGAACACTACAGCAAGGAAACCATAAGTTATTCATACAAAAACCAGACTTATACAGGACTTACTCACAAAATTGCAAAGGGATTGTTAATAGAACTAAACATCCCAACATGTGTTCTAGGCATCTATATCAAGTTGACAAGACCATTTACCTGAGCAAGAAGTCTCAGATTTATCAGTTACTGAGGTGAGTTGTAACATATTTTTTTTGCTTTGAATTTGACATGTTTGTACTTGCTGGTGGTGGTTAAAGTCCATACGAGGCTGGCAACCTCAGCATGTGAAAAGAATACATTCATGAACTAGCGCAGCAAGCGCTGATGATTGCTTCATGCTAGTTCTCACGGAAGAACCAAAAGCAGAGGTAACCCCATAATCCGAATGGAGCAGGGAATGAGTTGTATATTATCATTTTGTGAATGTATGTAAACTCAATATGCTCCTTCAGGCACAAGCCACTGTCGCTGTCCAGTCACAAATTTTTCGTTAAATTAACTGACATACTGGTGATTTTTCATCACATGCCCTGAGTTATACGATATACGATCAGGGAGAGTATTAAAAAATCTGAAAAAAAACAAATGGTTGATGGACATCGAGAAAGGCGCCTGATTAACATAAAGAAAACACAGACTTAGCAGCAGAATTTGTTCTTTTATTCCTTCTAAAGTTTGTGGTACCAGCATGAGGCGACCCGAATATTTGTAGTACGACCGGACGAAACCATTTGCTGTACTACCATTCTGTGGCTCAAAGCTTGTAATTGACACTTGAAACCTACATTCCACGGGTTGTGAAGATTATTGCCTTGACCAGGTACGGTTACTTCCTGACCGATCTGCAAACGTGCCTTACCACAGAGACGAATCTACGGCACTAGCAGCATCGACATTTTAGTATTTTGGCAAGTACCATTTTTAAGCCGCCAAACAAAGAACTTTCTTTTCTTAAATTAAGCTTACGAAAGCCGATATATTAAACGATGAGACGTACTTTTTATTAATAACCAGTTCTTATTTATTTACAAGTGTTAAAGTAATTGATCATTAAATTTGTATATGTTGTTGTTTTTTTTGTACAAAGACATAGTTGAATTAATTATTGCAAAGAGAAGTGCACACGTGTGAGTAAGTATTCTTATATATATATATATATATATATATATATATATATATATATATATATATATATATATATATATATATATATATATATATATATATATATATATATATATATATATATATATATATATATATATATATATATATATATATATATATATATATATATATATATATATATATATATTTATATTTATATTTATATTTATATTTTTATATTTATATTTATATATTTATATTTATATATTTATATTTATATTTATATTTATATATAAGAAAGAGCCAATATGAGTAATAATAATAATAAAAAGAGGAATTTTAATGGTCATTCAGTTGGGGGCTTGAACGAGCTAATATTATATCTCTACTCAAAAGGCGGCGGAAAAGATAAAGAGTTAACGTGCTCAGACCCATTCAGCATTGTTCTCGATTTCTTAAATATCTTGTGGACACGCCCTCGAGGTAGAAGCATCATCATCCTTCTATTTGCATCTCTGCCAAGAGTAATCTTGTGCGAAGGTAGACACCTTTAAAGACCCACATTAGTTACTCTAGGTTTTGGCCACTGTTGGACCACTACTGCGGAGAAAAGGGGAGGCAACCCGTGACAGACTCCCGATGTTAGCTCATGAATGTTATTTATTTATTTAGACGTTCATTATTTTTATTGCGTCACATCATTGTACGGTACATTAGTTTTTTGTTATAATTAGTAAACTTTTATTTCCGAGGCACATCAAGTCTGGAAGGAAAAGCTGGATAAGAGAGGGATGGTCATCAGCAGCTCCAAAACTAAAACCGTGGCGATATCACGAGACGAAAGAATGCAGATTAATTTGAGAAAACGGGTCCTGGTGCAGGTCAACCGCTTTAAATGCCTCAGAGCTGGCATAGACTGGAAGGAAGGCGTCAAAAAAGATTTGGCTACGCGAAGAGCAGAAGCTGGGAAACTTTCAGGCCATAAATCGAGGACTCCTCAGCAAGAGAGAAGTTGGCAAGAAAACGAAGATTTCTGTATACCGCTCCACATATGTCCCATTCTTGACCTATGGATACGAGTCATGAGCAATGACTACAACCACAAAAGTCAGATCCAAACCTCAGAAATGAGGTATCTGAGAAAGGTGGTTGAAGTAACAAGAAGACAAATGGTCCACAACCAGACGATACGTCAAGGCCTAAGAAACCAATCCCTGCAGACCAAAGTAGAATAGTCCCAACTAAGATGGTTTGTCCATGTCTGCAGAATGGGAGAAGATCGGCTGCCACGGCAGGTATAGGAGGCTAAGAGCCAGGGATCCAGACCTCCAGGACGACCCAGAGTCTGCTGGGAGGACAACATTAGACAATCTCTGAAGGACCGAGGACTAGAATGGAACCACGCCAGGAGGAAGACAGCCGATAGGATACGAGTAGCTTGACGCTCTCTCTTCCAAACCTCTACATCTCACGGTAGAAGAGGACCGAGTTAGTAAAGTAAAAAGTATTATTTCACCATAAACAGAAAGTAATATTATATTGTTTTGTTTTTAATTTTTTTAAAAACCTATACATCTGAGCATTCGGGCTTTTTTTTCCTCACACGCCCGCTAATACTCGAGGCGAAATGTCAGGTTAATATATCTAACCTGATAGGTCTAACCCTTTTTGCCTATACACTGATAGGTGTCCTCTCGCCATACGGGTAGATACTCGCAGATTTTGGAGGTACTCATTTGAGCTGGGTCGGCTCAGGAGCCGTTCAGGTTTTCCATTCCCTGGTCGAAGGCACTATTTCAAAGGTCTTCGCCAGGGCTCGAATTATTCCGGTCCAAGTCCCGGTTGAAGACACTTCTTCAAATGTTCTCGCCAGGACTCGAACTTGGATCACCCGATCGCCAGCGCAGTGTGGAAACCATTACACCAGCGCGGCCCCCAGGCATGTTAATAGTTCACTTATCCTTATGGTTCATATAGAACGTGTTTTCTGACTTACGACCAAATCGACTTACGACGGGTCGTCGGAACGGAAATCAGTCGTAAGTGGGGGACAGTTTGTATTTGCTTGTGGGTTTTATTTTACTTTCTGTAAATATCACAACAATAATGTCCTGTAACACTTTGTCATTCTTCGACTTTAAGACACTCTTACGCGTTCTCAAGTTGCTAATATTTTGTACATCAGATATTACTCCTAGCAAGTCTTCTTTGAATATATGTCTTTATTCTTTAGTTCTTGGCTGCTGACTGAAAAAGCAATCAGTGACCACCACGCCTGGTGGCGTCTTGTAGGGCAGCAACAAACTGTCTCCACTTTGTTCAGTCGACAACTATCCTTCTTATGGTGCCCCAGCTTTGCATCTCTGCCTCCAACAGTTCTCCCCGAGGCAGCTTTTGTACGGCCTCTCTTTCGTTTTCCGTCTGGAGTCCATAGCAAAGCAGTTCTGGTGATGATGTCTGTGTGTTTTCTTAGGACGTGGCCAACCCAATTCCAGCTATGATGGTGCTGTCCCGGGTTGCTTCACCTTTGCTCTGCAGTGGTGGTCCACCAGTGGCCAAAACTCAAGAGTAACTAATGTGGGTCTTCAAATGTGTCTGCCTTCGCACAAGATTACTCTTGGCATAGTTGTAGATAGAAGGATAATGATGCTTCTACCTCAAGTGAGTTTCCATAAGATATTTCATTTGTCAAGAAAAATGCCGCATGAGGCGGAGCAATGCTAGCTTTAGTAACTGACCCGCCGCCATTTATGAAGATGGTTATGCAATACTTAATGTTAGATCGTTTAAGCACCAAGCTGATCTAATTCAGCGAAATTCCTCTTATTATTTATTTGGCTCTATAGATGTAAATAGAGGTATATATGTATATATATTCAATATTCTGGATCATACGCTTGCTCTCATATCTGCAGTAACTGAATCAACTATGAATTTATAAAATAACATATAACAAATTTAATAATCAAGTATTCTTTAACAGTTTAAAATAGATATGAAAAGATGGGTAAAAGTTAGTAAAAGATTTGTCTTCATAGAGACTTGATAGGGGAAATATAAAAACCCGTTGCGTCTCTGAATAATTATTCTCCCTGAGTATACACAGGATAACTCTGGGAATATGATTAGAAATCACAGCTATTCTTCTGGTTACTTTAATGGTGAAAATGTGTCTGGACAGCGCGAGTGCAGTGGCTTGTGCCTGAATTAACATTATCAAGTTACATATTTCTCACAAAATGATACTATACACACTATGTTATGTAATCATCACTCACTTACTCACTGCTCCATTCGGAGTCTGTGATTACGTCTTCTGTCGGTTTTCTGTATGTCTAGTAAGAAACAATCACCAGCGCTTGCTGTAGTGGTTTATGAATATATTATTTTCATATGTTGAGGTTGCAAGCCTCGTATCACTTTTATAACCACTCAGCAAGTAAAACATGTCACATTCACGTTATAAAATATATGTTCTCAGCTTACCTCAAGTGGAATCTACAATCTCAGGGCACAGATGAATGGACACAGCAATTTAGGTTGTTAGATGCTTCGAACACTTGGTCTTGGGTAATTTTATAATCCCTCTTATGACGGGTGGTCAAGGAGTGTAAAAAAATATGAGAAAACAAATGGCTGACGGACAGCGGGAAAGGCGCCTGATTAACGTCAGAAAAACAAAGACTTAGCAGCGGAATCCTTAAGTGTCCAGTCTTTGTATTTAGAAAACCCGGGTTTTCTTTTTTAAGTTTCAACGATGCCCAAATACTCCGATCTGTCACTCAATTTGGAATCGGGTCTTATTCTTCTTTGGCTCATCGGAGTTGTTATTGTGACATCTTGCAAATGCAGTCTTATTTCGTCTTCTAATTTGCTAGATTATACATGTATTCTCATTTCTCACTCTAAGTCCCACATGGTATTTCCGACAAACTTTCCAGTGAGAGCTAAAGTTTATTTTCTGCTCTCGATTTTAGCCAGTCCTAAGCTTAGATCTGGGTGGGTAATGTAATTCTTTTCCCGCGTGTTTAAAATTATTACTTTAAAATGTAAACTCGTGACCTATCTTGCAAATATTGCATGCTTACTTCAGATTGCACTTGTGCAAAATTGCGAACACATCTGTGAACTTATTGCACACTGATTACATCTGCCAATGTTATCTCCCCAGACATGTTATTGGTAGTAATTAGTACAAACACTCCTGGGCGGAAGCGATTAGCGATTATGCCTCGCTTCCCCTTGTTTCCAGGTGGGGTAATCTTAAACTTAACCGGTGTTTCAGCCACACCCCACTTGGTTTCTTTTGTTTTCTCCGCCGGTGTGTCTGGGCATGTGTGCGATAAACACCATCTTCAAGATGGACATACGTATCTGACCGGATGAGTTACATAGACGGTCGACAAATCCTACCACGTTTGTCGTATCACTACCGACACGGGGCGATAAAATTATAATCCGCTGGCTTGTCCAATAGCCGTGAAGTGACAGACAAAGAGTATACACATCAATGAAAAGGAAGAGGAAAATTGTGTAGGTGCATAAAATATGCCAAATAATAGGACGATGAGTGTGAGAAAAAGGGTCGGAAAAATACATGCACAAACGTATTGTCACAGGTGCGCATTTCTTCTTAGTGGCTTCAAGTTAGCAATTCCTCGTTGCTGAGAGCAGTTAAAAATGTAGATGGTCGGTTTTTTCCCCCTATGCTTCAGAGCTATATGAGTACCTTGACATTTAAGTTATAGATGCTTATTTTTGTGTTGGGCTTGATTTAATACAGTTGCTATTTAGTTCCGAATGCACAGAAAGCTCCTATTGCCTTTTGTATTATTATGTTTTCAATCATTATTTGTCCCACTGTCTTTGTTCGTATTGTAGTTGACATTTGTCTATGGCTCCATATCTGGGAGGCAAGTATCTTCCAGCAATCTGGTTTTCATTTGTCGCCTTTATTCTCATAATCTATGTATTTTCTCGCTGTAGATTCAGAACAAGTTGCACTGGTCTCTCACTAAGTATGATCATTTTGTCTTGTATATGGTTTCGGTGCAAGTAACTCACAAACACAGGACGAGAAATACTTATGTTGTCCACTTCTATGCTGCATGTTTTCATGGCGACACTAATTCTGATGTGGTCTTTTCTTTCCATTGCATCTCAGATTTATTGGATCTGATGTTGTCAAACTTTTCATGGCTTATAGTCATTGGACCACGAAAAAGTGAGAGGCCTGCGTTATCTTATTATGGGTGTTAAATTTAGCTTTCACGATGCAATGTGCACAGTTTCCGAATTTCCCCGAAAATGCACCAAGGCATACGCAGTGGGTGTTTACTTTAGTTTTCACTGTACTATGTGCGTATTTTCCGTATGTTCCAAAAAGGGGGCGGTATTTTTTTATTTCATTGTTCGTTATAGACAGTTTCACTTAGACCAGCGTCTCTCAAACTTTGTGGTCTCAGGACCCCTTTGAACTCTATAAAATTATTAATGGGTCCGCGGACCACACTTTAAGAATTGCTGACTTCGACAGTAGAATGACGATTATGAAGAATCCTACAGACAAAAACAACAACAAAAAAGTCCACAATTTAGTGAAGAACGAAGTTTGCGAGTCCAGATTTTTATTTAATGAAAGGAGGTAAATGTGATAAAAGCAATTGTTTTAAACTATTACCTTTATATCTTAAAACTGGTATTCAGGCTGTCTTGTTACTCAGATCTTGACGAAACAAACTTTTTCTGCGAAATGATTTTTAAAATAAATCAGCCAACTGAGCAGGGCCGGATTAAGCTAGTGCGGGGCCTGTAGCATATGTTAAGAAAGGGGCCCTATATTTAAAAAAAAACAATAAAATAACACAAACATATTTGAACACATACATTTTTAATTTGCATAGTAATTATCATTATCAATTAATTCGTGCTTGTAATCCTATAAACTTGCCACTCATGTTGCTGGCGTTGTCATAACTTTGACCACGGCAATCTTTAATATCAATGTCATTTGCCTTTAAAAAATTAAGTAGACTTTTAGTAAGCTGTTCAGCACTATGACCTTCCATATCCAAAAATGTCACAAATCTTTCAACTGGTCCAGATGGCAAAACATAGCGCAGAGTCAAAGTCAGCTGGTCCATATTAGATATATCTGGAGTAGAATCCAATGAAACGGAATAATACTTGTATTTCTTCACTTCACAGAGAATGTGATCCAGTATGCTGGATCCAATCAGATTGATGAATTCCTCACACGTTGTTTTAGATAGATATGATGTATGTCCAAATCCTTTGTTTGCATGAGTACTTATATGCTCTGCCAGAAAAGGGTCAAACTTGGCAAGTAATTCTAACAACCCTAAGTAATTCCCGTTATAAGGGTACCCAACAATTTCATCACTGCCACGAAATGAAAGGCCTCGTTCTGCTAAAAACTTCACAACTTCAATTATTCGCTCTAGAAGTTTGTGCCAATACTTTTCTTGAATGTCCATTTGTTTCACAAGATGGGAATCGACACGTTCACCTTTGTTTTTATGCACCAACAGTGAAATTAAAGCTTGTCTATGTGAGGAACTTTCTTCATGTCGACGCAATAGATTGCTTGCATTTTTCCAGTCATTAAACCCTTCCACAGTAAACTTTGATGAACATTCTGAACTCATAAGCTTGCATGGGAAACAGAATAGGCGCCCTTTACTTTCTGAATAGCATAACCATTTTCTTGCATGTTGCTTGTTTGTAAGTTTATGAATATGTGTAAAATAAGACTTCTGACAGTATCGAGTTTTCTTTTCAGTGTCATACAATCGCACGGATGAAGAGAAGACACTATCAACATGTTGACATTTTTCACTTCCCTTGGATATGCAATATTCACGCTCACAGTCATCTATATTGTTCGGCCAGTCACCAATAGCATTAGAGTACTTCTTCGTTTCACTTATTCTTTCACATTCAGACTCAGTGTATACTGGGTTTTGCTGTATGCTTTCTGCTGCACAGCCTGCACTAGTACTAGTTGTTCCTGTACTTCCAGCTTCAGCGGTTAGAGTACCACCACCATGAACATCAAAATATTATGTCAGCTTACGTGTTTTTGATATCACAAGTTGATCTCTTCTTTCTTTTTCTTCCTTCGCTTTACGTTTTTCACTTCCAGAAGCATAATTACGTCCAATATCTCTGTGTCTACTGCTCATTTTTTGAGTCTTCTAACCTTACAAATCAAGAAATTTTAATCAAGATCGAAAGAGAGTGTGAGCACGCCGTATACCTCAATTAAAACAGGAAGTTTCCGTTTCCTAAATTCTAGTTTTTATTGTTAATGCAAATTCATTTCACAAAGAACGAAACAAAATTAGAGGGGCAGTCGCCTAGAGCCAAAAAAAGTGGCTTCCGTCCAAACGTGACCAAATTTTCAACGCCACTTAAATGGCTTCCGTCCGCAAACAGTTAAGATTAAAATAATGAAGAGTCACACTAAGTCACCCTCTTATGCTCTTTCTCTCACAATTTCGTGACACCAAATGAAAAGGCGCTAAAGATGGCACAAATCACAAGATCATTGGTTTAACGCTCGTATTTTTTTTCTTCTCTCTAACCAGCGGCACTCGAGCTTTCCAGCTCTTTTGGCCCAATGACATGTCATTGCGAGGCTGGGAAGGGGGGGGGGGTCAGTGGACTTTCCTTCCAACCCGGTCAGGAGCTTCGCTCCTTCCCATCAACGCTCGTATTAGAAGATGACCAAAAAATTATGTATACCCTTCAAAAGAAGTTAAGGTCCAGTAGGTGAAAATGACCCAAAAATAATAAAAATTATAAAAGTCATATTTCATAAGCAATTAATCTGACATTGATTTTTCTCGAACGACAAACATTCAACACTTGCTGCATGGGCCACCAGCATACCGTGTGCTAGTGTTCAGCTCAGCAAGCACGCTGAAAAAATGCTGCTGAGACGCCAAAATGTGGGTGTTTTTTAATGATGTCTGAGCATGAAAAAAATACCTGCTATTCCAAAAATGCATGATGCATGTGGGAGACTATAGTGTTGGTCTTGAGCTGTACTCACAAAAGTGTCTTTATAAGCAACACAAGTGCTACATAACCATTGCACAACAATATGCCTCAACGACGAAAGCTGAGTGTTGTGGATAAAAGAAGAGCTATTGCGTGGTTGCAGGAAGGTCTTACTGTCCAAAATGTCGCTCGGAGACTTGCAGTATCTCATTCAGTTATTGTCAGACTGCAGCAGCGCTTTGCCCAGACTGGAATCGTCGAGAAACGGCAACGCACAGGTCGTCCTAGAGTCACTACACCTCGAGAAGATCGCTTAATTCAGAGGCAAGCACTGAAACGGAGAACTGCAAGTGCAAATGTTATCAGACAGTTCCTCAGAGATGCTATCAACACTGTGGTCAGTGATCAGACTATTCCAACCTTCGTGCTTGTCGTCCAGCCATTCGACCACACTTGACTGCTGCCCATAAAGCAGCTCGTTTAGCATGGTGTATGCAGCACGTGCAGTGGCGACGTGCACAGTGGGCTAACGTTATGTTCACGGATGAGTCCCGATTTGTCTTGGAGCCTACAGATGGACGAATCAGAGTATGGAGGCGTCGTGGTGAACGCTTTAGTGATGCTGCAGTCATCGAACGTAACCGATATGGTGCTGGATCAGTGATGATGTGGGGAGGCATTAGTTTACTCCACAGAACCTCCCTCTATCATGTGATTGGGAATCTGAATAGTGACCGCTACCGTGACGAGATTCTACAGCCTCTTGCCATTGCAGCCCTGCAAGTTATTAGGCACAATGCAGTCCTTCAAGATGATAATGCAAGACCACACCGTTCTCGTGCAGTAAATGCTTTCCTGCAAGAAGCGGGTGTCAATAGAATGGATTGGCCTGCAAAAAGTCCTGATTTGAATCCCGTAGAACATCCTTGGGACGAGAAAGGGCGACGAATTCAGCAACATCAGCCATCTCCTGCAACTCTGCATGAACTGCTTCTGGTACTTCAGCATCAGTGGCAGGCAGTGCTCCAGTGCTTCATTCGCAAGCTCATCATTTCCATGCGATATCGGTGCCTTGAAAGTATCGCCAATAATGGAGGACACACACGCTACTGACAATGTTAACCTTTGGTGTTATTCTCATTAATTTTGAAAATGAGGGTTGTATTGATTGCTGTGCTGTCATTTTACACACGTTAATGCAACCGTCATGAAAATAGTGTTGATTGCCACTGATAAGCTTGTCATGTTATATTTTGAAGTGCTGTGTTTTTTTTTTTCATTTTCATTTTACTTTGCACCTTAATAAAAATGGTCCTTAACTTCTTTTGAAGGGTATACATATTTATTGGCGCGGGGCCCCTAAAAATGCGGGGCCCGTAGCATATGCTACTTGTGCTACTACGTTAATCCGGCTCTGCAACTGAGGACTCTAGGTAACTGATCACAACATGTTCTTTGAATGAAAATTGTATAAACATGTATGATGTATGTGACATTGTATTTGTTGCTGTAAATATAGTGGCGTTTGGGCTCTTGTCTTTCTGCCCATTGTCAGGTAGTAGTATCTGCATGTATTTGAGATTTACATTTAACTCCACGTAAGGCGTTCCATTTATCTGGCCTCGGAGGAAGGAACACTGGGACTGTTCTACTCGGGTCTGCAGGGGCTATGTTTTGAGGCTTTGCCGTATCGACCATGTCTCTTCTTGATACTTCAACCACCTTTCTTAGATTGTAGTACTACTAAAGAAAATGACATTTCTAATTAACGAAATTCCAGTGTTGCGAACATTTAAATAATACAAAGTGCTGTTAAGCTGGCAGTGTGGTTAGACACGATTCACTCCCGTAGCGAGGTGATGGCGCCGTTCGCATGGTCCTGTGTTCGATTTCCCGGTTAACCTATCACTTACGTTATTTGTTTTTTCTGTTGTGTAATTGTCTACTTCTTTATTTCTTACGAATGTCAGCTACATACCCATTTATAATTATTATTTAGTGATCACAGGTCTCTGGTTTCCCTCTTTATTATCTTCTGATTTCTTAAATTTATTCTCAGCTTTCCTTTTCGGTTTCTGTTGGTTTTCATTACTTTTGTTTTCACTTCCTACCTTCCGATCAGCCAGTTCGGTTATTGTTGATTTTAGTACCTTGCACAAAATATTGGATTTTATTTTGTGTATGGCATTCCCTGTTCAGAACCATATGGGTTATAATGTGGGTATATGGTGTTCCTTTTTCTATATAAGTACATTACATTTGTTGTTTTTCCAGACTGCAATTATTCTGGCGCTTGGTTTGGCGTTTTCTAAGATCTGTTGGTTTATCTCTTCACTGTTTTTTTTTTTTTTTTAGTATATCACCCGTCATCTTGCTGAGTTGTGCAATGTTTGTACTTTGATTTATTGTATGCTACCTTCTTATTTACTGCTCTTGAGATGTACTCTTGTATTTCTAATGGGAAGGCACGGCTTCATAATGTTTAGTAATTTATCTTACTTTTGTACTGAATATTTGTGGTACTGTTTAGCGCTGGATCACAATTTTTATATCAGGCTATTTCATAACTTTGTTGCATTTGATTTTCTTTCTCCTCTTGTGCTGATTTTATTTTTCTTGTACAGTATTTTTCCTTTCTTAGTCACTTTTATTTTTGCCGTTTTCTATGTTATTGTCATAACGAGACCAAAGGGTCTAATATTTTGACAATAATCGGTGGGTCTTCATTTTAATAAACTTGACCATTCAGGTAATTCTAACATTAATATTACTGCCCTCAGTTCTTGCGTTGGGATGACCGAACTCGCTTTTCCTTGAAGAATCGTCTCATTTTTCAAATGGGTTGTCTATCTCCCAATGGCTTAAATGTCCAGCATCATTTTGCAAGAATTCTAGTGGCTCTTCTTTATTTCTTCCGTCGTTGTTTTCAGATTTTTAAAATTTTCTTTTTATTAAGGTGTTTGCTACTTTTCTTTGTAGCACTCTTTCAACCATCTACCATATACATGGAGCTGTTGGTTGTATTAGGACGTGTTTCATTTATTGTAATATGTTTTTGTTTGTATTTACTTTATACTATATTATCTCTAGTAGGTATTTTTCCTTTTGTAGTTATAGTTCAAAATGGTTTTATTATCGAAAATATTATATTTTCTAAGCTGGTATTTTTAATTTTCACTGGAGGGTTATTTGGTTAATCCGTATGTATCTGGGGGGAGTCTTTCACCAGTGTAGACTACTGACTCGGATCCTTATTTATTTATTTTTTATATGTTAGCTTCAGTTTTTGTAATATAGTGTTTTATTAACTTTTGTACCTCTGATGGGGTCTTAGTGCCTATGAGATTTTCTACACTCATTTCTACCTTGTGGTTACTGCATTTTGTCTTAATGTTTTGCCTCTGCTGGTCATATTTTTTGCAGTCCACCATAAAGTATCTAATCGTGTTTGGTTCTTGACACTCTTCACACGTGGGTTCCTCAATCATGAAATATCCAGTTCCAAGCTTGAGCCTCAGCAATTTTTTATTAATTGGTATTTTTAGTTCATCTTGTATTTGACATTTTTTGCTTGTTTTTTTTTTATTTTTTTTAGGATTTTATATGAGTGTCTTGCTTTTTTACTTTGGTCCCATGCTATTATCCACTCTTTAGTTATTGCTTGAGCAATTAAGCTCTTAATTTCAAACTTCCCTAAGCCTACTTCAATTTTGTTATGGCTAGTTCTTCCCCCTTTGGCTTCTTTGTCTGCAAGCTCATTTCCTGCTATCCCAGCAAGTGCTGGAATCCATGTTAGTGTTACACTGCATCCTATAGTGTGCAGATATGTATTGACCTGTAGTACTTCCTTGCTACATTAATTTCTGTTTCTGATAGCTAGCACTGATGAAAGGGAATCTGTGAGAAGGGGTACTTTATTTGCTGGGTTTTCTGCAACTATTTCTAAAACTTTTAGGATTGCCCCTAATTCTGCTGTAAAGATGGATGTATTACTTTTTACTTTGTATCTTTTATAAATTTTTAATTTTGGGATTGCTATTCCTGCTCCTAATTGTCCTTCTTCATCTTTTGACCCATCTGTATATACAGTTAGACTATTATTTATATACCGTTCTATGTACTCTAGTGCTTTACTTTTTTGTTGAGATTATGTCTTTAGATTTGCTTATGATCTTTGCTAAGTGGGAGTCAATTTCTGGCACTTTTCGTTCCTAAGGTGTGATCTTTGCTTTATACTGAGCACTTCTTTTTATCATATTAAATAGGTTTGGGTGTTGATCCACTTCATCCATTGTTTTCCACCTGACGGGTATTTGTTATGGTCTAGTGGAATGTGGCATATGTATTGGTTACCCCTATCAAAGTTTTTGTGTGCTGGGTGAGTTGGATCTTTTGCCACTTTTGCCCAGTAGCTGAATCTCAGTTCTTTTCTCGTTAGCTCCAGGGGTATAATGCCTAGCGCTACTTCTAATGCCTCTGCTGATGTTCCCTTTGAAGCACCTGCTATTATTGACAGTGCTTAGTTTTGGATTGTGTCTAGTTTTTTCTTATTACTTGGAGCGACTGATGCATAAAAAAACTGGCATAATGAAGTTTTCCCCTAATAAATGCTTTATAGAAGGTTATCATTGTCTTATTGTGAGCTCCACAAACTTCGTTTCACATATCTTAGTATGTTAATATGTCCCCTACTGTGTTCTACTTATAAGTCTATGTGTTTGTTCCAATTTAGTTGCTGGTCTAGTATCATACCCAGAAATCTAGTGGTTTTTGCTGTGCGTACTTTTTGTTCATTAATGTTAATATTAATTATATTATTTTTAATTACACGCCCTCTACTGAAGATCATTCCTACTGTTTTTTAACGTTTAGATTAAATCCCCACTCGTCCATCCAGTCGGCTACTTTATCTATTTGCTTTTCTACTGTTTTATAGAGGAATGGGAGATTTCTTCCCATCCTTCATCTCGCAGCATCATCTGCAAACTGAGATAGGTTGTTTTTTAAGTCTTTAAACTTGTCTCCTAGGTCGTTGACTATAATCGTGAATATAGAAGGTGATATTACTGATTCCTGTGGGATTCCATTCTGTCGTTCATAAACCTCAGATCTATCATTGTTTATTTGTACCGTGAAGTATCTATCCTACAGTAATTTTTCTAAATAATTGTACGTTCTGCCTCCTATAACTAATTTCCTGATCTTTGTCACGGAGTGACTAATAATTTTATTTTCCCAACACGTCCCACTTTTCTTACTTTTTTAAAATGTTTCTGGTTTCCTCGATTTTTTTTTTTGCACTTTCGGTTTCTTTCTTTCGGATTTTACCTACGTAGCCCATTATTCCCCTCTCAGACCCCACCCCGCGGTTTTATTTCGTTCTGGCCTTCGTTATAAATTTAACACTTGGTCAGTAGTTGTCAGCTTACGATAATATTACCTAAGCTGCACCTGGTGTTTGTCTGACTAGGGAACGCTTGTCGCTCGTAACAGCGTTGATCTCGAGCAAGAAATAGGTTCTTTTAAGAAGCGAACCGCTAGCGGGAGCAATGGGGAGGCTACCCTTTGAGGTCTGGGTAACAGTTTTCATCTCCGATTCAGGGGATACAAAACTCACGTTCGTTCTGAGATTTTTTTGTGGCCCTTGAACGCCGCAGTGAGTGCTAGAATAAAATTATGTCTTATCTACGAAACTTTCTCGCGGTTGTTGTCTCTGATGTAGACTCTAGAATAAAATTTGTCTCACTCATGATCACTCATGATCAAGATGGGCGGGGTTAGCGTCTCTGGTATACTATAAATCTAGACAGTTCTACTCAGTCGAACACACTCGTAAATTTTTCCTGCCGGTAGATTACCAAATGAGACAAAGGCAGATGTGGGCACAAAACTAGATTGTGTTGCCTATTCTTGTCATCTCGGGGTAAGTTGATATCTTTTATTATATATATATATATATATATATATATATATATATATATATATATATATATATATATATATATATATATATATATATATATACATATATATATATATATTCATATTAGTTTTATATATAACTGATAGTAGTATGACTTGAATTATTTTAGGTGATTTCTTCCCGGTAATTAATTCAGTGATAATGTAGCGCCGTCTACCGCCTAAGTTAACTGGTGCTTAAGCAGTTAGGTGTCTCCTGGTGTTATTGTTTACAATGGGTTAATGGTAAACTTACGCTAACAGATACTTACTAGGCGAAGAACCTCATAGTCCATTCAGTGCTTATCATGGGTTAAGGAGTAAGCTAAAAGCATCATTACTTTAAGGAAATGTCAGTGGTGTAAGTTATTCACTTAAAAACTGAATAGTGATGTGCGTGTGCTATAACACTTGAATTATAAGAGGTAGTCACTTATTACTTTCTGAGAGAAACGTCTAGTGGTTGTGTGGAATTATTATATGCCGACTTGTGTAGTTAGACACCAGTTTAGAACTTTCACGGCAATCCAGAAGGCAGCCACCAGCCAGAGATATAATTATATCTTATGGTTAAATCATAACGTATTATTATAGCTACAACATTACATTTTTCATGTATTCAATTTTTGGGAGGTTATTACTTGTCCCTTTTTGTGCATCGACCCCAAGGAGCGCATACCATTTATTAGGTAATGTCTAATGCTGTATTTTATGTAAATTCACTTAACTCTTTCAGTCCCGAGCAAAAAGGTGGGTTTGGCCCAAACAAAAATGGCCATACCAGTATGTTTTTATTGTTTTTGTTTGGAAATAATTTTTTTTAAATGTTCATATTCATAAATAACAAAAGTCCATAATGGATGGCTATACTTTAAGAAAATAGCGTTTTTGAGTTGTCAAAATTAGAAAACAGCCCTAGAAAGGATCAAGAGATACGAAAGCCAGTATACTGTTGATTGGGCCAAATGGGTCTAGCGGGAAGTACAGTATACTGGCTCTTGGGGCTTAAAGAGTTAATGTTGTAAGATGAATTGCATATCCACTCAGCTGGAGCTACAGGGTTAGATATTTCGTATGTTGAGTTGGAAGAGGATGGAGTAGATTTTGTTGTCAGGGCATTTGCTGACAGGTACATGTATGTACAAGATATATTAGCCTACGCGGGCGCATGCTGATAATTGATAGAACGGAAGTAACAGGAGGGGGACTAATATGAATAAAGACAGCCCGAGACTACCCTAGCAATGATAACCATAATTATAAATCCCATAGTGGAGCATAACTGTTTATTATAACATTAGTGTAATTTTATTGTTTGCTTGATATAAAGGTTGTCTGTTTGGGTCTCAGTTTCAGGGCACCCCATTGCTACTGCAGGATTCCAGTCAGGCGAAGAACGTACCATTCTCATCGATCTCACGGTTCCTGAAAGCAATTAGCACCAAGAGTTGTCATCTATACCTGAAGTACAACCCGTTTCGACGCCCATCCTCTAATGGGAAATGAGCTCATGCAGTGTATAACGAGCCATAGCAAATCTGAAATCGTATTTGGCAGTAGTGGTTTCCTACTCGCCTCTTGATCACCAGTCAGAGCATAGTGGCTTCCAGCATACCGATCAGCATAGCGTCTTCAGCAGAATTGAAAGCACCAGACTGTGTGCTTAAACTGAGCACTCAGTCACAAATAAAGTTCAAACCAGCCAAACCGGAGTTAAACATCAAGTACGCAGGCATAATTGCACGCGCTGGATAATAGCGCAGCAGACCGTTTGTCCTAAATTGACCTCGTCTTGTGTGTGTTTCTGGTCATTCAAAAACCCCCGCACATATTAGTGGTCAGCCGAATATAGACAGAGTAATCTACAGCCTATTTTGTTGCTAGTGTGTGACCAGCGGTGCATGGATAGCGCGTACAGTGGATTCACACTGTAATTCATCACCTATAGGAGGATATACATATAAAGACACTAACTGGAGTTATTGAATTTGGTTCCACAAAAGCGGAAGGATTAGAAACTCTGTTGATTTATTTCTCGGTGTTCTACAGGAGGATTTTGGTGTTGGTGTGGTGTTTGTTCGTTGGTGTTTAATTGGACATTTGTTAACTTGGTGTAAATATTGATGCCTTTCTTATGTTGTTGTGCTGATATACTTTATTTCATATATTTTTTTTCCTTCAAGAACCTTTAATAAATTTTACTCATTTATTAACGCGCTGTTCACGACCCTTCATCCATACTTAATATTGCAAGCTCTTACTATTGTCTCTATTTGACCAGAGAAAGGAAAGAGAGCGGGTGGTTCTTAAGACTATATAAGTGTGTTGAGGCTTGGAAAGAGAGACAGCTTTAATGAATCCTCTTCCATGTTTGTCTCAAGTTCACCCTATTTTACACATTATCTGTGTGTTATCTATAATTCAGTCAGTTCACTCTCATTGTCGATTCCACTACAATTTTTTTCTGACTCGACAAATACTCTAACACTTTAACTCAACCACGACAATCTTATATAGTGCACCCTCCCTCCAACACTCGTCAAATGTTCTTGCTATATCAAGGAATAGTGCTACTGTCTGTTCATTCCTTTGGAAGCCTGTTTTAACATCACGTTCCAGCTTCAACAGTTGCTCTATTGTACTATGATGGCTTCTAAAATCCGCCTGAGCTGGACTGTACAAATTGTGCTTTTCTAAGTGAAATTTTAATCTATTGTTAACTATTGTTTCTAAAGTTTTTCCTAGATGCGATATTAACGATATAGGCCTGTATGAGTTATCATCATGTGTTTCCTTATGGGCTGTCTATATTTTCTTCTTTTAATTTTTAAACATGTTTTTTCGCCTATTTATCTCTGCCTTATCCAGACTGTCTGTTGAACTAACCTGATAGAAGTATTTAGCTAGTATGTTAGCTTTTTCTTTATCTGTTTCAGCTCTCTCTGGTATTTTAATTGGTGGGATAATAAATTTCTTGTTGTTTCCTCCATTAATTGCTTTCAGTTTTCTCCAAATTGAAGTTATTTGTGTCCTATGGTTTAATGTTTGACAAAATGTTATCCAGCTCTTTTCTTTAGCTCTGAATATTATTTTTTTTGTTTCATTTCTTATTTTTTTATAGTTTGTGTAGTTTTCTTCTGGTCTGGTTTTTATATATTTTTTATCAGGGCCCTTTCCTTCAGTTTCAGTGGTTCTCAGCACCTTTTTGTCCACCAAGGTACTGGATTGTTATCCTTGTTTCTTTTCCTATCTTTACCTTTTTGTGTTGGTATTAAGTGACTAGGCATACTCCTGTTTGGTATACATTTTATTGTTATTTTTTAAATCTCATTTGTTAATTTTTCTGCAAATAGATCTACGTTGTTAGACTCAATTTATTCTATGCTTAGTTTACTTAGTTCTAATTGGAAGGACTCCCAGTTTGCTTTTTTGAAGTTGAATGTAGGTCTGGAGCTTCTTTGGCTAGGTCTGTATTCGTCGTTTAGGTTTATTTCTATGGGCAAGTGGTCTGAGCTGGAGTCATTCAGTACTTCTCATTTAGCAGAGGCTAGGTTTGGTGTTATAATACTTATGTCTATTGCTGTATCTACTCCATTGTTACATGGGTTAATCCTTGTGATTGAGCCATCATTTAGTATGATTAGCTGAGCTCTTTCAATGTAGTCCAACATTCTTTTTCACGCTGAATCATTACAATTATTACCCCATGGATTGTGGTGGGCATTGAAATCTCCTACCAGTAACGTTCTGCTAGTTATTTTGGTTCTGATAGCTTCTACATCCAGGTCAGTTATATTTCTCTTTGGGCTATTTATATTTATTATCTTTAACTCTTCTGGTTCGCTGTCTATATTTATACTTAATCCTTCCATATTATCTGTGGCACACTGCTCCCATTTTAATATTTTGAAGTCTTCATGTACTAAAGAGGCCACACCACCTCCTCTTCCCTCAAGTCTATCATTTCTAAGAATGTTATACCCTTGGCAGTTCAGTTTCTGTTTGGGGCTCAGGAGTGTCTTCTGTTTCGATCATTGGTATTTATTGATGTTTTCTTGTTCTCTTTGGCCCATTATCTACCATGTTCTCAAGAAATTCCTCATTCAAACTTGTAACTTTGTCCCTAATTTTTTCCACTAAGTATGGTACACGTTTCTAGGTTGCTTTTGTTTTCCTGTTGTATTATTGTTAAAGTCAGTTTTTAAGTATGGGGATTTAAACATTAATATTTTTACATGTGAGGTCAGATTTTTGTTGTTATCTCCCTTGACTTTCCAATTGTTCGTTTAAAACTATTTGATCGAGATTTTTTCGAGACCTTTCTAGAAGGTTCTCGTTATGAGCTCAACTCACGCCTCGCGGTTATCCGGCGCATGCGTGATGGTTTGGGCGGGACCGAGAGACGGTATCCCGTGACAGTCGTCCCTGGGTTTTTGGCCGGGAAGGAGCTCCGCCATGTTTTTCTGACTGTGTGTATGGGGAAGATAGTTTGGTGAGATTAAAAACGTTGAAGGTTCCCCTGAGATATATTTCTAAAGCCGAGGATTGATTGCTTATAGTTATGTGGCTTATTCCTGGTGTTATCAGAGAAGGTAATAGAACATTTATTATTATTTGACACCAGGGACTTATACGGCATATTCAGATTATTAGCGCTGCTATGTTTGCAGCTTGCTTAGAGGAGCCACTGAGATATTATTAGCGCTGCGATGTTTGCAGCTTGCTTAGAGGAGCCATTGAGATATTATTAGCGCTGCGATGTTTGCAGCTTGCTTAGAGGAGCCATTGAGATATTATTAGCGCTGCAATGCTTGCAGCTTGCTTAGAGGAGCTATTGAGATATTATTAGCGCTGCGATGCCAGCAGCTTGCTTAGAGGAACTTTTGAGATATTATTAGCACTGTGGTATATGCAGCCTGGGCATCGGAAGAAAGGAGAAGACTTACTTCAGGTTGGTATGAATGGAAGAAGAGTACAGAAGTTTTTTTCCAAAGAGAGTCAAGCAGAATTCCATTTGGTAGATATGAAGCGAATATGGAAATTGGCTGAGACAAAGAGAGATGAAGAGTTAGCTAAGATGAAGAGAGAAAGTGAAAAATGGAAATGGGAGAGAGAAAACAGAAATTAGAAGCTGAAGAAAGAAAATTGCAGATGCAGATGCAAGCTGAAGAAAATATGAGACTACATGAGGAAAAGGGTGTTGGCTACCCTACAGCTGCCTCTGCCCCACACTCAATGGTCGACGGGTTCAAGCGCCTGTTTGCTATAATCCTATTGCTGTTGAGACAGACTACACATTCAAGGAAGCAGAAAGGACCAAGGAGTTCTTAAAAGACCCATCAAAGTTTGCTGCTGTTGCCGCTACATTTGCCCCAGCCAAAGAAACACCAAAGAAGGAGAAAAAGGAGTTAGAAGATGGAGTGAGCTCAATGAAAAACAATCATCTTTGTAAAGAAAAGGCTCTTGTTAGCGAACTAGAACAAGTAAAAATGGACTGTGAGAAATTAAAAGTTGAGGCTCAGGAACGGGAAAAGTCCTATAATAAAACACATGTTGGTCTCTTGGATGATAATATTAATCTCGGGTGCCAACTTAAAGAGAAGAATATTGTTTTGGCCGAGAAGGTTGATGAAGTTATGAATAGCGATCATAGTGCTATGGAAGCACTCAAACTTGAACTTGCTCAGGAGAGAGCTAAGACTTTAGAGAATATCCAAACTCACCAACAAGAAATTAAGAACCTTAAATTGGAAAATACATCTCAGTTAAACGACTTAAAGATAGATTATAACAGGTTTCAGGTTAAAACCAACGAGAAAATTTAGAAAGCTGTTGCTAGAGAGAGAGAGCTGTTGCAGAAGTAGAAATTGCAAAACTTCGTAACAGAATTGATGGATTGTTATATATTGTTTTGAACAACAAGATGTTGTCTACTACCAAGGTGGATAGATTTAAACATAAAGCTGATGGTCAATATGTTACAAATGCAAAGAGTCAGCCACATGCACTCAATGCTAACAGTAACACTAAACATGGTTTAAACAAATCTTCTCGTGGCAAATATAATTTCCCACGTAATAACAATACTGCCTCTAATAGGAGTGATTCTTGGCGTCAGGCCAACAAAAGTAATTCAAGTGTCAGTTTTATGGATCACGGTGAGGACTTTGATAAATGTCATGACAAGACTCCTCAGACAAACCGTGCATCAACTTTTCAGAGTTCTGATAAATTTATAACAGCCGACAAAACTATTAGTACTCGTTCCCAGAATGATACTCATTATGTGCGGAACAATAAAGATTCTACCATCCCGATTACTCATCATACTCAGCTCAGACAGTATGATCCATCGTTTAAGCACATTGTCACAGGCAAAAATAAAATCAATTTTGCTAGGAGAGATAATCGTGATTTTGGACAGTACCAAGAGCGTCCATCACGTAATAATTTTCTTTCTCCAAGAAATTGGGGACAGTTTAACGGATCTCAACATTTTGGTTCTAACAACTTTAGAAATGTTGGTAGGAATAACTACAAGAGAAACTATCAACCCTATAATAATTTTTCTCGCAGACAACAAAACCCATTTAATAGAAATTTTGATCAAAGGGGAAATAACAATCGCAACTATACTAACTGGGGTTCAAATCAGAACAATGGTTCCAATAGAGATAATAATTGTGATAGACCGCGATATGACGGTAGATCTCCAAAATCGCATTACCATGCTAACTTTGCTCAACAGGAGCCCCAAGTTATTAGTAATCAAGGTAACAGTAATAGGAGTGTCTCTAATACTGTTGCTTGCTCTGTTTTCGATTTTGAGAGAGCATCTCAGTGCCCTAACTGCACAACTTTGTTTCAGCCTACAGCGTTGACTACCTTGAGTTGCGGCCATCCTCTACCTAATCCTCTTACATTGTCTACACGGAGGAAGGTTTGATTATAGCCATACAGGGGCCAGAGGTTTGCACGGCCACATTTGATAGCTAAAGAATAAATAACATTAACTGTAATATGTTATAAAATATTACGGTTATCAAACAGAGATGTTCATTTGTATTTTTTCTCAGCGTATGCTGTTCCATGAGAGTCAGCGCTGTTATTTTAAGAGTTTCAACCGTTTACCAGATTTATCAAGACTGTTCCAGTTTTTCTTTCGGCATTTGACGCTACTTTAGATGTCTTTGGTGCCTTGTTGCGTACAGAATGGTCTGAGACTTCGGAACTCATCTTTGAAATGTACTTGTTAGAGATTGTTAACAACATTGTACATTACTATAGGATATTATATTAGAAGATATTGTATTATGAAGTGGTATAACGTCTTTACTATAGTGTTAATATATTGCTGTGTTTTACAGTGTTGAAAGTATAATATTGTAATGATACCATTATTTTTCTAAACGTATCATTGCGATACATGTTCATATTGTATTATTTTTGGAAAATATGAAGTCTCATGAAGTACATTTTTCAGTCATTATAATGATTTGTGTGCCCAGCGCTTCATTGTGCGCTAGTGGGAGCACCTATGTATACTATATTGATACTTTGAGAAAAGATTTTTTTTTTAGATTGGGAGGTACTTTTCCTCACCCGACGCTTGATTGTGCGTCAGTAATACCCGTGATTGATTGGGTTATCATGCTCAGGATATTAATTTTTTCTGTTAGAGAATTTAGTTTATCATGTATGCTATTGTATTACAATGGTATTCATTTATTCTATGCATTGTTTCATGTAATTGCTTACAATGACATTGTTGCGTGATAAATTCTCGCAACATCGTTTTATTTCAATATCTATTTTATAACGCAAGGGCAACAACTGCTTGAAATTTATAGTCACTTTTCTCGGTAAGCATTTGTCTTCTCGCGTTGGTATCGAATGCAGTTAAGTTTGAGCTGTGGTCATTTTGCGCTGGACTGCGCATGACTTGTCTTGCTTCTTAGTCGATCGGTTTCGCCCACCACTAGTGGAGTGAGCGATTTGGAATGGCGAAAGAGATGCCTCGTTGTAGAGGGCATCTCCGCTATTTTTTTGTCCTGACAGGAATGTGAGAGTCCTCTTATGGATTTGTCGTTTATTCGAGATAATACCTTAGTGTATTTGCACATGCTGGTATTTTAAATTTTTTCATTAACTCTATCGATTTTTGGTCGTGAACGATTTCTGGTTCATAGCCTGTCTTCGAAAGTCGTCGTTACGAGATGTTTTCCTAGCTCACATGTCGCTGTATTGTGCTGCATCGGTTGATGCAGGTTCCAAGGACCATTACTTGCTACTTTGTTAAATGAACTAGGTTTGGAAAACCTTTATTATCTAGAGGATATTTTTGAGGACATTATTTATACTTCGGCAGACGTGTCTGTCTTGCTGAAGTCAAACTAAGGAGAGTGAACTGATCTCATACATCTGGTTATCTCCTGGCTGTTATAGAAAAGGATGGAGTTTTTCACCTGACTACATTTACAGCACTATGAAATATAACATGCATCTGACTCATCATTGTAATGCTGTCTACCGTCTTTTGCTGTATTGAATGTTGCTGTGATAATGACTGTTTGATGTGCCTACATATTCGCGTAACCATTTTGTCACTGTGGCGTCCACAATAAATAATGAAGAAAAACGTCAACGGCTGTTTCAAGAATCATTGACTTTATACGTCGTGAGTTTACTGACGCCGTATGTGGATTGCCCTGTTATTTTTGTATGAACATTGTTTTGACTGAACACATCTGCACACTACACAAAACCAGACATGCGGATACCATCCATCATCATATGGCATCACGCATCAGACATATTTCTCCTTTCTTTATTCTCGGGGCATTGCTTCCCTTCATTTTTTTCTTTTTCCTTTTGTATTCCACCTGGTCTTTGTTCTCGGTTTACTTTTCCTTTTCCTCTATTGATGTCATGGCGTGCTTATTCTTCATACCTCTTTAAGTTGAGATTCTTCGTAGGCTTATCCCGTTATCTGCCTATACTTCTTTCTTTTGTACGTTACACTTACTCCTATACCTCTTTTGTTCATTTTTTATATAACTTTATAGTAGATATACTTAAGTTTAGATATTTATATGCTACCGACCTCGTGTTATTTCTATTCGATGTATGGTTTCCCAAAAAAAATGATGTTATCATTTTCTTCCCCGGGGGGTGCGGTAGACTGTTAAAGTCAGTTTTTAAGCAAGGGGATTTAAACATTAATATTTTTACATGTGAGGTCAGATTTTTGTTGTTATCTCCCTTGACTTTCCATTTGTTCGTTTAAAACTATTTGATCGAGATTTTTTCGAGACCTTTCTAGAAGGTTCTCGTTATGAGCTCAACTCACGCCTCGCGGTTATCCGGCGCATGCGTGATGGTTTGGGTGGGACCGAGAGACGGTATCCCGTGACAGTCGTCCCTGGGTTTTTGGCCGCGAAGGAGCTCCGCCATGTTTTTCTGACTGTGTGTATGGGGAAGATAGTTTGATGAGATTAAAAACGTTGAAGGTTCCCTTGAGATATATTTCTTAAGCCGAGGATTGATGGCTTATAGTTATGTGGCTTATTCCTGATGTTATCAGAGAAGGTAATAGAATATTTATTATTATTTGACGCCAGGGACTTATACGGCGTATTCAGATTATTAGCGCTGCGATGTTTGCAGCTTGCTTAGAGGAGCCACTGAGATATTATTAGCGCTGCGATGTTTGCAGCTTGCTTAGAGGAGCCATTGAGATATTATTAGCACTGCAATGCTTGCAGCTTGCTTAGAGGAACTATTGAGATATTATTAGCGCTGCGATGCCAGCAGCTTGCTTAGAGGAACTATTGAGATATTATTAGCATTGCGGTTCCTGCAGTCTGCTCGGAAGAGTCATTGTTATATTGGATGTAGTGAACTGTTGTTATCTTCATGATGTGCTTAAACTATGTTCTGCTGACAGTGTATCGGTGATGTTCGTGTTACTGTGGTGTAATTAAATCGTCAGCAACTGTACCACAGCCTTTTCAACATTTCTTGAATAATATATGTACTTTTGGTGTGTGTGATCATCACTATGTTATATTAGGACTACACTCATTCGCGTCCATTGACTTGTCTATACACCCACACACCATGTCGGCCACCTATAAGCCCGACTCTGCTGTTCGCCTCTAACAGCGCACATATAGACACAATACAACATTTACACCCTTCTACAGTGGTGGCACAATCCAACATATTTCGTCTTTACAATTATGTTCTTTCTGACCACTCTTCTATTTTCAGTTGTTATGATTGTTCTTTCTATTTCAGTTGTTATGATTGTTCTTTCTATTTTCAGTTGTTATGATTGTTCTTTCTATTTTCAGTTGTTACGATTGTTCTTCCTATTTCAATTATTTTGAGTATATTTTTATTTTCCTCTTTAAGCTCAACTATTTCGGCCAAATCTGTTACTATTTCCTGTTGTATTATTTTCATGTCTTCTAGCACCTGTTTTATTTGACTGAGGCTGGGGTCAGTCTCTTCAACAGCGTTCTCATGGTTGTTTACTGTTTTTTTTTTCTTATCTTCGTCTTTCTGTATTTTTTCTCTTACTTCTTTAATTTCCCTAGATATTTGTTTAGTTTGGGTTTTTATTATGTGTTCTTGTGACTGGTTTAGCCTGTTTGTGCCCATTCTTTCCTTGACTTTCCAGAAAGGAGTGTTTGACTTAAGTGCTTCTTTCAAAACCTGCTTTGTCTCTTGATAGACTGAGCACTCCTGGTATCGGGAACTGTGGTTTCCCTGCAGTTGGCGCATTTTCTGTTTGAGTTTATCTCCTTATAATTTTTGTCTTCTTTGGCCAGTTTACAATCTTCATGGCTATGTGGCTCAGCACAAAATCAGCAGGTTGTTGTCCCTCCGCAGGTCTCCTTTGTGTGCCTAAATCCTTGGCATTTGTCACACTGGATAAGTTTTGGGATATATATTTCTATAATTTTTTTAAAATTTTTTGTGAAGACTGTTAGTTGTTGTGGTACTTCTGTGCCTTCAGGCTATTATAATGACTGTTGTGTTTTTTTGTTGCTCTCTGGTTTTAATTCTATTGACTTTCTCTATTTTTGTTTTTGGGTTGCTTTGGTTTATATTTGTTTGGATTTCTTGGGCAGATAAGGTTGGGTCTATTCCTTTTACCACACATCTGATTTCTTTTGAAATTTCTATTTGGACTTTTATGTTGTGGGCCAGCTGGATCCATTTTGGTTTTTCCCGTAGTTCTCGTAATAAGGTGTTTTGATTTATCTGTGTCCTTTAATGTGAGCATTACTCCACTTTTGTGTTTTTGGATTTTGTCAATGGATTTTTTGTCTATTATTTTTTCCAGGATGAACAGGATTTTGTCATCCGGGGGAGCTCTCAGCGTGGGTTCTGTTCCTGTTATCTCTCTCAGTGTGGCTTCTGTTCCAGCTATCTCTCTCAGCGTGGCTTCTGTTCCAGCTATCTCTTTCAGCGTGGGTTCTGTTCCAGCTATCTCTCTCAGTATGGCTTCTGTTCCAGCCATCCCTCTCAGTGTGCCGTCTGTTCCAGCTATCTCTCTCTCAGTGTGGCTTCTGTTCCAGCTATCTCTCTTAGTGTGTCTTCTGTTCCAGTTCTCAGTGTGCTTCTGTTCCAGCTATCTCTATCAGTGTGCCGTCTGTTCCAGCTATCTCTCTCAGTGTGTCTTCTGTTCCAGCTATCTCTCTCAGTGTGTTTTCTGTTCCAGTTCTCAGTGTGGCTTCTGTTCCAGCTAGCTCTCTCAGTGTGGCTTCTGTTCCAGTTCTCAGTGTGGCTTCTGTTCCAACAATCTGCGTGATTTTAATTCTGTTTTTGATTTCCTTCAGATTTCCGTTGGTATCTTTGTTTTCTCCTCCCCTGGTTTCCGGACTTTTTTGGCTTGTGGTTTCCTGGTTGCCATCTTTCCTATGTCCTGTCTGTTTGTTAGCTGTCCGGGTTCCTGCGTCTTTGCTTTTGTTGTTTCTGCTTACTGCAGTTTTTATTTCAGAGCCTCCTTTCAGTTTTTCCTTTATTGTCTCTATTCTGTCCTTAATTTCTGTGTCTCTGACTATAGAGTGGTCCTGTTCTTTTCTGTCGGGTTTGGTGTTCTACCCTTTTCAGCTGGCTTGGTCCACGCTTTTCCTTCCACGGACTGCGACCTGGTCATCGGTGGCATTGTGATTGTATTTATTGATTTATTTGTCTATGACTGTTAGTACCCTGTCTTTTATTTTGCTACTATTATTTTAATTATGTGACTGGTCTTGATTTAAATTAATGGTTATCTCTAGTCTCACTAGTTTTATAGATTTTAACTAATAATATAAATTAGGCCTATCAATAGTATAACAGTGCTAGTAATCTACGATTCAGATAGCCTATAGGACGAACTCTGTTTATTGCTATCTCCTAATGAGTACGGAAAACAAGATGGCTGCTGTCCCTCCAACAAAGAAAACACCACGTGGCGCATGAATCTTTTGAGTAATTTTTATTGTAAACAACTAATCTTTTAATAAATGAACATGTAAGATAACTTGCTTGCAATTTGCAGAAAACCTTCAATGGCGTGTGCCACGTCTGATGCTGGTGAACTGTACGAAGATAATGTCCCAGGGGGAAAATGCTAGAAAGTGTTGAGTGATCGGTGGTCCGCGATCTATCTTTTTATAGTTTTTATAGTATTGTTTCGTTTCGTATCCGTTTGTGTCTTGTTAATTATGGCTATCTTATACGTCACTTCTATGGACGTTACTAGACAAGCGATCTCCTCTTTTATTTCACGGATATAGTTACTTAGATCAGGACTGGGTTTAGCAGTTTTGTTAATTTCTTTTACGTTTCGTTGATTATTTACTTTCTTGTTTCGATATTTCTTTCTGGTTTTGCGATTTTCTTGCGTTGTTATTATTGTTCTTTTTTCGCTTATCACCTGTGTTGTTTACTTTTTCATCTGCTTGTATCGCTCTGTTTTGTATGTGTTTCTCATCATCGTATGTGTTTGTGGTATCTTTCTTTGGCCTGTATGTAATTGTTGTCCTTGTCACCTGTTTGTAACCGTGGCTGACGAAGGGTGAAACCCGAAACGTCCCGTGTTTCCTGTGATTTCAAATCCCTTTATTGTTTTAAATTTATTTATTTAATATCTGGACACGCGTCCTTGTGTAACCGACGGACCCTATGAAATCATTTTTAACTCTTTTTTCATTTAATATGTGTACATGTATGAATGTAATAACATATGTATATCCGTGGGTGCATGCTGCCGAGTATTTATGTATTTATGTGTGTGTATATATATATAAATCCCACCTTAACTGGGAATCGAGCCATGGACCACCGAGCCAGGAAGCCAGTGCACTGACCATTGCGCTACCGCGGCTCCCATGTATGTATACATGGTTCTAGTATATATGTGTGAACAGGATAAGAAACCATTGGATGTAAAAACACACATATTGAATTACTTGAGACGTCTTTCACACTGTTATAAATTCTAATAACTCACTCTATATTGTATATGTTGTTTAATGATATCATATTAGCACATATCGATGTATTTTATGGAGAATAATGATTCTGAATTTTGTTGATGTCTATATATGGATATATATATTAATGTTTATATATGTGTATCTGTCTTGCGTGTTTGTCTGTTTCTCAGTTTTCCAATAGATCAAAGTGTAACGACCGCGCGTTACAACACTATATAATGAATCGTACTCTAAATCAATAGTTCTCAACGTGTGCCATATTTATGGGTGGGGCGGGCCACAGCAAGAAGGTGTACTGTTTTCTCCGGCTAACAGTGACTATAAGGAGGGGCCACAGCAAGAAGGTGTACTGTTTTCTCCAGCTAACAGTGACTATAAGGAGGGGCCACAGCAAGAAGGTGTACTGTTTTCACAGCAAGAAGGTGTACTGTTTTCTCCAGCTAACAGTGACTATAAGGAGGGGCCACAGCAAGAAGGTGTACTGTTTTCTCCAGCTAACAGTGACTATAAGGAGGGGCCACAGCAAGAAGGTGTACTGTTTTCTCCAGCTAACAGTGACTATAACGAGGGGCCACAGCAAGAAGGTGTTCTGTTTTCTCCAGCTAACAGTGATTATAACGAGGGGCCACAGCAAGAAGGTGTACTGTTTTCTCCAGCTAATAGTGACTATAAGGAGGGGCCACAGCAAGAAGGTGTACTGTTTTATCCAGCTAACAGTGACTATAACGAGGGGCCACAGCAAGAAGGTGTACTGTTTTCTCCAGCTAACAGTGATTATAACGAGGGGCCACAGCAAGAATGTGTACTGTTTTCTCCAGCTAACAGTGGCTATAACAAGGGGCCACAGAGGTAAATGAGACTCAGAAGGGGGCAATAAATCCCAAAATAAGTTGAGAACCCCTGGTCTAAGTGGACAACTAAATGGAATTGGGGGTGTACCTTGAGAGAAACCTGTAGAGAAAATCAACGAAATACAGATCTCGTAGAAGGAAGCAATCCACTTTATTTGGACATGTTTTCAGAATAGGAAAGCTGGAATATATTGTAACATCAAGTAAGACCGCAGGAGAATGAGACAGATGACAATAAAGAGAGAACACATTGGATAGTTTGATATCGCAGAATTAAAAGAAGCCAACAACTGAAATTATACACAACGCTGAAGATACGGGTTGTGGAGAGACATGATCATCTTCTGCAGTTGGCTTGGTAAATTAAAATGAAGAAAACGAATGTACTCACCGTATGCAAGCAAAAAACGCAGCTGACCGATATACGCTCACCTGAGCTATTTATAAGTCAGTCAAGTTTTCACCACACCTGTTATAATGGGGTAATAAAATCTTGCCTAAGATAAATAAAAAGATTTACTATCGGCTTGATGATAATTCAGAATAATTAACAGCTACTTTTAAAACACTTAAGTGAAAAAATAAATGTAAATGTCATCCAAGATTATGCACTAACTAATGACACAGAAGAGTCTGTGAAAGAAGCATTTTATACTTGACTGCAGGAAATTATGGATAAAGTAAAAAGAAGAGACATCACAATTTTGATGGGTGACATGAATGCAAAGATAAGTACGATCAACACCGGCTTTGAAGAAGTGATGGGAAAACATGGGCTAGGAATAATGAATGAAAATGGGGAACTATTCTCAAACTTCTGTGCTTCAAATCAACTGGCTATAGGAGGAAGCATGTTTCCACATAAGAGAATACACAAGGCAACATGGATATCACCAGACCATAGAACAGAAAATCAGATTGATCGTATATGCATAAACAAGACGTTTAGATCATCATTGCAGGATGTAAAGGTATATAGAGGAACAGATGTGGCATCAGATCTCCACCTTCTGATAGCCAAAGTAAAAATTAAACTCAAGAGATATGCAACAATGCAAAGTTATAGATAACAATTTAATGTAGGACATCTAAGACGGACATCCAGCCAGCAGAAGAAGAGCTACAAATTAACGGTGAAAGACCAACGATGGAAGAAATCAAGAAAGCCATAAAGCTTCTAAGAGACCTGATGGCTTTCCAGCAGAGGCCATCAAAGCAGATATCGACACGGCTGCAGAGATGTTATATAAATTACTTGGCAACGTCTGGGAAAAGGAAGATATACCAGCAGAATGGAAGGAAGGATATCTGGTTAAGTTGCCTAAGAAGGGAAATTTACAAGAGTGCACAAATTATAGATAAATAATGTTACTATCAGTGCCACGAAAAGTATTAAACAGGATCATCCTCGAGAGATTAAAACAGTTCATAGACAAGCAACTGAGAGATGAACAAGCAGGTTTTCGACAAAACAGATCCTGTACAGACCTGACAGCCACGTTGAGAATAATAGTTGAACAAAGTCTGGACTGGAATTCACTACTATACATTGGATTTGTGGACTACGAAAAGGCATTTGACAGTGTAGACAGAGAATCACTTTGGAAATTGATGATGCATTATCGAGTTCCCCTGAAGTGTGACGGTATTGCCTCCCCCGCTTTGCAGTAGTGGTCCAACAGTGGCCAAAACTCAAGAGTATCTAATTTGTGTCCTCAAAGGTGTCTACCTTCGCACAAGATTACTCTTGGCAGAAATGTAGATAGAAGAGTAGTAAACCTTCTATCACATGGGAGTCTTCACAAGATATTCAGAATAAGCGAAAACAATGCTGGCAGTTTCTGAGCACGTTAATTCTGTAATCTGTCGACCACTTTTGTGAAGGATTTAAGCACTTAATACTTTCTGCTCGTTTAAGCCCCCACCCCTAATTTACTCAGTAGAAATCTATTTTTCTAGTATAGCTCTGTTTAGAGTGTGTGTAGTAATTTGACTGAGACAAACATGCTGTAACTTTAAAATGATTAAATCGAAGTTAAATTTGTAACATTACAAATAACAAAATTTAATAATCACTTTAGGTTTTAACAGTTGGAAATAATTTGAATAGTTATGGATCAAGAAAAGTTATCCTCACAGTCTTTAGGGAATGTGAGATATTACAAGAAGTTCAAGTGGCAGCACATATTTGAACTTAGCTGCCAATGACGGTTCTGCTCCTTCTTATGGGTTGGTTCTTTTCACTCTGCTCGCGCTCGTCTCTGATCAAGGTTGTCGGGGGTAGCTCGTTTCCCAGAAACGTCAAGGAGAGTCTACCACGTGCGTCCTTCGTCTTAAAGCTTAGGCCACGGTTCCCTTCTTGTTCCAGAGATAGTACTTTCTGCTGGTTGTAGTGGTGTTTGATGGTATTGTATGATGGTGTTATTACTAAATGTAAATTGTATGAGGCCAGCTGTGAAGGCTCCTGAGATAAAATGTAGTGGTGAATTGTCAGAAGGCCTTTCTTGCTACCACTACGACCTCACACTTAATTTTTTTTAATGAATGTGGCTACGTAAAGTGTCTAGGGTTATGATATGTAGTGTGGTGTAATGGATTATAAATATACCCACAGATATTAACAAGACTAATAATATTAATAAATGTTAAAATACACTGAACTAACTCACGTGTGTAAAATTTTTTGATATAAGTATATTACATTTATTTTGTTCTGTGTCAATTTTTTAGGTTGACCAGAACTTAAAAGGATTTAGAGATTATGAAAAGAAATGCATAGAATATTATATCATAAATGCAATAGTGTACATATATATGTACTATACTAGTTAGTTTTATTAAAATGTTCTACTATTCATCTACTTGGGAGGATAGTACTGTTTGTGCTGTTGGGGTGGCCTCATCACACCTGTCTATATTGACTACACAGTGTCCAGAAAATGGTGGGAATCTTTATGGGGTTCTTAGTAACTAAAGGGCGTTGGTGAAAGTCCAGCAGACCAGAGGCTCACTCATCTGGTAGTTGTCGCTCTGGTGCTGAAATCAGGTGGTCCCACCTCTCCGTGCTGGCGGGCAATAATGGTGGTCTCTGTCACAAATACTGCACAGATACACTCGAGTAAAGTCACCAACTGAATAGACCCTGCTTTGTTGACGACAGAAACTCGCAGCTCTGCAATCAAAGTATGGGCCATGTGTCAAAATCTATTCTCTACCCACGTCTGGACACAACAGTGACACAACAACCACATCATACAGACAGGTCAGATCTCTCTGACCAAACAGCACATTTACCATGGTGGTTTTACATCAGATAGATCCTCCCAGACTATAGATCCTGAAAAATGTTTATTAGTTTTCGGCCCTAAAAGAGGATAGGTAATATGTATCATTATTCTCAACACTTGATCTGTCTTGCATAATCCTTGCTGGAGTTTATGTACATTGTTGGTCCCTAGACCCTGACTAGGGCGGGGGGTCTAGAGCAAATCCCTACTTGTTTGTAAGGCTAGATTTCGATATGGCAGTATCAAATCACTCAAACATGAAACAATATTCAAAATATATAAGGAAATAATTTCAATCTTACCAGATTATGAATAAATAACACAGAATTGCTAGCAAAACTCAGCTGAGCTGCTGGCTATAGTATGGCGTCCCTAAATTTATTTCACTTGCTTTCATATGGAATCACCACACTTTAAAATCTGTGTCTATCACTGAACAACTATTGAAGAATGGCCCCACTTTCGCGTCTGAGCGCTAATGATATGATTGTCTGTGGCCAATCACTGCCTCGGTTTATTTTAAATTTCAAATTTCCTACCATAAAGTCATTTCAGTCATGCTTCAGTCAAGTATGGATGTTTATCTGTTAGTCTGTCCGTCTCTACTTGTGTTTCTAAAAAAAATGTGCTTGATTTTTGAACCAACCTTTCTCTCCCCTCCAAAATTTTGTCGTTAAAAGTTATATTTAGACACAGCTACCGCTCAAAAACCCTCTCCTCCATACTAAGTAAATTTGAACACCTGCGTCCAAGGTCGTGTTTTTGTGTGCAAATTGCGACACTTTTTTATTCAACACAGTCTGTCGATGATGTGAACTACACTGTCTTTTGTCATTATCTTCAATATTATCTATCCGTTTGTAAAATTAAGACCATCTTAGTTCACTGCTCAGAATAGGCCATCCGGCCAGCTAATTTTTATATTCCTAACATTAATATTAAGAAAAAATTACTTTTTAATTTTTGTAATATTCCTAACATCTGCGTTTTACCGCTCCATTCAAATCAAAAGCTTGGTATCGCAAAAGCGTCCAATAAATGACTGTGGCGTAACATATCTAGGGTCCCTTCTGTGGAGTTGCTTACTTTTTATGTCAACTTGGGAAACGTGACTTTTCTCCGTTTCCCCCCCAATTGCGTCTCCTTAGCCTTTCCAGTCATATTTTTTTTCTTTTTGATCCGCCGTTCCCCTCCTGTCTAGCAAGTCAATTATTATGGAGGATGATGACCCGCGGTCTAGGCGATCATGTACATCAGCAGCCTACGCATTATGTTTTTATCCTTAAATGTTATCTTTGGAGGGATTTTACCGTTGTATCTCTGTCAATTTCACTACACTGGTACCACCAATAACTATGGTAAAGAATAGAACGAAACGCTCTTCTGAGTATGGCTTTTTCCACCCCATAGTTATGCGTTCCTATCTTCCCATACCACCATCCCAATTACTCAGACTTTACCCTCGATGAGAATTAAATTTAATCCCTCGGGATAAAACTTTCTTTACATTTAAAAAGAATAGCTTTCATAGTTACTTTACATTTAAATGAAAAGGTTAATAATAGAGAAAGAGTCTGTGTACATATACATCTCCACTGATTGAAAACTGTTCACAATATAAATAGAATATGTTTTCATTTATGTTTATACTTATTGAAAAGTTTGAAACTTCCATTACTTTAAAATGAATATGTTCACATAGACATTTACACTGATTTAAGCTTGAAAACTTACATTAATTTTAATGTGACTATGTTTATTGTCGTGTGGTGCGTATTGGGGCAAGTACGATAGTAGTTTTTTGCCAGGAATAGCCTATGAGATATTAGGTAGAAGGTCTCTAGAAATTGGCTCGTTAAGAAAGAATAAAGACCTATTCGAGGTAGGGACAAGAAGACGGGAATGCGAATGCTTTCCACTGGACAGTGTTTTCTAATTAATTATGGAAAGAGTTCTGTTTCCCCACGACCTTAGCTTGTGCCCTTAGATCCCGTAACAGAAAAAGCCCCCAACCTCATCTGAGTAGAGAAATGTTCCTATATGTGAATATGTAACACCGACAGCACGAGTGATACATTAACAAACTAGATAATGATCAAACTATATTTAAATATCCACACATATAGGGTTAGTAATGGTTAGAACGTGGTGGTGGTAAAAGACGATTCACACAAAACACACAGATGAGATATTAAAATTGCAGTTAATTAAGTAGTAGTTAGTTAAGAATAAACTGGTGTAAAGCGAAATGATGATGATGTGATATGATACGTGTTACCAAAATGGTGAATAATCTACACAGCCCATGTGTCTCTAAATGCTTCTCATGGATGCGATGATTCACATGTATGCATAAAATGTCCCAAGTTGTCATACGTTATGTCGAGTGGGGCATCTCTAAGCCAAGGACGTTCTGATGAAAACTGTTGTCGTACTGAGAACGTTGACGAGATATATATATATATATCCCTTCACTGTTTGAGTATATCTCTGTAGTGTTGATCAACAGTTAATAGCTGTCATATGAAAAAAGAAGTCTGTTGTCTAATCTCTCGAGGGTACTGGCCAGACTGGATATCTTCACGAAATGTTAGTGATATGTAGACTCATTATCTTGCGTATGTAGTCGCGATTCATAAAATATACTTTAGAGTCTGCTTCATAGAATGCGCTTAAGAGTGTGTTGCTTACTTACTTAGTCGTTCCCCTTCTACCGTGAAGTGTAGAGGTAGAGTGTGTTGCACTTGGTATAAATACGAGATTCCACTTTTGAGCTCTTTAGTTTGACTTCAGATAATAAGCTTTCGAGTGATTTGAACTTGTGATAACTATGTATTGAACTTGTGAGCCAGCAGTATATGGTGGTGAAAAATTCTGCGTCCACCTTCTGAATTGTGGGTGAGAAAATATTCCTTTTTAATTGAGGAATGAAATATGTCCTATGGCGAATTCTGCTAGCCAAATGTCCGTTTTTGATAACTTATTTCTGGTTAGACGTCAGACACGTTGCGTGTAGACTCAGACTTCTGATGAACTGAAGACACACAAAAGTCTTTGTAAGTTTTCACACTTAACATCACTGGTTGACTTTCATTTATACTATTGCACATTATTGATCTCTCTCTGAGGTCGATTCTAATGATGTTAAATAGCTTGTGCATGAGAGTGTGTGCGAATGGGAGACTGTGGTGATGATGATGAAGGTGAAGTATGAACTGTTAATTACCTCCTATCATCCTATCATCTTCTATGAAAATCTTCTGATTTTATTAATCAGTTATGAAAAGAATTAATTGAAACTCTATCTTTCGCACATTTAGCTGTGAAGTTAAACTAAACAACGAATAAGAAAATGTATTAATAATCTGTATAAGATCTACTAACCTTCTTTTCCCTTCGCAAAATCCGTTAAGAACACAATTCACCCCAGAAATGAATTATTATCCACTCTGAATAAACACGCGTATTTAGGCTAGGCGTTTTATGGATTTAATCTCTACCTCACAATGTAAAAACTGGACTCCTCTCTCTGATTGTCTATCTCTCCGTGTGTTGGCGGCACTCGTTGTTACCTCCGTCCATTGTCGCCGGCATGCTAACATGTCCCCTCTGTGGCGCCGCTTATTGATTTACATGCCGGTTGGTTTAAACAGCATGAGAGCTTTTCACTTGGCCAAGCTGGGCGTCCAATGTGGTGACCCGTCGCTTGTATGGACAGCGGCCAAGCAACAAAGATAACAACAGTCCACAGCAATTGTATAATGCCCAGATGTCTGATTTGGATGACTAGATGTGTTTTCACCAGATTTATCACGATGCAATGTAGACTTCAAACGATGATGTCAGGTATGGGGACTCAATCAAAAGACTTTATTTTACCACCGATGAAAGAACAAATGCGGTTCTCTAGATACCGGTCGCGAGTAATCAAAACGATGAAATAGCAAATGTGGGATGAAAGAGCACAAATGTGGGAGAAAATATAATATGCGAGATGTAGGAAAAGATAGAGCTATAAGGTCTTGGCGCTCGTTTATCACAATAGCCCCCTCCTCAAGTGTGATGTTAATCATACTCAGGAGAGCTTAGCCTTCTTGCTCGGGATTCATTAATCCTTTTCCTCATCTTCGTTTTTCTCTCCGGTTTCCCCCTTTCCTCTACTTGTCTGTGCTCTCCGTCCTGCCTCATAGGATGACGGCTTAATAAATCCGCCCCTACGTTATGTTTTCCTTGGATATAGTCCACTTGGAACGTGTAAGGTTGTAGAACAAGCGACCACCTCATCAGTCTAGCATTCAAATTCTTTGAATTGGCTAGGAAGGTCAGAGGTTGGTGATCATTCTGGATCGTAAATTTCCTTCCGTACAGGTATGCTTGAAATTTGTGTATTCCCCAGACGAGGGACAAACATTCCTTTTCGATTGTGGAATAGTTATGTTCTGCTCGGTTTAACTTCCGACTCGCGTATGCGACCGGAAATAGATTTGGTGGGCTTCTGTCGTCCGGCTGTAGTAATGTAGCCCCGATTCCAATGTTACTGGCATCTGAGCGCAAGATGAATTTTTGAGTTAAATCCGGGAGCCGTAAAATGGGTTTTGTGGTGAGTTTCTCTTTTAAGAGTGCATATGCGTGTTCACGTTCTGCTGACCGTGTTACTTTATCCGGGTTGCCTTTCTTGGTTAGCGATGTAAGCGGCGCACAGAGGCTATTGAAATCCTTTATATATCTTTGGTAGAATCCACAGAGGGATACAAATGACCGGACATCCCTTTTTGTGGACGGTCTCGGTGCATTTCTTCGCTTCTCAACGTTTTGAGTCTCGGGGAACATGGTTCCATGGGTGATAGTATGTCCTAGGAACTCTAGCTGTTCACACCCAACTTGACATTTGGTTGGGCGGGCGATTAGTCCCACTTCTCTGAGTTTGCTAAACAGCAAGGATAGCGCTGATAAATATTCTTCAAACGATTCAGTAGCTACTAGGATATCATCCATAAAATTGCTGATGGCTGGATGATTCAGAGGATCCAATAACTTTCGCATCATCCTTGTGAAGACACTAGGAGCGTTGTTTAGCCCAAATGGGATCACATTAAACTCGAAGTGTCCATCTGGAGTACTGAAGGCTAACAGGTTCCTCACCTCAGCTTTTACCGGTATTTGATAGTACCCGGGGGCAAAGTCTTTTACAGACAGGGGGTATGATGTGCTGGTGTTGTGGGTAGTGGGTTTCCCCCTTGCTTCACCCTAGGCCTAGTGAATTCTTGTTCATGAAAGGAGCGACCATTGCGGTGTTAGTCTCTTGGCCTAGCAAAACCTCTCATACCCCAAGATCGTTGTGCGTGGTGAAGAGCCACACCCTCCTCGAGGTAGTCCTGGTAACTGAGGGTGCGAATCCTCAGGCTAAACACAACGGATCTAGAGGAGCAAACCTCGATAATAAAACCGGTGCACTACACCGTACACGCCCTCTGTGGGTGGGAAGGAGCCAGATGGATACTGAACAAGTCTTGGGAGTGGGAACGAGTGTGGACTGCTCCCTGAAGATCGGAACCCATCGTACAGGCACAGAGACTCAGGACTTGACAATCCTATTGCCTTCAACTCTTGGTCACTGTTACGGTATATGATATTAACGCCGTCTGCTAAAGGTTACCAGACGTGCAATTGTAAAGGTTAAGACATTTAATATATTGCGATAGATGTTTCAATTACTGAACGCTTCATACACGATCGATTATGACGTGTATAGCGTTGTTTAGGACACAGTCGGTAACTAAGAAACCATACCCTTTTTCACATTGACCGTCAAGCTGTTAAGACGCGTCTGACTCTCCTTCCAATGTTGGGCATGGTATTGCCATACAGATATATTTTATGCAAGTACGGACATGGGTCAGTCCATTGCTATTACGAAGATTTGAAATGATTAAAGGTCAGTACGAAAGTGAAAATTAAGGAAGGATGAATTACAGTCCATAGTATTTGATTTTACCAGACTCATAGACTCACTGTCGGCCGTTGGAAAACCCCAACCGCGCGTGCATACAGCTATGACAATCTGCATACAGTAATTTGATTATTGGACAAGGACTGATAGGATATCTGCATATCTATGCCATATATTTTCAAGTTATAATATGTACCTTTGTGATCAACATGCATGAATCGTCTTGACGTGTAAACTGTATTAAATATTTGTGGACTCAATGGAACCGACTTGTCACATCAATCGTATTCCAAGGTTCAATTATTGTTCAGAATCTTCCACCCCTGCATTCGCGTAATCTTACATAGAAGGCACGATACACGATCACTCAAGAATATCAAGAAGATAAAACAATGGCCAGACATTTATAACTGTTTTATTAATATCACATGGAACATTATTCAGAGCTAACCAAACCACGCCTTGCAACAAGATCCACTTGCAACAGTGGTGCCCGGTGTCTGGGGACGAGAAAACAACCAAAAACAAAAAAATTTTTTGAATGACTTTCGAAGGAAATATTTACGATCAGTTTTCGATCACATGATCCAGCTGAAGATGACGTGGAACTCAGTCTAATGCCTAACAACGCGACGTCACTGAAATTCGTGTAGGTGAAACTATCGGAGAAACTGAAGTCGTTCTTTTAAGCCTAACCAAGGGAAAAATAAGTCATTTGAAGCAGACACAAGAAATGGACTACAGGAGCAGGCAGTCAGGGGCATTAGCCTAGCTGTTGACGACCTATAGCACTGATCGAAGCAACGGGAAAGATAAGTCTAGCTGTTTAAATTGTCGTCATTGCAAAACCGTAATACTGAGTCCATTTTGCTTTGATCAGGCATGTCTATGTATTTTCATGTATATATGTTAAATTTGTTTTCCATCGTATGTATTTGTTACTAATCGTGGGAGGTAGAGAGGATGAACTGAAATTAAATTCTGCGGCTCTCAGCGATGCGATGCCTGAATTAATTTCGGTCGTTTCTTAGGGCAGTTAAACGATTGCACCTTTGGAAACCCCATTGAGGTTTGACATTGGACTTGTTGTCCAAATCTGCTATCGTTTGACGATTTTGCGTTAGCTGTACTGTCCCGTAGATAATTGGTGTATTTTATTCGTATTCAGTTAATAATTTTATTCAGTTCTGTACCATGTTCGTTACTATTTCGTCCATTCTCCTCTGACTATCATTTATTTTATGATTATTAAATTTTCGTCCGTTATGAGTCCTGTGACGTCATCATTTTTCGCAGTCATTTTTTTTTTTGTGTGTACCTTGAATATTCAGTTGACCTCCGGTCAGACCTTGCCCTTCATTTGGTCTGTGACATTTCCGCTTATTTTATTTAGTTCATAAATTCATTTTTAATTGTGGAAATTTCTTGTTTGCGTCTTGACATTGTTTGTACCCTTTAGTTGCATCATTGCTTGTCTGTCCTCATAATATATATTAATATTACATTAATAATATGATAATTATATGCAATAATACACTTGTAATTTAATTTAATTAATTTTTTCTGAAATTTAAGGTTAATATGGGACATTGCATAATTATGCAGTGATAGTCCAAGAAAGTAGCACTACAATTTATCATAGATGCCTAGGGCATAATAATATAATATATATATTGACAAAATAAATAATCTTATAGCTACCTTTGAGGTAATAGACCCATTGTATATTATTTAATATACTTTTCTGGTACTAAGAGAGTGACTTAGTACATTGAACAATATAATTACTAGGAATTATACCCAACATTATTGGATATTGAGATTAATTGTGTGATATAATTACATTATATTAAACAGATATCATAACTATTTATGATATAGTATTATTTAGATACAATATTGTTACAAAATATTGTATATTAGTTGAACTTAGACATTAAGTTCAGTACTATTGTGATTACTTATATTGAATATTTCTAAGTTGAGTAAGTATAATAATTACTCTGAAGCTACTATTGACTATTTTAATCAGTAATTATCAATAATTACTACAGATAAAAGTCAAAATGCTTACTATAGACCATTTCGTTAAGATTGGTCGGGATTATGGTTTTAAATCTCAAGAACTTCGTCAGTTTGCTGAATCAGAACTGGAAAAATATGAAAGAAAGGAAGAAGAGAAAAAAGCTGCATTAAAGAAAGAGGAAGCAGAACTTGAGATGAAGCAAATTGCCAAGGAAAATAGATTGAGAGAGATTGCTCAACGTGAAAGAGAAGAGCAAAGAACAATCGCCAAACAGGAAGAAGAGAATAAATTGAAACGAGAGGAAATTATTTTACAACAAGAAATGGAATTGGCGCGTATTAAATTGGAGACAGCAAGATTACAAGCACAAAGTGCTGATGCAAACCAGAATAATAACGCACAAAATGGATCATCATCCAGCCAACCTAAACACTTCTACAACTTTAAATTACCCATTTTCAACTTGAACGTCGACGACCTTTCATCGTTCCTGGCACGTTTTGAACAGACTTGCAAATCTAACCATTTGCCTGAAGAGTCATGGGTACTCAAATTAAATGAATTCTTGGTTGGAGAACCATTGACAGCTTCTCAAAATGCTGACCCATCAATAGCTAATAACTACGGTGCTATTAAGTCCTTGCTTTTACGAAGGTTTCACCTGGACGAGGAACACTGTAGGTTGAAATTTAAGGGAATTTTACCTGAATCTCCAAGGGATTTTGCAGGATTCATTGCGAACATACGCAATACATTTAATAGATGGGTTGAACTGGCAGAAGTCAACAAATCATACGACAAATTAGTTGATTTACTACTGCGGGATAAGGTATTATCTTCAGTTAGCCAGCCATTTTTTGCATATTTGCAGGAGCGTAAACCAGGTACTATGGATGAGTTAGAAAAAATTTCTTTAAACTACTGTTCGGCACATCCGAATGCAACCATTTCTAACTCCTCATTAAGAGAACCTCTACCTGTGGCGTCTAATATGGCCTACAATCATAATAGCAAACAAAGACATCACAGTGTAGACAGAAGCAGGTTCCAAAGAAATCACAATGTTAACTTTCAGAAGGGACATAATAATGATTTCAACAATAAAAATGAGTTCAACAGAGGTAGATCACGAGATAGAAATTATTCACCTCAAACAAACTACCACAATGGTCAACATAACACTCATTATAATCGATCACATACTCCCAATAATAATAGTAACTGGAATGGTAATAATCATGGCTCGAGACATCGAAATAATAGTTACTATAGAGGACGACGAGATAATTCTAACAATTATACTCGGAATCGATCTCATTCTCGGGGATCATCTCATTACAACCATAATACAGGGGCGGCAGTTACAAATAATACTACCCCTATAGCTCAGGTCCCACTTGACAATAATACAACACAGTCTTCTGCTGCATGTTTTGCTATTAATTATAATGTGGCAAATAGTTGCCAGCAATGCAATCTTATTTTTCAGAAGGCGAAAGAAACAGTGCTTAACTGCGGACATATTATACCACAGGTAGGTCTTGCAGTCAACGATGGAACAGGCCTATTAATTTTTAACAGAGGATTAGTTAATGGATCCGTCGTCTCAGTGTTGAGGGATTCGGGATCCACAACGATTGGTGTACGACAGTCGCTGGTACATCCCAGCTGTGCAACGGGGGAATATGTCCGTTGCATGACTTTTGGTGGAACAATAGAGTTTTACCCCACAGCTATTATTCATGTTAACACTCCTTTTTTCACAGGGAACGTGAAAGTATGTATGCTAAAAAAGCCTATAGCTGATTTGATGGTCGGTCGTATACACGGCAGTAAAGATTGTACTCCAGATGAGATTATAGAATGGGAGAAACATAACCTATGCACTGGAAACGCCGTGACGACTAGAGCGCAGACTCAACTCATGGAGAAAGTTGATGATAATAAAATGGATGCAGACAACCAAGAGGAATTTGTAGTCAATTCACCTATTGACAGGGAAACATTTGCAACCAAACAAAAAGAGGATAAATCTTTAAAAAAATTTTTTAAGTTGGTTGATAAAGTTGACAATCTATCCTCAGGTAATAATAACAAACATTGTTTTGTTATTAAAAATGACATATTGATTAGATGTTTTAATGACAAATCACAAATGAAACAACAAGTTATGGTCCCATATACTTTTAGACGGTACATTCTTCAACATGCACATGACTCACATTGTGCTGGACATATGGGATATACTCGAACACGATCTCGAGTACTGTCTTCATTCTTTTGGCCAGGGGTGTCAAGAGATATTTCGCAGTATGTACGTTCCTGTACTACATGCCAAGAAGTGAAAGCACGTGGAGCTTTTCACACGGCGCCTATTCAGGCTTGCGATATCTCAGTGAGACCTTTTGACAAAATGGCAATAGACATTATTGGTCCATTGCTACCATCGGCCAGAGGACATAGATTCGTCCTTACGTGCATTGATTTGTGCACACGATGGCCAGAAGCTATCCCATTAAAGACCACCACTACCACAGATGTAGCTGATGCACTACATCTCATCTTTTCTAGAATAGGGTTTCCTAGAAAACTTTTATCAGACCATGGGTCACAGTTTATATCTGACACCATGAAGGAAGTCATGAAAACTTGGGACATTGATAGGAATTTAAGTAGTATTTATCATCCGATGAGTAATGGTGCGGTTGAAAGACTTAACCGTACACTTAAACAACTACTACATAAGGTTACTGCTAAGCACCCTCATGACTGGGACAGAGCACTCCCAGCTGTTCTATTTGCTTATCGGGAGGTACCGCATGAACAAACTGGCTTCTCTCCCTTTGAATTAGTTTTTGGTGCTCCCCCAAGAGGTCCTATGGGACTAATAAAAGACTTATTAATTGACGACGAGATGACTCAGGACACTCAGTCATCTTACGAGTACGTGATTAATCTTCGGAAGAACATTATTGAGTCTTGCCAGTTGGCAACAGCTTCTTCTGAGGCTGCAAAAGCTAAGGCTCGATCTCTACAAAATAAGTCTCGACGATTACGCCAATTATTCCCAGGCGACGAGGCTTATGTGTTACTTCCTCACAATAACAATAAATTATTGATATCTTGGAATGGTCCTTACAAAGTCATTGATAAAATTTCCGACGTTGATTACGTCTTAGATATCAAGGGACACAAAAAGATATTTCATATTAACATGCTCAAGCAATTTCATACACGTCCTGAACACTTACAGTCAATTTTTCATGAACTAGATGACAACACAGTATCCACTTGTCATTATACTAACTTATCTGTCATCCAGGAAGAAGAATCTTCTTTTCCTGAGGTACAGTTACCGTTACCTGTACCAGTAGTTCAACCTACTGAATCTTGGCGGGATGTAACCATCTCTTCAACGGTTACACCGCAACAGCGTCTACAGATTGCTAATCTATTACAATCTTATCCAGATGTGTTGACCGACGTCCCGGGTCGCACATCGGCTATCAGTCATGACATTACTCTCAATGATGATACACCTATTCGTGTACATCCCTATTCTGTTCCTTTACATTTCCTTGCTAAAACTACTAAGGAACTTGAACAGATGTTGTCTCTGGGAATCATTGAGACTAGTAATTCGCCATTCTCTTCTCCATTAGTGATTGTCCGGAAGAAGGACAATAACATTAGACTATGCGTTGATTATAGAAAATTAAATGCTAAGACTATAGTTGACAGCGAACCACATCCACTTATCGACGACTTACTGCCACGTCTATCTAACGCAACTATATTTAGTAAGATAGACTTAACTAAAGGTTATTGGCAGATACCACTGACCGAAAAGGCTAAGTACTACACCGCATTTTCCACGCCACAAGGTCTATACCAGTGGAACGTGATGCCTTTTGGGCTTGTTAATGCGCCAGCTACCTTCATTCGCCTGATGCGACAAATTTTATCAGGTAGACCAGACGTTATTACATATATTGACGACATATGCTTGTTTAGTTCGTCGTTTGAGGAACATGTTTCGGGACTTAGATATGTTTTCGATACTCTAAGGAATTATCATCTAACTGCTAAACCTACAAAGGTGCAAATCGCGTGTAATGAGATAACCTTTTTGGGACATATCATTGGATCGGGATATATCCGAACGTTACCTAGTACAGTCTCAAAAATTCTAAACATAGCAGTTCCTCAGACGAAGAAACAGGTCAGGAGTTTGTTAGGACTTGTTCAATATTACAGTAGATTCATACCTAACTTGTCATCCATCACGGCTGTATTGTCTTCATTGTTAAAAAAAGATATGCCGGTGAAGGTGACATGGACTGGTACATGCAATGAAACTTTCAACAAAATTATAAATTTGTTCTCACATGAACCAATTTTAAGACTTCCCGATGCTTCCAAAAGATTTTTCTTACGAACAGATGCTAGTAACTACGGCATTGGTGCATGCCTGCTCCAGAACCATGATGGCATTCTACACCCCACCTTATATATATCAAGAAAGCTGAAGCCGGCGGAAACGAAGTATTCAACAGTCGACAAGGAACTTTTGTCTGTGATCTGGGCAATAACGAAGCTGGAAAAATTCTTACTCGGTGCTCCCTTCACCATACAGACGGACCAACGTGCGGTCGCATCCTTGCGTCGATCCAACCACAAAAGCCAGAAACTTGCCAGATATTCAATCATCCTACAACCATTTGAGTTCTCCATTGAACATATTCCTGGCACTGAAAATTGTGTGGCAGATGCATTGTCACGTAATCCTATTGACGACGAATAATCAATATTGACACTCTTAAACTACATCAATCAGAACTACATTGGATTGAACGAAGTATCAACTATAAAGGAACTAACCTTGCCTTTAATTTAAACTGTATAAACACTATATGCATCACAGAATTGAATTAAAAGACAATCAAGGTATATATAGACATTCAAACTTCGTCTAACGTCCATACACGAGATATGAATACTCTTTGAACAATCATGGACTAATGTCTGACGACAAACCGAACTGATGTTCCTGTGTATACTTAATTCTTGGATGCTAGGATAAATGACATTTCTTTCCAACGTAAACGTTTGAACATTGTTACCTAAAAGAATTCATCAGTATCAAGACTACGGATGGATCATCATATCCTATACTAATTAATTAGTTAACTTAACTTCTTAATTGAATTATTATCAATAAAATGAAATGTGAGAAAAAAAAATGAAATGAAAGAACAAAAAAAAAAAGAGAACGAAATACTAAAAGAAGAAATTATGAAAAGAGAAAATAAATCTCACACAAGTATTAGATTAATAATTTTTTTTTAATGTACCTATACATTATTTAGTTAGTTAAATTAGATAGTTATTATTCACTAACACTTAACACACACAATTAAGTTAAAACTTATATTCGAATTTCTTTCTATTTCTTCTTACTTAGTTTGTCTTTTCTTCTCTCATGACATCGCGTTACATTAGAACCTTAATAATTTAACTCTTAGTTTAATTAATTAATTTAATTTTAATTAGTCAAATTAATTCCTATATGACATACTAATACGACAGACCTTACTTTAATTTAATTTTCTCATTCACTATTAACATTGGACATTTATTTAGTTGATATAATGATATGTATAATATTGATATATAATGTGATTTATGATTAGATGACTATGACAAATAGTTAGTTGACACGACCGCAACACAGTTCTACTCAGAACATCGTCGGCCATATGTCACAATTGTGTTAAATTTTTTTGAAAAATTGTTAAGTCGGATAGATATTGAAAAAAAATCTATCGATTTTTTTTTCCCCGGTGTACAGGGAATTGTTACGGTATATGATATTAACGCCGTCTGCTAAAGGTTACCAGACGTGCAATTGTAAAGGTTAAGACATTTAATATATTGCGATAGATGTTTCAATTACTGAACGCTTCATACACGATCGATTATGACGTGTATAGCGTTGTTTAGGACACAGTCGGTAACTAAGAAACCATACCCTTTTTCACATTGACCGTCAAGCTGTTAAGACGCGTCTGACTCTCCTTCCAATGTTGGGCATGGTATTGCCATACAGATATATTTTATGCAAGTACGGACATGGGTCAGTCCATTGCTATTACGAAGATTTGAAATGATTAAAGGTCAGTACGAAAGTGAAAATTAAGGAAGGATGAATTACAGTCCATAGTATTTGATTTTACCAGACTCATAGACTCACTGTCGGCCGTTGGAAAACCCCAACCGCGCGTGCATACAGCTATGACAATCTGCATACAGTAATTTGATTATTGGACAAGGACTGATAGGATATCTGCATATCTATGCCATATATTTTCAAGTTATAATATGTACCTTTGTGATCAACATGCATGAATCGTCTTGACGTGTAAACTGTATTAAATATTTGTGGACTCAATGGAACCGACTTGTCACATCAATCGTATTCCAAGGTTCAATTATTGTTCAGAATCTTCCACCCCTGCATTCGCGTAATCTTACATAGAAGGCACGATACACGATCACTCAAGAATATCAAGAAGATAAAACAATGGCCAGACATTTATAACTGTTTTATTAATATCACATGGAACATTATTCAGAGCTAACCAAACCACCCGATCCCCATCGAGACTTGCCCGGGGAGCCCACCCCGGCTCAAAAAAGCAGAGAAGGCCACTCTCCAAACCTCCGATGTCTTGCGGGCAGTGTTAGGATGTGCAAGAACATGGACAGGAAGACTCCACAACTTCCCCACTGAAGACACGCCCACGGCGACCGTTGCCTCAATTGGCTGTGTGTGGTGTACCCGGAAACGGGGCCTCCCAGTACTGAGGCACAGTTAAGTCCCCGATGTCACTTATCGGTGCAGAGTTGAGAGAGATGGCTGAGCATCACAATCCCCCTGTGTTGCAGCATGATGAGAACCCAGCATTGCACACTGAGCTTGGGGGGATCACTTGGGCACCAGACTTAATACTGGCTCTTGACTGGATGGCCGCATGCAGGAGATTTCTACAATGGAGGGTTAGCAGGTGGTGGGTATCTGGAAGTGGCTCTGTGCAGGACGTGAGGATTCCTTGGGAGAGCCCAGAACCAGAGCACAGCATTGTGCAAGCTCTGCATAGTTGGAGAGCCCCCTGGATGACGGGGAATGCACAGTGTGCTACCCCACCTATCCCCAACTGCTAACTTAGAACCAGAAGTGGGGTCCTCTGTATGCATGCCAGGCCAGGATAAAATGCCTGGGAAAGAGACTGGAGCTCAGAACTCCCTAACTCAAAGTTGCAGGATGGCAGAAAAGCCATGGGAAAGACAGGGCTATTTTGAAGATAACACAACCATATTTTCACCATACGAGCTCGGACGCCGCCTCGGTAAACAAGGTCCGCGCAGAGCAGTGACACCCCCAGGCTGCTTGCGAATAGTCTACTACTGGGAATATAAACAGATTAGGGATGAGCCCACTCTCCCGTTGAACAGGTGCTAAAGTCATAGATACTGGGCCAGAAGGCGCACCGGAAACCACAGTATCACGCAACTCGCTTTTTTTTTTATGGAGAGTACACCGTCAAATAAATCTCGTACTGGTGCTCGCCCTGTGGAGCTCCACCAGGCAGGTGCAGTGCCGGGCTCTGAGCCTCGACAGAGCCCACCCTCAGCTACTGGAGGACCCTCTAGACCGTCTTGTGGAGTCAGCAGACGGCGGAGGAGAACTACTGACCAAAACAAAACAGAAAAAGAGAAACCCAGAGTGCCACTTGTCATGATGCACTGGAATGCAGAGGGAGTGAACAGCAAGCAGGCTGGATACAGCAAAAAGACAGAGCTGGAAAACATCTTGTATGAGAAGCAAGTCAGTGTTTGCTGTATCCAAGAGACTCACTTGAAAGCAGATCAAACCTTTAAAATAAGGGGATATCAATGCTTCAGATCCGACAGAAAAGATAGACGAAAAGGAGGAGTACTTACTCTTTTAAGGAATAACATTCCTGCACACGAAAGGAAAACCTTCATGGATGGAGCAGAATATCACCTGTTGCAGATAAAGGTAGACAAGATGGAAATAGAACTCCTGAACTATTACTGTCCAAACAACAAACCCCTGAGTCTCAGCTCTATACAGGTACCAGCCACCAACTTTATAGCAGTTGGAGACTTTAATAGTCACTCCCAGAGCTGGGGCTATAACCATCTGGATCACAGAGGTGAAGAGGTTGAAACTTGGCAAGATGATCACTCCCTAATCCTAGTCAATAATGCCACAGATACTCCTACCTTCTACTCCAGAGGATGGCACACAACTTCAACACCAGATCTTGCCTTCTCCACACCAGATATAGCTGGATCTATTAGTAGAGAAGTAGGAGACCAACTAGGGGGAAGCGACCATCGCCCAATCTTTCTTACTGTCCAGAGTGCAACTCTCAGTACAGGCCCAGCCATTACAAGATGGAACTACAAAAAAGCCAACTGGGGTTTATTCAGGCATCAGGTGAACACACTGCTGTCTACCCTCAAGGTACAGAACAGAGACATTAATGAAGTGGTAAAAGACTTCAACAGATGCATACTACAAGCTGCAAAAGAAACCATTCCCAAAGGATGCCGGCGTAACTACATACCATACTGGTCCAGCACACTCCAAGAACGTCAGGAAGCTATGGACAGGGCTAGAAAGGACGCAGAGTCTCAGCCTTCACTTGAAACTCACAACAAATGGAAAAAAGGCTGTAGCAGAGTTTCAGAGAACAAAGCTAGAAGAAAAACGGAAAAGCTGGAGAACTAAAACGGCATCGCTGAACCTTGAGAAAGACGGCAGGAAACTTTGGAGATTAGTCAAGTCTCTAAATGAAGAGCGTTCCTCACCTAGGCAGACTATCACATTGGATGAAGGTGGCAAACTTTTCAGAGGAAAACAAGCTGCAGACTTGTTTGCTAGAAGATACAGTTCAGAAAGCAACGTACCCATTAACATAGATCATCAGAGAGAGATAAGAAAAGAAATACTGGCAACCATGGGACAGACAGATACTCCTGCCCCAATGAGGGAACTCATCACACTAGGAGAACTACAGAAGGCTATTTCCAAGCTTAAGTTTCAAAAGTCACCCGGCCCAGACAAAATCAGCAACGAAATGCTAGTAAATCTTAGCTCAGCAGCAAAGACAAAACTGCTTGAGATATTCAACCACAGCTGGTTGAAAGGAACGGTACCCCAAGTATGGAGAGAAGCCATCACAATACCCATACTAAAGAAAGGGAAATGTAAGACCGAGGCTGCAAGTTACCGGCCAATCAGTCTCACAAGCTGTGTTGGGAAGACTATGGAGCGTATAGTCAACCACAGATTGAAATGGTATTTAGAGTCTGAGCAGATCCTGGTGCCGGAACAAGCTGGATTTAGAGAATGCTACAGTATAGAAGACCAAGTTACTTACTTGTCTCAAGCAATAGAAGATGCCTTCCAGGAGAAGAAAAAGGTCCTAACGATCTGGGTCGACTTCAAGCAGGCCTTTGACAAGGTGTGGAAAGATGGCCTCATTGCAAAACTTAGGAGAAGTTGAATCCAAGGCAACATGATGAAATGGATCCAGTCATACTTGCATAACAGGAGAACTAGAGTCACTCTTGACGGTCTGCAGAGCAGAAAAGTGTTGCTCCATCAGGGGGTACCTCAAGGAGGAGTAATTTCCCCAACACTCTTCCTTGTTTACATCAATGACCTGGTGAAAGATCTCCCTGCAGGAGTTAAAGCTGCCTTATATGCAGATGACCTAGTACTCTGGTGCGCTGATGAAAATGTCACCACAGCAAATTATAGAATGCAGCGGGCAGCAGACATGCTAGTGTCATGGGCAGAGAAATGGCTTATCACAATAAACACAGACAAAACCTCCACAACACTGTTCTCTCCCTCGCCCCCAAGGACAAATCAGCTAACATACACCTAGGGACAACCGTGATCAAGGAAGAAAGCTACCCCACCTATCTTGGGGTGACATTTGACCAAAGGCTTACATGGAATAAGCATATTGAAAATGCAGAAGGAAAGGCCCGAAGACGACTAGGCATACTCAGAAAATTAGCAGGTACCAACTGGGGAGCAAATGAACGAAATCTAAAGAAGATTTATAATGGAGTAATAAGACCACACTTAGAGTTTAGCTCAGCAGCATGGTCATCAGCTGCTAACTCACATCTGCAGTCTTTGGACAAGGTGCAAAATCAAGCTCTCAGGCTCATTACAGGAGCCATGAAAACTACACCAATAACAGAGATGCAGAAGGTTGCTGGATTACAGACATTGTCCCATAGAAGAGACACAACAACCATGATCCAGATGGAAAAGTACAACAGTATGCCAATGCACCCAATGAAGGCAAGACTAGATGATCTGGCATTGGGACGTCTAAAGCGTAGCAGCTTTGTGCATCGGGGAAAAAGACTGATAAGACAGCATCAAGAAGACCTATCCATGAAGACAACACCACTGAAGCCCACCCTATACCCTGTACCATGGGAGCAGGCCAGCAGTGCCTTCCAAATTAATACATCAGTCAGTGGTCTCACAAGTGGATATGAGTATAATGATCTGCAAAAACGAACTGCTACATTGAGTATGATCCAAGAAAGCTATCCCGATCAATCATGGATACATGCCTATACAGATGGATCAGCAACTAATGCTGTTAGGAATGGAGGTGCCGGTATCTTTATCTCATATCCTGACAACCACTATGAGACTAGGCACATTCCCACTGGTAAATTCTGTTCCAACTATACAGCTAAGGTTCAAGCTCTAGAGCAAGCTGCAAATATGATTTATAACACCAACTCTGACTGCCACCAGGTAGTCATCCTCACAGATGCACTGTCTGTCCTGCAAGCTCTCAAGGGTGGTAAACTCCCGCATCTGAGAAATGAACTAAACAAGGTAGCTGCCAAAAAGAGAACCATACTTCAGTGGGTACCATCTCATTGTGGTGTACCCGGAAATGAAAAGGCAGATAAACTTGCAAAAAAGGGAGGAGAATGTGAACAAGAAGATAATGAAGTCACATACTTTGAGAAAAAGAGAGAGCTATCCAGACTATCAGAAGAGAACAGAACCAACCCAAAGACGACTATCACACTCTCGACCGGCAGGGACAGATAAATATTTTTCGACTCAGGACAGGGCATCACAAACTGAATAAACACATGCACAAGCTACGATTGTCTGCTTCACCACTGTGCACATGTGGATTAAACGAACAAAACTGCTGAGCATGTTCTACAGGACTGTCCTCTGTATGACCAGTTAAGAAAGATATACTGGCCCAATGACTCAACACTAAACTCAAAGCTATATGGAGTTAAAGAGGAACTTCAAACAACAGTCGAATTCATCATGAGAACTCGTCTGACGGTGTAATCATCAAAGATGCGATCGCAAGAAGAAGAAGAAGATAGTACCCTTTACTGAGGTCGATCTTTGAAAAATAGCGAGCCCTGCTCAGCTTAGTAAATAGCTGGTTCTGGTCCGGTAACGGTTCTGGCTGGAACTGTGTTAACGCATTCAGCTGTCGGTAGTCGATGCACAGGCGGTGTTCTCCACTCGGTTTGCGTAACAGCACCACGCCCGCACTGTAAGGGGACTCCGACTTCGAAATTATGCCTTCCGTGTGTAAATAATCAATTTCTTGCTTTAATGCCGCCACCTTGGCATACGGAATCGGATAGGTTCTCATTCGGACGGGCGTAGGATCCATGACTTCCATGTCAAACTCCATCAGGTTTGTCCGGCCCGGTTTGTCTGTCAGGGAGTCGGCGTGGTTTTCCATCAATCTCATCACTTTTTCTTGCTGGGCTTCCGTTAGGGTGGCGCTTATTTTCACATCTAAATGTGATTCCTCCTGTATCACCGGGTACTCTACGGATGATAAAGGCTCTTCTTCCATTTGCATAGCAATGACCATAGTCATGAGGTGCACTGGTTTGACAGGGACTCGCTCGTAAAACTTCTTAAGCCGATTTAAGTGATAAATTGACTGCTTTCCGTTCACGGCGATTTTATAGTTGGTGCGAGAAATCTTTTTCACAACTTCGTAGGGTCCCCTCCAGCAAATCTGCAACTTATTACTGCTACTCGGCAGAAGAAGTAACACCTTCTCTCCTACTGCTAGTTCTCGGTCCTTCGCATTCCGATTGTAATATTTGGCATGTTTCCGCCTAGCCTCCCGTACTTTCGCTGTGGCTAATTCCCAGCCAGTCTTCAGACGTTGTTTCAAGTCTGTGACGTACTGGAAAGCTGATGTAACAGTGTCGTCTGCCTTGGCATCTGTCCATGTTCTTAGTAAGGTTTCTAATGGACCTTTAATAGGTCTTCCGAAGAGTAATGTGGCCGGAGGGACTCCCGTTGACGCATGCGGTACTTCCCTATAAGCAAATAATGCGGCAGGAAGATACTGATCCCAAGTTTCTGGCTTCTCCTGTGCCAACTTCCGAAGAATAGAGGTGAGCGTCCCGTTAAACCGCTCTACTTGCCCGTTACTTTGGGGGTGATAGGGCGAAGTATGAATATGCCTAGTCTTGAATATTCTAAGCACCTCCTCTGTCAACTTGCCTCGAAATTGTGACCCGTTATCTGTGAGAATTTCATGCGGGAAGCCCAATCTAGTAAAGATATCCAGTAAAGTGTCAGCTACATGCACTGAATCGCATGCTGGCCTGGCTATGGCTTCGTCACACGTGGAACATGTGTCCACTAAGGTAAGGATATGGGAGTTCCTCTTCTTAGTTCTCAGCAGAGGTCCAATTATATCCACGGCCACTCTTTCAAATGGAGTGCCCAAGATTTTCATCTTCCCAAGGGTCGCGGCTGCCGTCCAGTGTTTTGGTGCAACTTTCTGGCACTGAGGACATCACTTGACGAAACGTTCAATGTCACCGGTGATCCCTGGCCAATAATAGGGACAGGCGATCCTTTGAGTCGTGCCGCTCATTCCCATGTGTCCACTAAATTGGATACAGTGGCTCATCTCAAGCACCTGGTTCATATAGGTTGCAGGAACTATTAATTGGTTGTGTTCCTGTCCTTCGTTTCCAGCTCGGCGATACATCAATCCATTCTTCATAAGAAGTCTCCCTTGGTAGGTGGGTTGTGTGTCCTAGGTAATTTTTTAAAACAGGGCGCCAGTGAGGAATCTTCCATTTGGGCCCTCTTCAATTCCACGGGGAGGATATTGGTAGAAGGTTCCTGCTCTGCGTCTTTTTTTTACTGTCCTCTAGTCTGTACGGCCGATATGACTAGTGGTTGAGTAGGTTCTCCAAGGAACACATATCTACATCCCAAGATTAAAGAGTAGATTGGTTCTTCCGTTATGGCTGCACGAATCTCTCCTGTCACGTAGCTAGATTCCACTCTGATAAGTGCAATTGGCAGTCTTGGGTGCAACATCCTTCGACGGACCTTGTATGTCGACACTCTCTTCTGTTATCTGGTCAGGGGTGACAAGAGATGCCCTGACCACCGCATCGAAAGCAAGTCCTGTGTCATAAAGGCACTCCACAGATTGTCCCTGCCGCCACTGGTGTCAATACCTTGTCGAGGTATGGCGGCTTGCGTTCCCTGATTACCCCTAGAGCTATGCCAGCGGGAGTTTTACTCCTGGAAGGTTCTACCAAGCTGGACAGGTTTGCGCGGGCAGTGGTCAGACTACAGCAGACACCCTGGTCCTCCAGGTTGGGGGTTTTAGCATAGGGCTGACGCCCCTGTCTATGTAAAAAAAATTGAAGTTACGGAAACAACAACGAATAAACAAACTTTGCTGCGGGACGGACATCCGGAGTCTGAGGCTCGTATGACTGTAAGTGGTGAAAGCCGAAAGGAAGCCACTGACATGAGAACGGACATCCTGACCGCAAAACATGATACAAGAATAGGATTTTGGAATGTTAGGACAATGAATGAGACGAGTAAACTAAAACAGGTCATGGCAGAAATGAGAAACTAAAGGTTACACATTCTAGGGATAAGCGAGAGCAGATAGACAGGGGCAGAAAAGTTAAAACAGCAACAGGAGAAACAGTACTTTACTCTAGAAGAGAGAATGGACAGCACAATGAATGTGTAGCCATTATTCTACAGAAAGGAATAGAAAGGACATTACTGGAATGGAAACCCATCAACAACAGACTGATAAGATTAAGATTGAGAGGTAGATTCACCAAAACTACAATAATACAATGCTACGCACCAACGAATGACAGCGATGAAGAGGTCAAGGATGAATTATATCAACAACTGCAGAAAGAAATGGAAGACACACCTAGATATGATCTTATTATAGTAATGGGAGACCTCAATGCGAAAGCTGGTACACACAATACATATAATGAAAGAGTAATGGGGAAATGCGGCAGCGGAACAGCAAACGAAAATGAGGATAAATTAATAAGTTTCTGTAGTATTAACAACCTGGTCATTACAGGAACACTTTTCCCACATAAAGAAATTCACAAATTAACATGGGAATCACCAAATGGTCGGGACAGAAACCAGATAGACCACATCATGATTAACGGTAGATGGAGACATGCATTACAAGATGTGAAGGTAAGAAGAGGTGCAGATGTGGGAATTGATCACCATTTAGTAGTAGCAAAACTGAAAGTGAAACTAAGGGCTGGACCAACTGTAACTACACAGAAAAGGTTTGACATCAGCAAATTGAAGGACCCACTTACCAGAAAAGCTTTTGCGGCTGACATAAAGAAACGATATCAATTTGCCAAAGTCAGGAAAAGACATTGACTGATGATAGACCATACATTCAACACCATTTCAACAATATATAAGGAAAGCAGCAAATCATGCTTGGGATTCCAGGAAAGGAAGAAGCAAGACTGGATAACACCAGAAACATTAAACACCATAACACTGAGAAAGGAAATGAAAAGAAAGAAAACAGAAGCGAAGTTCCCCAGGTTAAAGCAACTATATAGCGAACAGTACAGTCAGCTGGACAAGGAAGTTAAACGCCAAACCCGAGCCAACAAAAGGAATTTCCTAGACGATCTTGCAAGACAGGCAGAAGAGGCAGCACTGAGAAAAGAACAAAGCACAGTATACAAAATAACTAAATTCATCAGCGGAAAACGAGGTCCAAACAATATTACATTAGTAAGAGATAAGCAAGGAAATCTCATCACGACAGCAGAGGGACAGGAAACAAGATGGACAGAGCACTTCAGAGAAACTCTGAACAAGGAACCACCAGAGACACAATTAAATGTTCCTGAGGCTGAAAACGATCTAGATGTAAATACAGACATTCCACGAAAAGAAGAAATCATCACAGCAATCAAAGGGTTAAAGAATGGAAAAGCTCCTGGCCATGATAACTTAAATGCAGAGATGTTTAAGACAGACCCTGAGCTAGCAGCAGAACTATTAGAACCACTATTTGCACAAGTCTGGAAAACGGGGACAACACCATCAGAGTGGAACAAAGGAATAATGGTCAAATTGCCCAAGAAGGGAGATCTTGCAGACTGCAATAATTGGAGAGGAATCATTTTTCTCTCAGTTCCCAGCAAAATATTAGGCAGGATAATTATATAGAGAATTTCAAAAGCAGTAGACCACAAACTGAGGAAAGAACAAGCAGGATTTAGAAAGAACAGAAGATGTGTAGATCATATATTCACTCTCAGGAACATTATAGAGCAGTGCTCAGAATGGCAAAGACGGCTGCACATTAATTTCGTTGATTTTGAAAAGGCTTTTGACAGCATATATAGGGACAGTTTATGAAAAATACTGAGGGCTTATAGAATTCCAAGCTGCATAGTGTCAGTCATAAAAAAGCCTCTATGCCAACTTTACGTGTAGTGTTGGGCAGAGCAACCTAACCTTTGAGGTGAAGACAGGAGTACGACAGGGATGCCCCTTATCAACTACTCTATTTTTAACAGTCATACATTGGGTGATGCGCCAGACAACAGACGGCAGTCCAAGAGGAATAAGATGGACTACATTTTCTACATTGGAAGATCTGGAATATGCAGATGACATTGCACTACTAGCACATTCACATCAACACATCCAGGAAAAAACGGATAGACTTAATAAGTTTAGCCAGCAGGTAGGCTTGAATATCAATTTAAAGAAGTCAGAGGTCATGACGCTCAATGTGAGCAACCCTGAGCCCATATCAGTAAGGAATCAGCAACTGGTACAGACAGACACCTTCACATACCTAGGATGCATAGTAACACCAGACGGCGGAGCAGGCAAAGACATCAACATCAGAATGAATAAGGCAAGAACAGCCTTTTTTTAGCCTAAACAGCATTTAGAAGTCCTCTCAATACAGCACAAGTACAACATTAAATTATATCAGAGCTGTGCATCTCTGTGCTTCTCTATGTTGCGGAATACTGGAGAGTTACAGAGAAGGAAATGTCGAAATTGTCCTCTTTTCACACAACATGCCTAAGAAAAATTCCCCGAATCTTTTGGCCGAATACCATCACCAACCAAGATCTGCTTACTCGGAGCAAGAAGGAGGACATGCACACCATCATAGCTGGCAGACGCTGGAGCTGGGTTGGCCATGTCCTCAGAAGAGACCCCGATGCCATCACAAGAACAGCTATGCTTTGAACCCCTGAAGGAAAACGAAAGAGAGACCGACCAAAAACAACCTGGCGGAGGACTGTGGAGGCTGAGATGCAAAGAATGAACCAGAGTTGGGGCACTGTACGAAGGATGGCCGCCGACCGAGCAAAGTGGAATCAATTTGTTGTTGCCCTACAAGACGCCACTAGGCGTGATGACCACTGACTGTTTTGACGGTCGGCGGCTAAGGATCAAAGAAGAAGACAAATTGTCCGTTTACGAGGACTGATTCGATGACTGGAGGACGAGAAACGTTTCCGGTACTCTGCTCCTTCCCGGGTGACGATTTTGTCTGCAGACAGGCAGCATGTTGGGGAGGAGGTCTGCGTTTGCACTCATTAGTGTTTTGATTGTCCAAGCGACAGTACCTGCACCATTTATCTCCCCGTCTCTGGTGTGACGCAGCATTTTTCTTGTTTTGCTCTTTGTAGTTATCTTGTTTTGCGTGCTGTTTATGCGAGATGTGGGGTCCTTTGCTTTGTTGGTCTGGTTGGGAGCGAGTAGGTTGCTTTGGCGCCTGATCCGAAAACTTCTTTCTGGCTCCTTGACACTCCATGAGAGCATTTTGGAATCGCTCTGCCAGTGTAAGAATATTTTCTAACCGGTCAGCGCCGTTTTCAGTGAGAAGTCTACGCATTTCCACCGACATAGACTCTTTTAGGTTCTCTATCCCAATCAGCTCTTTCAACCCGTCATAGTTCTCGGTAAAGTTTCCCAGTGTACAACTCTTCACTAGGTAGTCTTCAATACGGGCTGCGAACTGTGAGAAAGTCTCTCCGGCCTCCTTCCTAGAACCTCGAAATTTTTTTCAGTAAGCCTCTGAATGAAGCTCGTACCTCACCAAGAGAGCTTTTTTCAATGCCTGATAGTCATCTTGCTCTCCTGCCGGAAGTTTATTAAAAACTTCGTAGACCCTCGGAAAGTTTCAAGTTCCACTTCCGTTCTTCAAATCCAAACCCTGTTGCAAAGCGTTCGAAGCGGTCTAAAAAGGCGTCTATGGTATCGTTCCTTTCTGAAAAAGGTTCCAGCGGAAAGTTCAGGGCATTGGGTGGCGCAGGTTGCGAAGTAGGCACACCATCTGAGAGGGGTGAGTACCCTCCATCACAGTTGGAAGCCGCTGCACTTTTTGCCAGCTCTATCTGATTGGTCTGTCCCTGGATTTCCAGTTGCTTCGTGTTAAGTGCATGCTTCTGCTGCGGCTTTCCGCTCCGCTGCGTCTGCTTGTTAAGGTATATTTATGTATATTACATGTTGGCCTCGTTTAGATTTGTTACCAGTTTAAATGTACGCGCTAACATATTGATCTGAGGTCAACATGATGTATTTCACACTATAAGATATTGTCATTGAACGCGATTATGTGTAGACGTCACTAATAATAGGATGACGTAGTAAGGCGCTGCACTATGCATGCAACGGTCCTTCTTGGCCTTTCGTCGTTTGAATCCGTCTAAGCAAGACGTAGATTACTACTGCTCCCAATGTTATTGAATTTTATAGTCTTCCTTCGTGGCTTATAATTGAAACGAAGGTCGCCACTTTAATTCTACTGATGCAGTATTTGAGCATCCTAATTTGATGAGCAGTTTAATGAAGAAAGAAGTTCTGGGACAATTATATATATTTCCATCGCCAGCTGTCGGTTATCACTACTCCAATGAGTCCGCTTGCCGGCATTGCGAGTATACAGGCTTGACATGCGACGATGCATTATTTACTGCAGGAGACTGAATTAATGTATGTACAACTATATGATTACATGAATGTATTGTGATGATTCGTCATTAAATGTACTCGTCCGTGGATCCAGCCACGAAGATCGTTATTAACTTTATCCAAGTTTGACATAAATGTATATGATATATATATATATATATATATATATATATATATATATATATATATATATATATATATATATATATATATATATATATATATATATATATATATATATATATATATATATATATAAGCGCGATTCTCAACCAACTTTCTCAAACCCCAATGTAACAGAGAGAATATCAATCTACAGGTTTACCGCCAGCTGCACTTCTATTCGGCAGACCTATTAAGGGTCCGCTAGAAGCATTACTACGGTCACTGACAGACAGAAGGCTGATGAGACATTCGTCTCAGCATTCAAGTATGTATCGGAGTTAAAGGAAAGGTTACAACTAGGATGGGATCTAGCAACAAGCAACCTTAAGCGAGCACGCATGAAGCACCTAAACGATACAACAGAGCAGCGAAAGAGAGAGAATTGCAACCAGGAGAGAAAGTTCTGTTGCTACTTCCTACCGGAACCAACAAACTACGTATCGGGTGGCAAGGGCCGTTTACCGTCCTTAAAAAGATCTCGAGAACGAACTACAAGATCTCTATTAAAGGAAATGAAAAAGTCTACCATATAAATCTGTTAAAGAAATATTTGGAAAGACCGGTGCCTTCCCCCGAACATCTCCTGGCGGTCGCTATAGCAACCGAAGATGAGGAATATGACGATAGTTGCATGGAATACCCACTGCAACAAACGGAATCTTACAAAGATGTTAAATTCTGCGACACTCTCTCAGAAGCACAACAGACAGAAACTAAAGCGTTATTGAAACAGTACTCGGCAGTCTTAACGGACATACCTGGTCGAACGCATCTCGTAGAGTTCGATATGAAGCTGACAAACGAGACACCTGTGCGAACCAGAGTTTACCCGATCCCGTATGCGAAAGCAGACACGTTACGTGGAGAGATAGACAAACTACGTCAAGCTGAGATTATTAGCGAGTCTACATCGCCCTATAGCTCGAGCGTCGTACTGTTGCAGAAACCTAATAAGGAAGTTCGGCTGTGTATCGACTACCGCTTACTTAACACAGTAACGGAATTCCAGCCTGAACCACTGCAAAACGCTTCTGAACTGTTCACCAAACTTAGCAAGGCTAAAATTTTCTCCAAGATTGACCTGAGTAAAGGTTATTACCAAATACCAGTCAAGGAGGAAATTAAACCGTTATTAGCCTTTAGCACCAGTGAAGGACATTATTCTTTCAATGTTATGCCGTTCGGTTTGCACAACGCACCAGGAGTCTTCACCAGAATGATGAGAAAGCTTTTATAACCATTGCAAAGTTCAAACATACACAATTTCATGGACGACATACTTATTGCAACGGATAACTACGAAGAACATATTGCTAGGGTCGCTATGCTCCTCAGGAGACTACAGGAAATCGGCTTCACCGCCCGACATAGCAAATGTTTAATCGGCTTTGGAAAGCTTGACTTCCTAGGGCATACTACTTCTCAAGGCTGTATGTGGCCCGTTGCCAAAAACATTGAGAAAATTCGTGCAGCAAAGAGGCCTAAAACAAAGAGATACACAAGTTCTTTCCTCTCATTGTGCGCATACTACCAAAAGTTTATCAACAACGTCAATGGTCTTACGGCGCCTCTCACTGACCTCACAAGAAAGGGGAAACCCGATAAGGTTGTTTGGACCGCAGAGTGTGAAAGCGCTTACGTCCCTCTGAAGGAACAACTGTCCAAATACCCCATTTTAAGGCTACCTGACCTTAAGAAACCTTTTGTTTTGCGTGTAGATGCCAGCGGACAGGGCAGACGACAAGGCTTCAGGCAGATGACAAGAATCCAAACCTGTTATTTCCAGCTGCATACGGCAGCCGTAAACTGAATACGGCAGAAAGGAATTATTCGACCGTGGAGAGAGAATGTTTGGCACTCGTGAATGGATTCAGGAGACATCATGAATATCTATATGGCGTTTCATTCACGGTACAAACTGACCATGCTCCATTGGCATTCCTAGGAGCCAATAAGGAATGTAACGCAAAGATTATGCGTTGGGCTCTACTGTTAAGCGTGTACTCGTTTAAAGTACAATATATACCAGGAAAGGAGAATGTGGGAGCAGAATTTATGAGTCGAAATTGGAGCATGGAGGAGGATGATGCAATGGAGGATAGCAATCATTCGATAGCTAAGGATGACAGTAGTTTTATTTCCATAAATGAAATATGAAAGGGTTTCACATCTTCAAAGCCCGGACGAACTGTGACGTATACTGGAAATACAGCCTCCTGTATCCTACGGCCTTTTGTGACCTCGGCGTAGTTTTAAGATTCGCTAACAAAGTCACGCATTTCTCTGCCTGTCAGACTCACCTTTTAATCCACGCCTCTTTTTACTTGACCATATCAAACGAGCTTGTTTACCAACTTTCGCAACCTGTCATTCATAGCAGGGGACGAACCACGTTCGTTTACGCAAGTTTCTCACGCGAGCTGATCTGTCAATATTACGATAACTGGCAGATCGCATGTGGGAAAAGGGGAAGTGTAACGGCCTTTGAAGATTCTCTATACGGGGAGCTAATCCTTTGATGTTCGTACATACAGGGAAAATCTCGGACGGAACCCGCTACACGGGTTAAGCTTTTGTTGTCGTATTAGCAACGGCCAACAGAAGCGACCGTAAAAATCTTTTATCGGGGAAACGTAGTTTCAGATTTCTCTGCTGGGAAGCAGAGTGTGAGAATTCACATCTTCTAGAGACCATAACAACATGATCGTATATAAACTGCGTCTTTCTCAAATCAGTTATCAGAGTCGCTCATATTCTTTTCGGAGAGTCTAAACACGTTATTCTAGAACCATAATGGGAGTGTGTTACTGGAATTTCGTGGGGATTGTTTCATTTCTGATCTGTGGTAATAGAAATTAGTATTTACGGGATTTAATGTGTTAACTCTTTGACTCCGGAACAACGCTCAGAGCGGTAGTCAGATCTGACACCAGTGCCGAAACAGCGCTCTGAGCGTTGTTGTTAGTCTACAATGAACTAAAATTACGGCACAGGGTGCAAAATAATTGCGGTGTCAAAGAGTTAAGTTTACCATTATAATTCACTGTGAGTTTCTAACGTTAAAACTAGTGAAATTAAATAATGCATAGCTATTTTATTCCAGATGTTTCAGTTGTAAGGTTAATTTAATCACCCGCTATCACACAGAAAGAGACGGTTTAGTTGACTAATAAATACACTAGGCGACGGATAATTGACGTAATACAATTCACTTTTATTTCATTGTGTGAAATTTAGTAAGTGATTGTGTTTGACTATTATGCGACTTAACAAACAGACGCCGACAATCAAATAGTTATTAATGACAGGCGATATTTGTTAAAGTGCGCGTATGGATAAATTAAATGATAACCGACCAGATAGGAATAGGCTAGAGACAGCGTGTGCTTATATGTAGATATTATTAGCAGTAATTTTTTTCATAATGTTCCTATATCCTTTAGGGCCTGACCTGATCAACGGCGACCAGCGGTTTATTTTTATTTGGCTTTATCTTGGGCCTTATCTCCATTTTACTGATTGGATTAAAGTTGTCTTCTGTTGGCTTACGCGTCTCCCAGTTTCAGTTGTGAACAGGACGGGCCACAGAGACTAACGAACATTTTAATAGTAAATTTTAACTGGACTTACAAAATACCCAGATATATTTTTTTTGCATTTTTATCAGCCCACTGGAGTGTGAGCCATATAACAATTCTCCCGATATTTGATAGTCATTTCCAAGTGGATATTTATCCAGAAGAGCTACGCTATTTCAGAATCGGCACTCACCAGAGCCGCCGATGGGATTTACCATCACCATCAAATAACAATGATTAACAGTTTTTGGCAATCATATGTTTTCCTACTGTTTACGGGGAACACCAAATCTCAGAGAGTCTCGGCATTAATTATCCAAGGTGACATTGTGTATCCAGGAAATATCAACCACTAAATTATGCGTTACCCTTATAAAATTTAATTATTGACAAGGAGGGACTGGGGCCCAATTCTGACGATAATTACTCTGGACCTTATAAATATATTCATGGATTTTTACGTCCAACAGATTGTTTCACCGAGAATAGGGTAAGAAGCGAGATTGTGTGGCCACGTATAACAGAGAGAGAGAGAGAGAGAGAGAGAGAGAGAGAAATCTTTTCTTTAGTACAGGAAACACTGTAGCATATGAATTCTTTTAGACTATTGTTTAATTTTATTGGATAACGTTTAGTGGGAACTGAGTTCTTTCTTTACTGTCTATACTGTAACCTAGTGCTAATCTTTAACCTTTGGGGTTTACTAACTGGTTGGGTTCTTATCTTCTCAAGGATGGGAGGGCACAGGTACTCTGTATATTTTTCTATATATGTAATTCTGATGTATTTGATCTTTCTCTTTTAGATATTGGATGTTGTAAAGTTTAGTGGTAATAAACAACAAAATAACTAACTTTGTGTTTGTTGGTCAGACCCATACCCAATTTACCATAGTTTTTTTTCACGTTGTGTGTCTTGTAGTCACATAGCTCTGTGTGTGTGTGTGTGTGTGTGTGTGTGTGTGTGTGTGTGTGTGTGTGTGTGTGTGTGTGTTTAGTAAACTTATAATTCTCAATGTAAGGGGATGCAAGGTTGTCTTACACTAAACTATAGTCGCATAGATAGGCTGGACTAGAGAAGCTACTCAATCCAGAGACAGATCTTTTCCTTAACTATTCACTCGTGAAAACTCTATTTCTTACACCTTTACTTCTCACGTATTATCACCGTATCCTATACTCAGGCCGGACCTTAAATAACTTTAAAACCTATCTAAGCACGACAGATACCATGAGTCAGTGAGTCGAGTGTGGAACATTTTTTAGAATTTCATAGCTCAGAATGTTTGTCCTGAGGTGGTGTCACACAGAGGCGTCCCTGAAGTATTTGGCACCTGGGGCGGATACTACCTTTGGCACACTCCTCCTCATAAAGAAATACACTTGCAAGCACATTTTAACATTAAGTATTATGACAATAGTGTCCGAAGCGCCCCCTTCCTGGCTGTCACCCGGGGCGGACCGCCCCCTCGCACCCTCTTTAGTACGCCACTGGTGTCACATTTTCCTGCAATTGCTCTTTCTATCTCCTCTATTGTGATATCTGCATTTAGGTAATTCATGTATATCATCTTTACTTTCTTTTAATTCCTTTAATAACATTTTTCGCCTATTTATTTCGGACTTGCCTAGACTGTCTTCACTTCAGCACTAACTTGATAAAAATATTTAGCCAATATAATTGCTTTCTGTTTGTCTGTCTCAGCTCTCTCTGGTATTTAAATTGTTGGAATTAGATCTGTTTTGGTATTACCACTTTTAATTGCTTTCAATTTTCTCCATACTTCCCCTAATTGTGTTTTGCTGTTTAAAGTTTGGCAAAATGTTTTCCAGTTAATTTCTTTAGCCTTTAGAACTGTTTTATTAGCTTCATTTCTTACCTTCTGGTAAGGTAGTTTTCTTCAGTTTTGTGTTTCCTGTATTTTATAAGCGCCCTTTTTCTCAACTTATGTTTCTCAATGCATTGGTCTGTCCACCATGGAACTGCGTTTTAAGTCTTGTTTTTTTTTTTCTATCATTACTAGTTTGTGTTGATTTTAGGTGTTTCAGCATGTTTTTGTTTGGTATATATTTTTTTTGGCTGTTCTTAAAATCTCATTTGTAAGCCTATCTGCAAACAAATCTACATTGTCAGTTTCAATTTCTAGTATGTTTAGTTGATTTAGTTCTGTTTGGAAGTCTGTCTGCGAACAAATCTACATTGTCATTTTCTATTTCTAGTATGTTTTGATAAATTTGCTCTGCTGGTAAGTCTATCTGCGAACAAATCTACATTGTCATTTTCAATATCTAGTATGTTTAATTGATTTAGCTCTGTCTGTAAGTCTATCTGCAAACAAATCTACATTGTCAGTTTCAATTTCTAGTATGTTTAGTTGATTTAGCTCTGCTTGTAAGTCTGTCTGTGAACAAATCTACATTGTCAATTTCTATTTCTAGTATGTTTAGTTGATTTAGATCTGTTTGTAAGTCTATCTGCGAACAAATCTACATTGTCATTTTCAATTTCTAGTATATTTAGTTGATTTAGCTCTGTTTGGAAGTCTATCTGCGAACAAATCTACATTGTCAATTTTTATTTCGTTTGTTTAGTTGATTTAGCTCTGTTTGTAAGTTTATCTGCCAACAAATCTACGTTGTCAGTTTCTATTTCTAGTATGTTTAGTTGATTTAGCTCTGTTTGGAAGTCTATCTGTGAACAAATCTACATTGTCAGTTTCTATTTCTAGTATGTTTAGTTGATTTAGCTCTGTTTGTAAGTCAATCTGCGAACAAATCTACATTGTCAGTTTCTATTTCTAATATGTTTAGTTGACTTAGCTCTATTTGGAAGTCTATCTGCGAACAAATCTACATTGTCAATTTTTATTTCTAGTATGTTTAGTTGATTTAGCTCTGTTTGAAAATCTATCTGCCAACAAATCTACATTGTCAGTTTCTATTTCTAGTATGTTTAGTTGATTTAGCTCTGTTTGGAAGTCTATCTGTGAACAAATCTACATTGTTAGTTTCTATTTCTAGTATGTTTAGTTGATTTAGCTCTGTGTGTAAGTCTATTTACGAACAAATCTACATTGTCAGTTTCTATTTCTAGTATGTTTAGTTGATTTAGTTCTGTTTGGTAGTTCTCCCAGTTTGCTTTTTGGAAATTGAACGTTTGGTATTGCCTGGATTAGATCTGTATTTATCGTTTAGGGCTATTTCTCTAGGTAAGTGGTCTGAGCTAGAGTCATTCAGTACTTTCCATTTAGCAGATGCTAAGTTTGGTGTGATAATACTTATTTCTATCTCGCTGTATCTATTCCACCGTTGCATGGGTTAACCCTTGTCACTGAGCCATCATTTAGTATGATTAGCTCAGCAGTTTCAATGTAGTCCAACAGTCTTTTTCCTACTGGTTCATTACTGTTGTTACTCCATGCATTATGATGTGCGTTAAAGTCACCTACCAATAATGTTCTATGGTCTATTTGTGTGTTAATAGTGACTATGTCCCAATCGGTTATATTACTCTTGGGGCTATAAATGTTAACTATTTTTAAGTTTTCTGGCTCACTGTCTACTTACACTTATTCCTTCAATATTTTTCTGTGTTGAATTGTTCCCAATTTATTTTATGTTGTAGTCTTCATGTATTAAAAACGCCACTCCCCCTCCTCCCCCCTCCGGTCTATCATTTCCAAGTGTTATATATCCTTGATAGTTCAGTTTTTGTTGGGGGCTTAGGAGGGTTTCTTGTATTGCAAATATAGGTTTTGATTCCTTATATTGCCCCACAAGAGACATCAGGTTCTTCCTGGCACCCCTACAGTTCCACTGGACTACTTTGATAGCTCTATGATCTCTAGTCTCCATTTTATATGGTTAGCATAGTTATGCTCTTGTTTTTTAATTTGGTTGTTTGTCAAATTCTCTATTTACTTTTTATTTTATTTTGCCCACCATCTCTCATGGTCTTTACAAACTCCTCATTCCAAGTGACCATTTTACTCCGCACTCTTTCTACTAGGTATGGTAGGAGTAGTTCAACTGTTTCCTTAATTTTTTCTTCCATATTTTCTTTCTTTTCCTGCTTTTTCAATATTTTGGACACTTGCCTTTTTTCTTCTGTCAAAAGTGCTCTTTCTATCTCTATTTTTTTTAGGATTTCTTCATTAGACTTTCATTTCTGATATTTTTTTTTAGGTCTCTCTCTATTGCTTGTTGTGCTATTTTAATTTCTTCAAATACCTGCCTGGCTTGGGTGAGGTTATGTTCTGTCTCTTCTGTGTTGTTTTCTCCTTTGCTATTGCTTATGCGTGTTCCTTCTTCTTCTTCTTCCTCGTTCGCCCTGAAAAGGACGGTGGTTGCGTTGTGTCTGTTTGCGCCTAAGCTGTGATATCTGCACCTTTCGGTCGACACATCCGACTTCTGCACGGCATTTTTTAGGGACCGGGTTTGCCTTCCCTCTTCGATCCGTACTCGCTCAGCCAGACTGCACTGCTGCAGACTGTTTCCAGGACCACCACGTGGAGGTAGAGTACGGTCTTGATCAGCTCTGGTTCGCTGATCCTGATGCAAGCAGTCCAGGTATGGGTCGCTGACTGCATTCACTATTGCTGCATCTTCTTATGCGTGTTTTACTTTCACCTTCTTTCTGTATTTTCTCCTTTATGTTTTTTACTTCAGTGGTTATTTGTTTTATTTGTTTCTTGGTGTTATTTTCTTGGAAGTTTTGGAGTTGGCTGTTTGTTTTCTGTTTTTCTTTGACTTTCCAGCATGGGCGTGCCAAACATGCAGGTTCCGGACATTTAACAGGTTGCCCTGTTCTCTCCTCCAATCATCACGTGTTTGGTGGGCAGGTTTCAAAATGTCAAAAGTATTCTTATCCTCCAATAAGCAGGCGTTGGTCCAGAGAGGCAAATTTAATCTCAAAAATAGGCTGTCCTTTATCTGGGCATCACTGTCTGTTGCATAGGTTCTCAGATTCGTCAACTTTTACTGCTCATGAACATTATGGTGGGTAATGAAAATGTCTGGTTTTCTTACTGGCCCGAATAATTAAACATTGGTATATATCACCTCTTAGTCGGTGAGACTTATCAATTACGCCATCTGTGAGAGGCATTAGATGACTGTTGACGTCAAGTGTTAACCTTACTTGGCGGTTAGGATTCGACATCTTGTGGTCGAAAAGTCTGTAGTCGGCTCTGTTCTCAGGTCTAACCAGTGGCGTACTAAGGGGGTGCAAAGGGGGGGGGGGGAGGGGGCGGTCCGCACCGGGTGACAGCCAGGAAAGGGTGTCGTCGGACACTATTATAATAGTACTTACTGTTAAAAATTTACTTTCAAGTGTAGTTCTTTATGAGGAGAGGTTGCTAAAGATAGGATGCGCCCCGGGCGCCAAATACTTTAGGGACGCCTCTGGGTCTAACCTAATTTAATATGCATGGAGAACGACCAGAAAGGTGTTGACAGTAGGTTCTGGCAACAGCACATGACGCGCTATTACGCTACTCCACGATGACAGTGTAGTACCAAAGGGCATTTGAATAAAGAAAGTAGCATTGAATGACTGAGAACTGCAGCTTACGACAAGGAAGAAAATTGAATGGAAAATTGACGTAGTCATAGGAGAAAGACAGATTAAACAAATGGTCGAAATTTGGTTTTGTCACACTCTCAATGAATTTGAAGACATCTTTCAGGCTATAGAGGTCGTGAAGCACAAAATTATGTATGCCAACCCTAACGTCGCCCGAGGCATGCACATTTGCCGAGATGAAGCTCTCTGCGCCTACCAGCGTATGCAGATTTAAAGAAAGAGAAGACAGTTCAGTCTACGCTGCTAAAATATTTTTAAAGACAATAATGACGTTTTCGTCATATCGTCCTGTACGATATTCAGAAGTGTTTCACTTTTTAAATTTTGCTTTCTATAACTACTCTATTACTTTGTTTGTCATATACTTCAATCAGACATACATTTTTTCTTATCCTTTGCTGTTATATTACCTTAATAAATAGGTTACAAAAATATATATTTAAAAATGTTCATTGCATATTTCCATTGGGCTGGAACCAATTAACACATTTTACATATAATTATAACTTCGAATAGTGCGAATTCAAATTATGCGACCACTTCACAGGATTCATTATTCACACTAATGGCGACCGTGCGTGCGTGCGTGCGTGTGTGTGTGTGTGTGTGTGCGCGCGCGCACAGATTACGCGTATCGTTTTGCCAACTGACATGTGTGCTCCTGAAAGCGATACTTGTCCAGCTCTCATAATGTGAGATCTTAAATGGAGTGGCACGACGGTTAGTCGGGTCCCAGTCGAAGTATGGGCCTGTGTTCTGTGCCGTTGTTCAGAGCAGGGCGCTAAAGTTACATCCTCCTTTTGCGGTCGTTTCAGCTCTGCTAAACTAAGAAGAAGTGGTGAGTCAGAGCTATCCAATGTTGGGAGGTGTGCGCTCTGCTCCATCACCTTCCTCATAGATAAATGATGGTTTTCAACTTTCTGGTTTTCCAGGCTATGGCAGTCCGAGCAATCGTGTACATATTGACGAATATCCGGTTGCATGTCTGGCCCCCAGTATTTCAAGGAAACACGACGTAATAAAGTACGTACACCTCGATGAGGTTGTGAGGGAGGTTTATGCATTTGCTGCATCAGACGGGTTCTATATGGGAGTGGGACAACTAACTGTCTCTTGTTCCCAACCCTCCGGTAAACTAAACCTTTCTCCCTATAATATGCTCCCTGGGGAGTATGGGAGTAGTTTCCAGACAACCTACTGAAATACGACTTTAGGGTTTTATCTTCCCTTTGTGCCTTCTTCAGCTCCGGTATGTTGGGGTTGGTTAGAGATGAGAGCTCAGGGCCGCTGGGGCGTTTCCTTGGTTCTCTCTCTCTCTCTCTCTCTCTCTCTCGTGTCGACCTGGGTTTCTGTGAAGGATCCCCAAGGAAGACATATTTTCTCCCTAAAATGAGAGACTAAATCGTCTAAAACAGCGGCATTGATTTTCCTCTGTACATACCGGGTTGAAACATCAATTTCCGCCACCGGAAGAATCATGGGCTCTATACTCTTCCGGGGCCCTTGTACATTGTGTCCGAAATGTTACTGTGCACTTGAATATACGGCAGACTAGAGTAGCGGTTTTGATGTGAGAGTTGTCCGTTCTACCCTAGGCGTGACCTTGACAACAGACGAGAGTAATGTTTTTTTTTATGCGAGAGTTGTCTGTTCTTCCCTAGGCTTGGCAGTGTTGGGAGTCGCCCAAGCACCAGTGCGTAGCAGCAGTCAGATTAAAGCATTGATGTTGAACTGCAGTCCAGGTTTAATTGTCTTGGCCAAACGACAATGGTGTTGACGATTGAAGAAAGAGCATTCCTGGTGAAACATGTGTTTCGAAACGGTAATAAATACACGGAGGACGTTCAGCAAAAGTTCGCGCAGCAATTTCCAGATTCACAAGTTCCTCACCGTAATGGGGTACGAAATCTGATAGACAAGTTTCTTGAAACGGGCAGTGTGCACGATGCACCTCGATCTGGAAGGCCCTCCACTTCAGTCGAAACAGTTCTCTATATCTGACAACCCTGTAGAAGGTCTTCGACTACATGAAGAAGCGTGTTCAGACATGTCTTGAGGCCCATGGTGGACATTTCCAACATCTGCTGTAGAAGAAACTTCTGAGTGGTACTGCAACGTTATACGAGGTACTTTACTGCACTGTAACTTTTAGGACACCCTGTATTTCTACAGTTTCACCAGTGTACTGGTGGGCCTTCACCAAAGATGGCAAAACTAGAGCCGAGTATTCTAAACCCGAATCACATAAGCACCGCATTGATCGGTTACCCACAGTTACGAGTTCAGTAATAGAGGGGTGGCTGGGATTCGATTAACATGTCGGTAAGTCATGGTTCCCTATCGACCTAGTGATCAAACATGTATCATTGTAAGGGCCTTTTTTCTGCCTCTTACAATCCGATGGAAAATGTGTCAATTTTGCACACCTTACACCATCGCATGCGCTGAATTGCTCTGTTTCTGCCTGTGGTGATCCTGTGGTTGTTGTTGTTGTTGGGCCAACTTGTGTGTTATGTTGTTCATCGTTTGCACCTCCGAGGATGGACGATCTCTTGGTTGTGGGCGACTATCGTGACCGCGCTTCCTGACAGGAATAACTTCTGCCTAGGCGCTTTTGATACCTGTCGGCATATAACACCACCTGTTCAAGAGTTTTGGCCCCGTGCTCCGCCAGGAACCGTCTCATGTCAGGAATGAGCGAGTCCTTGAACTGCTCCACGATAACCATTTCCTTCAGCCCTTCATAAGATTCATCGAAGATGCTGAAGGATCCCACTTCTCCAAGTAAGTTTCTAGTCGTGTAGCAAATTGTCTAAACGATTCATCTTTCTGTCGCTTAACCTCACGGAGTTTACAACGAAAATTATCTGCATTTAGCTGAAAACGCTGAAGCAGAGCTTTCTTCAACATGTCGTACTTGTTCTGTTCTTCTGTGAGCATTTTGAGAAACATATCATAAGCAGATCCACTCGGGCTCTGAGATAACTTCATGTTGTATCTCTCCCTGTCTAATCCCTATGTAGCTGCTAAGGATTCAAACCTAGAGATAGATGTCTATTTCCGCATAAACCTATGTTTAGACATCTAACTGAAAAGAGGCCGCGCTCGGAACTGCCGCGTGAGAGATATTTTCCCTATCGCTACTTTGAGAACTGCCAGACCCGCCATTGTTAGAACCAGAATCGACTCTTCTCCTTTCGATCTCCAATTCCTTCAGTCGGATCTAATGTGCCCTCTCCTGTTCTTTTTCCGCTCTTTTGGCCTGTTCTTTCTTTTCTTGGAATGCTCTTTCTTTTTCTCTTTCATCGGCTTCGTGCTTCCTTTGCTTTTCAGTCTTCTGCTCTTCGAAAGCTCTTTGCTTTTCCTTCTCTTCAGCTTTGGCCTTTTCGTGCTCTCTGGCCATCCTTCTCTCTTCCCTTTCAGCTGCTTTCTCGGTTTCTATCCGTTCCTTATCTTCTTTCACAGAAGTTGCTACAAAGTCGGATAAATCTTTCCCTGATAAGCCCATTTTTTTAGCAATACTTAGGTAAAAAGTGTACAGATTTTGGGACTCTGCCATTCTGAGCAAAAAGTCTGTTTACAAAGCTACACAAGATTATAATAGATACTTAAAATTACAAGTGTACAACACTTAATTAGCCACACCAAATGAACTTCTTATTTCTTTAACTTTTGTTACAAACATTTTGGTTTATTTTTGATTATTCAATTATTCTTTATAAAATTTATTTTTACTGTTATTTATGAATGCACCGTATGCTCAGTCTTACTGTAAATACACTCTTAACAATATTCTTTCAGTAAATCTGAAATTTATGTCAATCACGTCTAGAGAAAATAATTAGACAGGTTCTATAATCCAGGACGAGGTCCGCAATTTGCCACGGAATTGCCTCCCCTGCTTTACAGTAGTGGTCCAACAGTGGCCAAAACCCAAGAGTATCTAATATGGGTCTTCAAAGGTGTCTACCTTCGCACAAGATTACTCTTGGCAGAGTTGTAGATAGAAGGATAGTGACGCTTCTACCTCAATTGAGTGTTTATAAGATATGTCAGAAGTCAAGAACAATGCTGCGTTGGGCAGAACAATTGTTAACATATCTGATTTGCGGCCTTTTATGAAGAATTAAACACTTATTAATGTTCAAGCCCCCACCCTGATTTACTCAGTGGAATTCTTATTATTCTGGTATAGCTCTGTTTAGAGTGTATTTAGTAAATTGACTGAGACAAACATGCAGTCCATTCAAGATGATTAAATCGAAGTTAAATTTGTAAAATTACAAATAACAAATTTAATAATCATCTAAGTGTTAACAGTTTCTTAAAAAATGAATAATGATTGATTAGGAAAAATATCATCACTGTTGTGATGGACTGGTTATTTTATGTAAGGAGTCACTTAGCAGCTTTTAAGTTTGACTTAGTTGCTAATGGTAGTTCCTTCTCCTGCTGGGTTCTGTTCAGATAGGTCACTGGCGTTTTCGCGTCTCTGGTCAAGATTGCAGGGCGCAGCACGTTCCAGAAAATGTCAGGGAGTGTCTACAAAGTTGGTCCCTCGTCTCAGGCCACTTTTCCCTTCTTGTTCCAGAGATAGTACCCTCAACTGGTACCACCAACAACTACGGTAAAAGAATATAAACATAACGTTCTCCTGAGTATTGCGTTTTCCGACACATAGTTATGGGTCCCTTTCTCCTATTCCACCATCCCATCTACCTCAGACTTTTCCCTCGATGAGAATTAAGCTCCCTCGAAAGAAAACTTTCTTTACATTTAAATTGAATAGCTTTATATTTACTTTACATTCAAATGAAAAGGTTAATAGTATAGATAGAACATATTTATATTTACATCTTCTCTGATTGAAAAGTGTTCACAAAATAGATTGAATATGTTTAAACAGACATTTAGACTGGTTTGTACTTGTAAGTATTATAATTACAATGTACATTATTTCTTTCATCTTTTCCTCCCTGCTCCATATAGAACTTGAGACAACCTATGCTTTTAGTTCTCTGTAAGAAACTAGCAATAAAGCAGTACCAGCCCTTGCAGTGGTGGTTCGAGAAAATCATCATGCTACATGATGAGGTTGTCAGCCTCAAATGACTTGGACATCCATTTAGCAATTTTCATATATCAATATTCACGTGGCTATATATATATATATATATATATATATATATATATATATATATATATATATATATATATATATATATATATATATATATATATATATATATATATATATTAGTTCACATGTTAGTAATGAAAATTATAAAATGTAAAAAGTACTACTTACTCCAATTTAGGCTCACAAACTGTTTGCCCAGAGAAGTAGGTTTAAGGCAGATGCCTTTTTTTCACGTGTTCTTGTGGGTCGTTATTTTAACACTAGATTCCCTCTTTGACTCCGTGTTTTCAGTTTCCTCAGATCCCGGTTCCTTATTAAATGATAGAGATTTCCTGGGCTGCTTAAGTCCTTCAAATTACTCCAACAAAAGTCTGGTCAGAAAATTTAATTCTGAATTCTAACTTCTGGCAGTCTGGTTTCGTCTTGGCAAGCGATCTTCACAGTTGTGGCAGTAAGGGAAAAAAGAATGAGAAGTCTAACATGAGATGGTATAGACGAGGTAGAAAAAAAGAATGTACGGAAAATGATGGGCATAAAAAGGATCAAAACAGAAAGAGGTTAGGCACGTTTTTCTCAGCACCAGGCAGAAGCGTGAGAGACGTCGGAACAGAAGCAGGGCAGCCATATTGAAGGCGACCACTAGTTAAAGGAGACTATGTATTGTCTCTTAGATATCCCGAGTCCGGGTTGTGTAGACATAAGAAGAAGGAAGGGTACGTAGGGTAAACTAGTTATGACAATTCGATGGTGGATACGTGTACCAAGATAGCGGCCACCATAATCAGGAAAAGTTACATTCCCCGGAGTCAGTCCGGTATAACTATCTTAATAACCTGACCGCATTCCAATAATATACCTGTGCTGTCCTCAAAGGGACAATATGCATGAGACAGAGAAATTCTGAATTACATGGGTGTATGGAAGCTAACAGTGTTCAAGAGAGTGTAGCCGTGAGTCGTATTGCAAAATTCGGACCACTGCCCTTTCAGTAGATAGTGTGTTGTAAAGTAAACACTAGAAACTTCCTTCACTCAGACTGACTCTACTTTTTCTTCATACCCACTGTTGATCAATCGATACCACTCAAAAACAGCAGTGAAAATATCAATGGTAGAACTTTATTAACTTACGTTGATAACTGAGTAAAAATGGTATACCCGACCTTTCTCTTCAAGGTTGGCAGTCTTGCAAAATACAATCTTCAGTTTCAAACAATCTCAGTATCCATTTTTCACATACATTTGCTTGTCTTCTTACTATTACTTGTCCCAGCTATAGAACCTGTCATATATTTATTCAGACAGAACTTCCTGTCGTTCTTCTGTTTATGTTTCTTTTCCCATGTTTCTTGTTATATCTCTATACGAGAAACTGGCCTTAACCGCCAGGGCTGTCACTTTTACCAAGATTTCATCTGTTTACTGTCCTCTGCTCAGACCTGGTCTGCTGAGCCACATACGCAGTAAATAATCAAAATGTCAAAACGTACCTGTTTTGTTTCTTCATTTGAAATACACTTTTTCTTACACACACACTTTGGTGCTCCGAATATATCTTATACAACAATATAAAATCTTACGCTGCACGTTCAATATCTAACTACACACTTGAGAGAAACACCTTTCCCTGCCTACACTTAGCGCGTCTCAAACCAGACTCCGGCAAAACCCCGTTTTAACATTCTTCGTTCACGCCTAACATGTGTTTACGCATCTCGACTTTCTCGTGCAATACTTTTTTTTTTTCACTCACTCAAACCTGTAATGGACTTAATTCTAAGTTACTTCCCTTAAGACAAAGCCTAATCTTACACATCTTATCTCCCTTCATTAACGACAAATAATCTGCAACCAAATCCATCCATAAGATTTTTCTACATTCTTTCTCTCTATCAAAACCAAACCACCGTTCACAAGAGGAGAGTCGGATGGACCCAGATTGTTGGAGGGGTCACTGACGACATTTGTTATACATAGTGTAAACTTACTTACTTACTTAGTCGTTCCCCTTCTACCGTGAGGTGTAGAGGTTTGGAAGAGAGAGCGCCAGACTATCCTATCGGCTGTCTTCCTCCTGGCCTGGTTCCATTCTAGTCCTCGGTCCTTCATAGATTGTCTAATGTTGTCCTCCCAGCGGACTCTGGGTCGTCCTGGGGGTCTGGATCCTTGGCTCTTTGTTTCCCATGCTTGTCGTGGTAGCCGGTCTTCTCCCATTCTGCAGACATGGCCAAACCATCTTAGTTGGTACTGTTCTACTTGGGTCTGCAGGGGGTGGGATTTAAGGCCTTGACGTATCTTCTGGTTGCGTACCATGTCTCTTCTTGTTACTTCAACCACCTTCCTCAGATATCTCATTTCTGAGGTTTTGATCTGGCTTTTGTGGGTTGTAGTCATTCATAGTGTAAACACAGAGTAGAATTGTGGTCCGAGACCAACCTCAGGCAGCATTGACACCAGTCATTCACCAAGACAAAGTACAACACACAAAACTCTGGCACGGCAATAGGTTTTAATAACAACAGACGGAAAAACAATACAGACGAAAACCATATCTACAGTTCGACAACTCATGAAAAAAAAAGCAGAGTGGCAACATTGAAAGTTACAAAGATAAAAAAGTGAACAGTGTAGGAGCCAGCCAACCAGAAACGATAACCCAGAAACCAAGTCAGAATAATTTTATTTTCTTAAAACCTTTCCTGCACGAGAAGGATTCGCAACAAACAAACCAGAGACGACGTCCACTGTCCTATAACAACTGCCCAGACACAGAAAAAAAATCGTTTTACCTTCATAACCTTTCCGGCACAGTAACGAGATAGCATAACAAGGCTAGGTTGACATTCGCTGTCTGGTAACGCCAACTCGGAAACAAAATCGAAATTTTTCCTTCAAACCTTCCAGCACGGGAACGAGTCGAAGGTCACATCATCGTCCAATAAAGTAGTTTTACGATAGTTCATACAAACAGATACAATACGACAAGCAAGACAGTCAGACATTATACCTGGTAAAGGCGATTAGTGACACACTAGCCAAGGTTGACAACAGCGCCAGGTATGCGAACATAAAAGGTAACATTGACTTATTTGCAGGTGACCCACACGCATGCCGTAAATGGCTTACGGACATTGATAAATATGCGATGTCAATAAACGCTAATGAATTTGAGAAAGTGAAAGTTGAGTTTTTTTCGTCTGCTGGTCTGGTCACAGACTTTAAGAGAAGGCGATTAGACACATGCCCGAATGAAATGTGGAAAGATCTTAAAGCAGAGTTAGACGGTACTCCTTCGTGTCCGACCCACAAATTGCTTGGCATCAGTTAAGGAAGCTGAAGCAAGACAAGAATGAGACTACGCAGATGTTCAGCGATAGACTGCTGAATCTTGCAGAAGAAACATTCATGGGCCAGGAAGTCAACCTCCAAGATATGGACAATCAGCTAGTAGGTATATTCATCGATGTGTTGAATAAGAATACACTAAAGTTAATGTTGTTAAGGAAGGATTACAGGACGCTGAAAGACGTAGTTTCAGCTGCCGTGGCAGAAGAAAATGTTAGGAAACGCTTAGACATCCGATTGGGACAGGCGGAAATACAGGAGGAAGCAGAAGAACCGATGGAAGTGGACCAGGTAGACAGACGGAGACAGCAGCAGGGTAGGTATAGGAGTGGAAGACAACAAAAAGGAACATTACATGTCACACCTAACGTTAGATACTTCCGGTGCCAAAATGTTGGACAAATGGCAAGATTTTGTTATCAATAGGTAAGGTACGAGAGGCCAGGATCACCAATTGGTCAGTGCTGTTATTCTCACCAGACAGGTTCTAGATTTAGGGCTAACAGAGGTCGTACCTTCTGTGGTAACACCCGAGCATATACACATAACGCCGGAGGAGTGCACCACCCTATAGTCTACGACACTAGCAGACACGCCCAGAACTATGGTCACAGGAGGCTGTCCCAGGGAAAAGGCAGACCTAATCACATGAGGGAGACTGACAGGAGTAGGGTGAAAAATAGGTCACAGAAGAATATGCAGGTACCCACTAGAAAATCAAGGATAAGGAAACAGAATAGATATATACCAACAGTGAACGGTACATACAACAACAGATTCGTGCAACAGAGGAACAAAGTTCAACAAGACAAAATGCATGAAAGAATGGCGGATACTAAGAGAGAAAACACAAATGAAAAGATACTCCCAAGTTTCAACAGACAACAAGGATCAGGATATTGGAATAGCCTGACTAAGAGAAGGTCAAGAATGGAAGTAATGAATTTCATTGTCGAGATCAGAAACAGAAAGGTATGGGAGATAAACAACGTGGCATTAGAGAACGGACAAAGGTGTCTCATAACGACAGAAGATGGATGGAGGGCACACATAGGTCCTATAAGATCAGGAAAGAAAGATAACAGATACCATGAAGTAAATGTAGTAAATACGGATAGGACACAGCACACCCCTGGGAATAACATGCAACCCAGACAGATAGAAAAAACAGAGGGAAAGCATATGAAGATGGTTAATGTCGCTATACAAACAGAGACACCCATAAACATCGGAACACATACAAGGACACAGAGGAACATCAAAAGCGAATGTGAAAAACAGAAGGATAAACAGAAACAAGTGAAGGAGCACAATGTTAAAGATAGGAAAAACAGAAAGGAAAAGCATGTACTGATGTCAAGTAATACGCAATTCAGTACATTTGGACAGAAGATAACAACGAAAGCTCTAGTACACCCAGAGCGTAAAAAAACAACACAGCAACGACCACCATTAACAGGAGGGTTTGGTTTTTTCCCACACACGGAGACAAACATACGGGGAGAGCGGACAAATGATGATATAAAGGCCGCAGACGCACCTTCTGCGCGTACAGGAATGGTGGAAAAGACAGAGAACAACAAAGGGATTACAGAGGAAATAAAACAACTGCGGGACGAACGCGAAAATTCAGACAGTGAAAGTGATATCCCACTCATGGAATACTTGCAGAGGTTACAAGACAGAGACAACAGGATACGCGAACAAGAACAAGAGGTATGGAGAGCACAAAAACAGGAAGAGGCGGAAGAACATATAGATACTGAGCAACAGGAGGAAATAGGTACTGAGCAACAGGAAGAAATGGAGCAACAGAGTAGACGGGCACAAAAAGATATCGGACATCTTCTGATGAATAGTCCTATTACAATATGCCATTAGCAAAGTTAAGGAACGCGGCACAATTAGAGGTCCGGCCAAGATGGAAGAATAAGAAGAAAACTAGACATAGAGAATTAGAAGACGAGGAAGGCAGACCGACCAAAGGAAGGGGGCGACCAAGAGTAAATAATGTAGATTACAGAAGGTCGGGGAGGATTAAGGAAGACGGAGAGATAGCCACACTGTACAGATATATTGATAGAAAATTTCAAAAGTTCAAAAAGGACAATAGAAGCGGAATTAAAGATGAAAAAGAATACCGATCTCAGAGTCGAGGCAAGGAGAGAAATAGGAGAAGTAACAAAGATCAAGAAGGAAATAGTGGTACAACGGAAATAGAAGAAGTAACGGCACTTTGCGCAGATTTGGAAAAATAATTCGAAGACTTGGAGAAGAGGAAGACGAGACAGGAAGGAGTATATACAGTGCACGAAAAGTACCAGCTTGACATGCAATCAGAATCCGATTCGTCAAGTGGGGAAGAAAGAGTTATAGATTCCAACGAATATGCCCAAGGCTACGGGTCGGAGGAGCTCGATTATACAGCGGACGACGAAGGCAATAGAAGTTTTGGCCGAGAAATGAGAACAGTGATCTTGGATGCATAAATCACATAAAGACGAAGAAAACGATCAAAATAGCTGAACCAAGCGTAAATGAGTTGAAGAAAGCAATAAAAGGCATCCTACGAGGAGCTGACCTCAACACCTTGTCAACAAAGAATGTGCGGAAATTGCTCGAAGTAAAGTTTGATACCGACTTATCAAAAAGGGAAAAAGAAGTTCACAAACGTGTGATCGAAACGTTGGATGAAAAGGCAGATGTGGAAGACACAGGAAAGAAAGATTACAAAGAAGAGAATAGATCGACCAGGAGGAAAAGTCGACAGACGGTTAATGAAGCAGAACATAGCAGTAGATGGAGATGGTCTTCAGAATGGGTGTCGAGGGACTCAGTCTGGTGTCTGGGGAGAGTGACGGTAGTCACAGACACAAAAGGAGTTACAGTAGACGAGAGAACAGTAGAAGAATCAAGGAGGAAGGGTGAAAAATATAGAAGTAGGAGTAGAGAACGTGAGTACCCAGTATACAACCTAGATGAAATACTTGCGAACAGGGCAGAAACGCGGAGACGTTATGCGGAGAAATCGAGTCAGACTAGATGGAGGGAATTGTCAGAAGCTGATAAACAATGGAAGAAGAGAAATAAAAATGGCAGAAAGAGAATCAGAGGTATGAACATACCTCAATGATAGGATGCTGCAGAAGAGTTAAAGAGAGGTATGAACATACCTCAATGATAGGATGCTGCAGACGAGTTAAAGAGAGGTATGAACATACCTCAATGATAGGATGCTGCAGAAGAGTTAAAGAGGAGGACGAAAGAGAAAATAGAAGTAAGGCCATGGAGAAAATGGCAAAGAGAGGAAAATAGAAGTGAGGAGAGAGAGATTTTGCGGCAGTGGCCGGAGTCTTGTGAAGACTTTGGGAATAAATCATATTTTTTTCTCTGAAATACCTCAAGAGAAGAAAAAAGAGGAACTTAAGAGATTCGAGGTAATCGAAAGGTCATAGGGAGAATAGCATGAATATATGTAGAGGTTCTAAGAGGGAATGAAGAGAAAAGAAATGTTTAAGAACGTTCCAGGGAGCGAACGAAAAACATAAAAATGTTAAGTGCGGCGTTTGCCAGACTACAAATTAGAGTCTATTGAGGGTAACCCTCACCGAACATGTACAGAAGAAATTCAGACACGGGGAGACAGTGTTGTGGAGAAGGGAAGAAAAGGAAGTAGCACAAAGAGAGGTTCCAGAGAGGGAACGGACATTGAGAAGCCAAAAGAAAGGGACAAAAAAGAAAAGAGAAGTGAGAAGGCACAGGAACATTATACAGACATGGAGTACTGACGAATGACATTGAGAAAATAAGAAATATGGAGAAACCATGAAACATAGTGATGTGGGGAGGACGTAAAAATAGAGTAAAGAAAGATAGACATAAGTGGAAGAGGAAGTCAAGTGACAGTTCAGCAGCAGAAAAACACCCAAGTAGGCAAAAGAAACAAAATGGTTTAAGATAGGTAGACCCAAGAATTTTCAAATATTTCCGTGTAGGAGATCATGGACAGAAGTCTAATTGGAAAAGTGGGGACAGGAAGACAGCAATTCAGTGATGCCATGATAGTGAAATGGCTCCCGCAATCATGAACAATGTATATAGAAAGACATGTTTAGGCTCTATACGAGAGAAGAAAGAGGCCAAACAATTCACACCAGGTGTGTGGTGACAGACAATAATAGAAAATGATGGGTTTACGTATATGAAAATAGGAGTGACTGGATGAGTAAAAGGAAATAAACTTTGTATGGATATGTACAGAGTGAGCAGAATGTGAGTGCCAATGACAAGGATGTCATAAATGTAAAGAGGAATTAAAGGTCACTTAAGGAAAGTGACGGGAAAAGAGAAATTCCCCAGTTTTGGTATGACGATATGTTGTAACATAAGAAAATGATGATATGTGACTGATATGGAAAAATGAAGACCAATAAAGAACTGGAAATGTAATCACGTGTCAAAAGCCTGTAGTAAAACAAAAAAAATTATGTAACGTTAGTAGATAGTAGAGGGGAAAAGGGAAGATAAGTGTTCGTAAATGGGAGGTAAACATTTTCTCCTCCAGGGATAGACAGGGGGGACGACATTAAAATGAGACTACGACGACTGAATGGCTTACGCAGACATGTCGATGACTGAATGGTTCATGCAGACATGTAAAGTGTACATAATAAGGCAGGACACAGAGCAGGTTCTGGGTATAGTGAAGAAATGATAAAAGAAAACCACACCAGGTGTGTGATACATTAAAATGGTTAGCTAGATGATGTGCGTGTGAGACAGCAGGGGTGAAAGAATGGCTGCCAGGAAATAAACTTGGTCGATTGTGAATGAAAGAAATTGAGAAATATAAATTGTTCTTCATTAGAAGTATGAAAGGGAAGGAGATGTGGATGAATGTAGTTATTGATAAAAGGACAGGACAAGAATGTTCCCAGTACAATAATAACACTGACTAACAAAAAAAAACTTTTTTTTTCTCTAACATTTCTATGTTTTTCTGGTCAATTTTAATGCGCTGTTTTTAAATCTGCAAACCGTTTTTCTCTATCAGGTCGGGATCTCTAGAAATACGCAATTGAAGTTTTTTAACAAGGCATAAAGTATTATAACATCATTCATACAAGAAGTGTAACAGTTATGTAGGCTTGAATTTCTTTGCAGTCGACTTTCGTCGGTGAATGGCATGTGGTACATCGCGATGAAGCATCCAACAATAATCGGCAAGCATGGTCACACTCCACCGTCCTTGATAGCGTGATTCCATTACGGCGATATCTTGATGGAATCGTTCTCCATGTTCATCGCTGACTTCGCCAAGTTTGTCAGGGAAAAAGTCAAGATGCGAATCAAGCAAATGGATTTTGAGGGACATGTTACAGCCCATAATTCTGTATGCATCTATGCACTGCTTAACAATATGCACATAGTCGACAGATTTGTGATTTCACAGAAAGTTATCGACGATCGATTTGAATGCCATCCATGCGCGAAGTTCACTACCATGTAACAAGTTCTCGAATTGTTTGTCTGCAATAACTTTCCTAATCTGAGGTCCTACAAAGATACCTTCCTTTATCTTTGCATCGCTAACTTGCGGAAACTTTTCTCGAAGATAAGTGAAAGCTTTGCTCGTTTTATCTAACGCTTTTACGAAATTCTTCATGAGCCCCAACTTTATATGTAACGGTGGTAAAATGATGCCGTCTTTGTTAACTAATGGCTCATGTATTACATTTTTATGCCAGAGCTGCATACGATCCCTGATAGGCCACACCTTTCTTGCATAATGTTCCTGTCTGTTGCGGCTGTCCCATTCACATAGGAAGCAACAAAATTTAGTATACCCAGTCTGCATGCCCGTGAGAATTGCAATGACCTTTAGGTCTCCACAAATCCGCCATTGGTAGTCATTGTACTTTATTTTTGCCAAAAGTATAGCCATATTGTCATAAGTTTCTTTCATATGAACAGAGTAGGCGACTGGAATTGATGAAAATAAATTTCCGTTATGCAATAACACGGCTTTTAGACTAGTCTTGGAAGAATCGATGAAAAGTCGCCATTCGTTGACTATGTGCTCACGACCGAGGTGCACCATTAGACCGTTTACATCTTTGCAATAGCAAATGCCATCATCCATCTCAAAGTATTGAACAAGTTTCTCTGTGTCTATGACGAAATTTAGATATCGGAGTATTGGGCGCTAAAAGATTCCATTCTTTGAGTCGCGAACCGAGTAATTCCGCTTGTCCTTTGGTAAGAGCGAGATCACGTATTAGATCTGAAAGTTTCTGAATGGTTAATTAAGTGAACACCATCATTCACCGGTATATAATCCGAGTCAGAATTAGTTTCTAAAGCAGGTAAACTATCACTTTCTGATGGTTCATTCACGTCCAACGGATATTGTTATGGTGGAACTGGGATCGGACACGTGATTGGATCATGAGGCACTGGTTTCGATACCGATTCTACAACTTCTAGAAGCCATATTTCGCTCAGAATTATTTCAAAATACAGTAACTATTTGAAAAAATAGCGTAACATATGTCATGCATCTTTTAGCAGTATAAAAAGTAGAATTATTTTGCATTTTATTAATTTTTAATAAGTTATATAGTAAAAATGAAACGGAGCAAATAACGGTTTCCCAAAAATATATTTATTCACAAATATCTTAAGAACCCGACGTGATAGAGATAAACGGATTTCAGATTTGAAATCAGCGCAAGAAACTGACCTAAGAACACTTATTCTTATATAAGAAAGAAAAATGTTGTTTGTCAGTGTAATTATGTTGGGTAGAAAGAAATTGTCCATCAGAGAGATGAAAATTAGTTATGTGTTAAAGAAGGGTAGAAACAACACATTGCAAAGGATTTTGTATATAGGGAAAAGTACAATAGTGTTGGTACGACCATGGGAAAAATTTTGCTCCTTTTTTTTGGGGGGGGGGGGGGGGGGGAGGGAAGGGGGTTTTAAAAGGAGATAGATGTGGCAGTAAGGGAAAGAAGAATGAGAAGTCTAACATGAGTTGGTATAGACGAGGTAGAAGAAAGGGATGTACGGAAATGATGCGCATAGAAAGGATCAAAACAGAAAGAGGTTGGTACGTTTTTTCTCAGCACCAGGCAGAAGCGTGAGAGACGTCGGAACAGAAGCAAGGCAGCCATATTGAAGGCGACCACTAGTTAAAGGAGACTATGTATTGTCTCTTAGATATCCCGAGTCCGGGTTGTGTAGACATAAGAATCTATATATAGATAGACTGACAAGTTCCGACAATAGTACAAGGAGGAAGGAGCGGTGAAGCTTTATTCTGACAGAAGGGTACGAAGGGTAAACTAGTTTATGACAATTCGATGGTGGATACGTCTACCAAGATAGCGGCCACCATACTCAGGAAAAGTTACATTCCCCGGAGTCAGTCCGGTAATAACTATCTTAATAACCTGAGCGCATTCCAATAATATACCTGTACTGTCCTCAAAGGGACAATATGCATAAGACAGAGGAATTCTGAATTACATGGGTGTATGGAAGCTAATAGTGTTCAAGAGAGGAGAGTCGGATGGACCCAGATTGTTGAAGGGGTCACCGACGACATTTGTTATACATAGTGTAAATAAACATTTGTTCCAGTTGAATGCGGCGTTCCCATGTTTGTACCAGAGTTGCTACGTGGTATTTTGTGGTCACGAAATGTGTGTTGTATATAAACGGCCAACAAACGGAGAAGTCAATCACCACTGCTTGGGGCAAAAGATCCTGGGTAGACAAAGGCTGTGTGCACCAACCAACTGGTAACCAGCGCTGCCACACAGTGTCTTGACACTGAAACGTGTCAGGTTGTACTGACTGTCTTCCTCCGCATTTGTTTTGTTACGATGCTAAGAAAGCTCCAATCGTTTCAAACATGCGTGTTTAGTGGGTAATTTCAAAATTATTTGCGCCTAAAATAATATGCGTGATGCAAAAGGTCACGTCTCCCATATATGGAATGAAAACATCCGATCCTCTCTCAGCAATGTTTACAAATAACTTATTATTACTTTAATCTAAAGTAATGTCATTGTAACAAGGTGTGCCGGAAACGATGATGGCATTCATGTCTGTCCAAAATGTGTCGCATAGATCTCGTTATCTGTCGTTTGAGCACACAAAATCCGTCTCCAAACCATCCTGGCAGAGAACGCACCCTGGCCTTATCAGCGACTAAACAACTGCGCTGAGCGATTTTAATGTTACTAACTCCCGTAGCCTGATGTCGGGCACATCAGAAAATTAAACCAACGTGGTTGTCGGCTAATATTATCTTATCAGTTCCTTCCCGGCAGGGATGGTCAGGTAAACAGACAAAGACGAATTATTACTGAAAGGAGTGAAAGAATGTTTGAAAATACAAAATATCTGCTACATAGCAGAGAAAGAACGAGGTGTCGACCATTTAAAAGCATGTACAACAAATGTAACTGATTACAGCCGTAGTGAAGCAGAGATCGACCCAAAAATAAGTATGTGACATAATTGGATTACATGATGTATCGAGTACATGTACACATATTTCTAAAAATAATTAACAATCACAAGGAAAATACACTATAAAAAATATTTACTTGTACTGTAATAATAATACCCACACTGTATTAGATCACTGTATCACCAAAATCTTTCATTACACTGCAGTGCATGTACTACTTGTATTAATTATTTTTGTTAAGAAAGAGAAATGTTTTTCAAAATAACATTACAAACAATTCAAAACCAGGCGCAACTTACGTATACATGTACTTGCACAGATGTAGCCCACTATTTAAAATAATGAGGAATCCTCTTTTGCGCCAAACTGGATAGTCTGCTTTTGGCTGCTAAGTCCCGCATTCTCTTCAACAGCAGAAGCTGTGTAGGACAGCTGTCATCTTCTTGCTCGTACCAAGCCATCGCTGTTTCTAGTGCTATAAAGGCCTCTTCAGGACTTGGTCGACGTTTTGGGTTTTCTTCATAATCTACAAGTACATCATGTACTTCTGAGGAGTCTTCATCATCGGTCACTACATGTATTTGGTTTTCTTCTTGCACAAAAGACAAAATTTCTTCGTCATTCAAAAACTGAAAACCAGAATCATTATCATCTTCTAGCCACATGTGTGCATCATCTTTGTCACAGTCCGAAAATCCGGGCATTGCTTGAAACAGTTCCACAACTTCATTTATACAATCATCATTTGTGTCCACTGCAGTAGTTTCATTTCCTCCTTTTTTCCCAAGCAATCTATTCCAAGCCTTGTTGAGATTATCTTGTGACAGGGTGGTCCAAGCATCAGCTTACATATAGCAGCAGTCTTTGAGATTAAGCTTTTTTTGAAAACGCCACCACACTTTCTTCATCTTCAGCCAACAATAAACGACGCAGGACTTCCTTCTTGTACATCTTTTTAAGCTTTGCTATAACACCCTGATCCATTGGTTGAATCAGTGCTGTTACATTGGGAAGCAGAAAAATTACTTTAAAATTTGCATCAACTGCATTCAATGTATCCGTCTCTGGATGAGATGGTGCATTGTCCAGTAGAAGAATTACTTTTCCAGTTTTCTTTTCTTGTTCTTTCAACCTCTTCACATTTGGGATGAACTGATTTGTATACCAATCAAGAAATATTTCACTATTCATCCAAGCACTCTTCTGTGCTTTGTAGCACAATGGGAGACATGTCACATTCTTTAAACAACGTGTTTTTTTTGGCTTTGCCGATCATTAGCACCGGTAAACGATGACTTCCACTGGCATTCGCGGCTACCAAAATTGTTACTCTCTCTTTGCACTTTTTAAACCCAGGGGCAGCTGCTTCGCGCTGAGATGCAAGTGATTTTTGAGGCAATGATTTCCAGTATAAGCCAGTCTCATCGGCATTATACACATCATCGAGTAAATAACCTTCTTCTTCCAAAAAAGCCAAGAATGTTTCTTTAAAATTTTCAGCGGCAGTTGCATCGCTAGATGAAGATTCCCCTTGAATCTCCAATTCTCGTATGCCATGACGAGATTTAAAGTTTCTTAACCATCCCTGGCTAGCCTTAAAGTCAGGAGGACCGTCAAGTTGACTGTTGAACTGAAGTGCCTTTTCACAATAGAGAGCCAGAGATAGGTTCCCCTTTGCTTCTTCTTTGCACAAACCATATATACAAAGCCTCTTCCAATTTCAAATCTTTCGCATTTCTCATGGTTTTATGTTTCTTCGACCCATTTTCACTATCCAATTTCGATGCAAAACTCATAATTTTATCCTTGTTACTTTTGATGTCAGAGACGGTAGCTTTCTCAACATTGAAAATCCTCGCAAATGAAGACACAGTTTCACCTTTTCCTAGTCTCTTGATAATTTCTGTTTTCGTTTCAATTGACAAAACATTGCGGTTCCTTTTATATGCTTTAGGCCTACTGGAAGATGCCAGGTCGCACAGAGAAATACGTGTACACCAAAATTATTCTGCTGTAGTAGCAGACACAATTATTTTAAGTTGAACTGTCTGTTTAGCCAGTGTTCTGCCTAGAACTCACACGTACACTGGATTGGTAAACCAGATATTAACGGACTTTATGATCTAACTGACTTCAATTACGTAAGCGGACCGTCCATTAGCCCATCTCATTGTCTACAAATTGTTCGCACACATTTGAAGCTTGCCGCATCAAAAGATTCAGAACTGTAGTCTAACGTGACTGGTGGAGACTGATTTTTTTTTTTCTGGAAAAAAGTGTTCGGATAATTGGATGTTCGGATAATTGGGGTTCGGATAAATGGAGTTCTACTGTATATATATATATATATATATATTACTATATTGTTTGTATAATATATATATATATATATATATATATATATATATATATATAAATATATATAATACTATATATATATATATATATATATATAAAAGCAGTGTCATCAGCACCAGTTATTTATCATTCTGCTAGACGGAGAGGGAGGTCTATAATAAATTAGGTGAAGATGTGAAGATAAAGGCGATTCGTGCTTGGGGTTGCAAAGTGACTACCACACGTGTGCTTCTCAACCGATAGAGCTAGGACTCGTCAGGTCCCCTTTAGTAAGTTTTTTTTTTTTTTTTTTTTTTTTCCGTACGCCCGCTAATACTCGAGGCGAAATCTCAGGTTATTATTTTTATGTCTAACCTGACATTGATTTTACGTGAGTATCCCTTTTTTCTTGTACAGAGACATGTGTCCCTCGCCATTCAGGCAAATACTCTCCGATTTCGGAGGTACCCATTACAGCTGGGTCGGCTCAGGAGCCGCCAATCCCTGGTCGATGACACTCCTTCAAATGTCCTCGCCAGGTCTCGAGTTAATCCAGTCCAAATCCCGGTCGACGAAAAATCCTCAAATGCCGTCAACCGGGTTTGATCCTGGATCACCCGGTCGCTAGAGCGGTGTGGTAACCACTACGCTAGCGCGGCTCCCTTTTTAGTAAGTAAAACTCGAACATTATTAGCCTGGTAGCTTCTTGTGTTTGGTCACACAATTCATCCTCACTTGCTGATTGATGCAGACTACGACCTGGAGATTTGAGACAGCAGGCTAACGAAATTCAGATATGAATTGGCTCCGCCTTAAAAACAATCTCACGTTAGAGATATCACTCCACGCAATGTTATAAATATTCATTTTTTTATTCTGTCAAAATATATGCCCAACTAATAATCGATCTAACTGCACAAAAATAAGCAGTGACAGTTATATTGTATAGGGCTTGTAAACCTGAAGCCGAGAACGTTCTTATTCATGTAAGAACAATAAAATGCAACGTATGTGAAAGTCATGAAAGCTTTCAAATAATAAACCAAACTAACATTAAAAAATGGCCTTTTATGTACTGTGTAAAACTGCATGTTTAGTACTGTACTGTATGTTAATGACTTTTTACATCCAATATAATATATGCAGGGCATTCATTTAAAATATGGCCACAAGCGCATTACATAATAATAACAGCCTCATAGCAGATAAAGCCGCAGAGGAGTGAAGTGTTAGAGACTTCACTATAATAGGTCCAGCTTCACGAGAGATGGGGAGACCAGTTCCCTTCATCTCTGCCTCTTTTTCTTCCCTAACTCAAGTGCAAAGTCAGGTACCCATTTACAGCTGGGTAGACTGAAGCGTGTCGATACCCGGCACCTTTGCCACGAGAGGCCAGTGCTCTAACCATTCTGTCAATCGGAAGTTCATTACAGCTGTACGTTAAATAAAAAAAGATATTATTGTGCGTCCCTTGTCACAACAGAATAATGATGCTGCAAAAACTTGCCGTATTTATGACTTGGTAATAATGTTATCTTCTTCTTTCTCCTTGCCGCTCCAAGTGGAGCATGGAGCCAGCACTGTAGTTGTTCTTGAATAGCCTGCAGAAATGCATGTGAACCTTACGGAGCATGGAGTCACCATTACAGCAGTCTCCAGTAAGCCTTCAGCAAACATGAACATGCTACTTACACCTGTGGCTTCAACGGAAATCGATTTCACGTGATGTGGTTGCCAGCCCTATAAAAACTTCATATTTAATCTCGTTGGTGGGAAGCACATTAAACATAAAAGCATATGTCACTAGTAGGCACTTTAATATACGCAAGTGGAGATTGTGACGACACGGTTGTGCGATCTCAAGTCCACTCCGGCAGGATTGCATTACATTCCCGTGCGAGTGATATTTTCTTATTTTTCTCTCCCCTGTCATTATTATGTGGCATATTTTATGCATCATTATTTACTCTCTATGTCGGATCAGTAGGGTGAAGTCTCTAACACTCCACACCCCTACGGAAGTATCGGCCACGGGAGAATCTTTAATTTTCACATGTTGCCTTTGAGCCGATCCCAGACAGAACTGTAATAACGCCATGTAATTTGACCGATCAGCGACTGATAAGTTTTCGCTTCATTCGTCTGGCCACATTTTATAGAGACGGTCATCTCTATTGGTCCCTTTGAACGTGACGGTCCATCACTTGACTCAAGCTGGCGAGCGACTATCCCTATGTTTGTACACGACGGGAAATAATGAGGTAATTGCTTCCGATGTACGTTCTGTATTGAGATTACAGATAAATCTGTCTGGAAACTCAAGATTAGCTGACGATATCATCGGGGTAGTCTCAGTGCACAACATTTGTAGGTGCCGGCGGAAGTCTGACGCGACGATATGAAGAGGTCACGCGTGGATATTAAATTTATTATTTTGAAACACGTGAGTGTATTTTTTGAATATTCAACACCCCTACCTGCGTAGTGTTGAACGAGATTCGATTGGATTGGTTGATTTGAGAGGCCGGAATATACAATGTACCTCATTAGAAAATTAGGCGGAAACACAGCTGGAATATGAAATGAGGATTGTGAGATATAATGTAGTGAAATCGAAGTCAGTACACACAGTGCATCGCAAACGTCAGACTTGCGACTACTAAAAGCTAGAAAGAAAAAGGAGACATTGGACTTAGAAATTCCACAACTATAAGTGACAGATCGAGTATTGGGAAACTTAGGAATTTACAAGTAAACCCGCATTTTTAATACAAGACTGGAAATTTAGGAATTTGATCACCAGTCATAGAGGAATTAACCAAAAGTTTTCCCAGGCCAGTAATTTCGCAGAACACACGCCGTCAGAGGAATTAACTCTAATTTCCCAGACCAAGTCATAGAGGAATTAAACAAACGTTTTCCCAGGCCAGTGCTTTCGCAGAACACCCGCCATCAGAGGAATTAACTGTAATTTCCCAGACCAAAGTGATTTCGAAGCTTCTAATACAGATCTCGGTCTAGTCTAAAACTGTGCAAGGAGATTGTGTATTCCCAAAATTTTGGGGTAAGTGTAAACAATTTATTTACTAATGTAAATTTTACAGGTTTCTTGCTAAGTGGTTATATATGAGGCTTGCAATCTCAACATCACCCGTGTGTTACCGGGGAGCAAAGAATTGTAACACTGTACCCTACCAGGCATGTCGTAAAAAGCGACTAAGGAGGGTTGGGCATGGGGCTGGTTACCCTATCCCGAAAAAAAACTTTTTACCACAAAAACTTCAACAAACATGGACAAGTCAAATAAAGAATATAAATCAACTCAGCCACCCAAGACAGAAGAAGGTCCTCTGGAAAGGAGGCGCATGAAGCAACCTAGAGAAAGCCTAAAGGAGTCTGGGTTGCCGACTAACCTTTTTTCGTCTGGGAAAATCTCCAGGATTGGCACCTGGAATGTTCGCACTATGTGTGAACAAGGGAAAACTGCACAGGTAGCAGCAGAAATGACAAATTACAGGATTGATATCCTGGGTCTCTGCGAGACACGGTGGAAAGGCATAGAGAAGAAGAGATTGATCACAGGAGAAATGGTGTTGTCCTCAGGACATGAGGAAGAAAGAGCCCACCACAGTGAAGGGGTGGCTCAAATGCTGTCCAAGGAAGCACAGAAGGTACTTATAGAATGGGAAGCAATGGGATCCCGAATTATAACAGCGAGGTTTAAATCCGCCAAAAGAAAGTAAATATAAACATCATTCAGTGTTATGCACCAACAAACGATAAAGAAGAATCTGTGAAAGAAGACTTTTACACCAGACTACAAAATGTCTTGGAGAATAAGAAAAGAAAGGACATCACAATTTTGATGGGAGACCTAAAGGCGAAAATATGAACAGACAACACTGGCTTTGAAGAAAGCAGGGATTAGGTATGATGAACGAGAATGGGGAACTATTAGCAAACTTCTGTGCTTCAAATCAACTAGCTATACGAGAAAGCATATTTCCACATAAAAGAATACATAAAGCACCATGGATATCACCAGACCACAGAACTGAGAATCAGATTGATCACATATGCATAAGTAAGAAGTTTAGGTCATCATTGCATGATGTGAAAGTATGTAGAGGAGCAGATGTTGTATCAGATCAACATCTTCTGTTGGCTAAAACAAAATTAAAACTCAAGAAATTTACAACAGCATATAACTATAGACAACAGTATAGTGTGGGATATCTAAGAAATCAGGAAATAAGAGAACAATTTCCAACAAATACCAAGTACTCGAACAGCTGGAAGATGAAACAGATACGGAAGACCACTGGCAACAAGTAAAAAATATATGGAACGAGACATGTGAAGAAGTACTGAGAAAAAGAGAAAATCAACACAAAGCATGGATAACAACAGAAACCATTAGTAAGATAGAAGACAGGAAAAACAAGAAAGCAGATTTAAACAGAAGCAAAACCAGAAGCTCCAAAGCCAAGGCTCATGAAGTGTACATGGAAGCAAACAAAGAAGTAAGAAGAAACATCAAAAGAGACAAGATGAAATATATTGATGATTTGGCAAGGGAAGCAGAGGAAGCTGCAGCAAAAGGAAATATGAGGGACCTGTACAACAACACAAAGAAGCTAACAGAGAAATATAAGCAAGCAAATGGCCTCAAAAAAGATAATGGAAAATTGTTTAGTAATATACAAGAACAGATGAAGAGATGGACAGAACATTTTGAGGAACTTCTCAATAGACCATCTCCAACTAATCCCCCAGATATCCAGCCAGCAAAAGAGGAGCTACAAATCAGCTACGAACGACCAAGTAGAGAAGAAATAAAGAAAGCCATAAAGCTTCTGAAAGATGGAAAAGCAGCTGGTCCAGACTGCATTCCAGCAGAGGCCATCAAAACAGATATTGATACCTCTACAGAGATATTATACAAACTACTTGGCAAAGTCTGGGGGAGAGAGGAAATACCAGCAGAATGGAAGGAAGGTTATCTGGTCAAGTTGCCTAAGAAGGGAAATTTACAAGAGTGCACAAATTATAGAGGAATAATGTCACTATCAGTGCCAGCAAAAGTACTAAACAGAATCATCCTGGAGAGATTAAAAGAGTCCATAGACAAGCAACTGAGAGATGAACAAGCAGATTTTCGACAAAATAGATCCTGTACATGCCAGATAGCCACATTGAGAATAATAGTTGAACAAAGTCTGGAATTCCCAACGGGCTGATCACCCGTTTGCCAGTCACTTTGATTACGGAAACAACAACAAACGGATTGATTTGTCGTTGCCCTAAAGACGCCATTAGGCGTGATGGGAACAACGGCAAAGAAAATCTATTCGCTGTTGCCCTTAAGACGCCACTAGGCGTAATGGCCACTGACTGCTTTGCTGGTCATTGGCTAAGGACGGAAGAAGAAGAAGAAGAAAGTCTGGAATGGAATTCACCGCTATACATCGGATTCGTGGACTATGAAAAGGCATTTGACAGTGTAGACAGAGAATTGCTTTGGAAATTGATGAGGCATTATGGAGTTCCCATGAAGATCATTAACTTAATAAAGAAGACCTATGAAGACATGACATGTAGAGTTCTTCATGAAGGACAACTTACAGAACCGTTTAGGATTAGAACGGGAGTGAGACAGGGATGCCTCTTGCCTCCATTTCTTTTCTTACTAGCAATAGATTGGGTTATGAAAACATCGACATCACACAACAGAAATGGAATCCAGTGGAATCTGACTAAACAGCTTGATGATCTGGATTTTGCAGATGACTTGGCTTTTCTGTCCCATAACCATAATCAGATGCAAGAGAAAATGAAAATTCTCGATGAGAGGTCACAACAAGTGGGCCTGAAAATACACAGGGAAAAGACAAAGATTATGAGAATAAATGCAAGAAATGTTAACAAGGTTGAACTTGAAGAAACACCTCTAAAAGATGTAGAATCGTACACATATCTTGGAAGTAATATAGACAAAATTGGAGGGACAGATAGCGATATCAATATAAGAATACAAAAAGCAAGAGGAGCTTTCATTGCATTGGGAAACATATGGAGAACAAGAGAAATCAAGTCCAACACGAAAATAAGAATCTTCAACTCAAATGTGAAGTCAGTCCTATTGTATGGCTCTGAGACATGGAGAACAACAAAAACAACAACCAAAAAGCTACAGACTTTTATAAACGGGTGCTTGCGTAGAATAGAAGGACTGAAATGGTATGACAAAGTCACAAATGTGGAATTGGTGACAAGAACCAGACAAGTGCCAGTGGAACAAGAGTTGAGAAGAAGACGCTGGCGATGGATAGGACATACATTGAGGAAACCTGTTGATAGCATTACAAGGCAGTCCTTGTTCTGGAATCCTCAGGGAAAGAGAGGCAGAGGTAGACCAAAAAACACATGGAGAAGAGAACTGGAAACAGAGGTGAAAATGATGAGGAAAACATGGAAAGAACTTGAGCGGATGGCACAGGACAGGAAGATTTGGCATGTGTTTGTTGAAGGCCTATGCTCCTTGGGGAGCTAAAGGGTATTGATTGATTGAATCTCAACATATGAAAACAGTATGTGCATGAACCACTACTGCAAGAGCTGGTGATTGTTTCCGACTAGTCGTGCGGGAAAACCCGACAGCAGCGACCCCAGACTCGGCTGGAGCAGTGATGACTACATCATATGTGCCTCAAGTGTAGCATATCATTTTGTGAGAGTTAAGTAACTTGTTAATGTTAATTCAAGCACAAATCATATTCTCACTGTCCAGACACATGCTACCCGTTAATCCTCAGAGTAATACTGGAGAATTTTAACCATCTTCTCAGAGTTACGTTGTGCGTGCTCGAGAATTAAATTCTCCTGAGAGTTTAACATTGGTGGGCAGACAACGGGAACGTGAGCCTGTTATCGTGCTCCAAACAAATGTACTTAGCAGAGGGCATTTGTTTTTCTATTTTTCTAAAGTTCGTGGTTACAAGCCATCAGACGATTTGTGGTACTAACGCCGCTCGTGTGAGAGAAAAGCATCCACCCTAACCGCCTACAGTGGAAGAGAGTGTGGAGAAGGCTTTCGTCATCACAGAATTGATGAACCACAGCTGGAGGACTCAGCTAGGGTTAAATCTCTTGTAAAATATGCGAAAGCAACGTGACGAAAACTTGTATTTAAATTTCACGAATCTTTCCATATTTATTTTAACTGTTGAAGACTAATTCTTTATTAAAATTGTTACATGTTGTTTTAAAACTAAACAATCATAGTCGCTTCAGTTTTTTTATATGTATGAAAGCAAACGTATGAGCCAGAATATTATATAATATATAAATATAAATAAATAAATATATATATATATATATATATATATATATATATATATATATATATATATATATATATATATATATATATATATATATATATACACACATACGAGGGGCGTTCAGAAAGTAATGCACCACATCGTTTTTCTCAGGAGCTGTTTATTCAAAAAGCATGAAATTTATACACAATATACATGGATATGTCATGTAAACATCGGTATTATTCAACATAATCCACATCAACTTGTACGGCTTTATGCCAGCGCGAAACAAGTGCATGTATTCCTAGCCCGTACCAGATTTTGTCTTGATCATGTAGCCATGTCTTCGCTGCATGAATCACTCCTTCATCATCTTCAAACCTTGTCCCACGGAGTGCATCTTTAAGTGGACCAAATAGATGAAAATCAGAGGGTGCCAAATCGGGACTATAGGGTGGATGGGGTAGTACAGTCCAACCCAATTTGGTGATTGCTTCCCGTGTTGCCAGACTTCTGTGAGGTCGCGCATTGTCGTGAAGGAGAAGCAGGTCTGCTGGATTCTTGTGCGGCCGACTCTGCGAAAACGTTGATTGAGTTTTTTCAATGTCTTAATGTAAGCTTGCGAATTGATTGTCTCTCCTCTTGGCATAACGTCCACAAGAATCACACCTTCAATGTCCCAAAAGACAGTGATCATGACCTTTCCAGCTGAAATAATAGTCTTGAATTTCTTTCTTCGTGGTGATTGCGGATGATGCCACTCCATTGACTGTCTTTTTTGTCTCAGGTTCAAAATGATGTGCCCAGGTTTCGTCACCTGTAACGATCTTAGCCAAAAAGTTCTCTCCATCAGCATTGAAATGCTCCAACAATTCAGAAGAAATTGCTTTCCTTTGCAATCGGTTGTCATTTGTGAGACTTCGAGGAACCCATCTTGCGCAAACCTTAGAAAATCTGAGTTTTTATAATTGAATTTGCACTACCAATGCTGACTGACAGCTGTAAGGCCAATTGTTGAGTAGTGATTCGCCTATCAGTAAGAATAATGCCCTCAGCGCATTTCAACATTTCTTCGTTGGTGGCTGTGGCAGGACTCCACAGCGCGGCCGATCAAGCAGCTCCGTATCTCCACTTCCTGATTCTTTGATTCTCTGAACCCAGTGACTGACTGTACTCCTGTCAACTGCAAAACTTCCATACACATCACATAGACGCTTGTGAATGTTCACAACAGTTTCCTTCTCTGCAACAAGAAATTCTATCACAATTCGCTGCTTATAACGCAAGTTGCTAACACGCTCCATTTCAACGGTTTAGGGCAGCCGTATTATTTGGCCGGTTGCGGTGCAATTTAATACACACAATTGGCACATGCCATATTTGAAGTGTGCAAAATGTCATGCTTCTATCTTCATTATTAGCTGAGAAAAACGATGTGGTGCATTACTTTCTGAACGCCCCTCGTATATATATATATATATATATATATATATATATATATATATATATATATATATATATATATATATATATATATATATATATATATATATATATATATATATATATATCTCTAAACAGAGCTATAACTTATAAGAGGAATTTCGTTGTATTACACCAACTGGGGGCTTGAACGAACTAAACCATTGCTTAAATCCTTCACAAAAGGCAACGGACCAGATATAATGCGTTAACAATTGTTCAGCCCATTGCAACATTGTTCGTGACTTCTGGAAATATCTTATGAACGCTCCCTTAAGGTTGAAGTGTTATTAATCTTCTGTCTACATCTCTGCCAAGAATAATCTTGTGCGGAGGTAGATACCTTGGAGGCCAATATTAGATACTCTTGGGTTTTAGTCACTGTTGGACCACTACTGCAAAGCAGGGGAGGCAATCCGTGACAGAGATCAAAAACTTTTAAATCAATATGCCAGAGAACACAATCTGAACAGCCACGCATCCACTGCCTCAGTACCTGAACTAGAAGGGCTCGTTGCCGGGAACATCATACACAGAATGTTAGCCACTGATGAGGTCACTCTAATTTCCTAAAGCACCCGACAGAGGATAAATAACCTGGGTACAGTGCCATCGCACATGATTTCCCACTTAAAATTCCCCCACTAAACAGTTTAAAACTACATTTAATTTATCACACAATTTTCTTCTATCTACTTGATGTAGGCTCTTCGTTTTAACCACCATTAAGAAAGTATATTTAAAAAAAAAAACCCAAATCAACAAAGAAGATTTCTGTCACATAATGTCTTACGACAACTGTGACTAACCTGTGTCGTATAGGCAGCATGCATAGATGGTAGGTGTGAGTGATTATCAACGTTGACGATGCCATGTGTATGACACGAAGTATGTGAGCTAAATGAAGGATAGCCAGTCATGTGACTGGGAGCTGCGAAAGGCGGTTGCGTGGTGAATTCAAACAGACAGTGTGTTCGTGGAGAGACCTGCAAGTTTGCCGTCGGTGGAAGACATGCATGGAGAATGGAGAAGGTGATGGAGGATCTTCTCTGTCTGGCTCACACCTTCTAAGCATGAGGGTGGATATATTTAAGGCTTGTTAGCGTGAATGTTTCGGCTAGCCAGTGAGTCTTTTGCATAGCGTCTCTGATTATGTTGATCTCCGTTTTATATTCCAGTGCCATTAGCGAGTTGTGTTCCATATTGATATTGTGAACTCAGCAGTATTTCGATCAAGTTGTTTAGTCATTGTCAACTATTACGGATTTATGCATTCGCACTGTGCCCGTTGTGTTTGTATGCTCATACTTGTCGGATTATGAAATATACATACTAACATACTGAGATTGCTATTGCCAGAGCTTTTAAGAGTTATTCTATATTTATGATGTCTCTAAGATTGTTTAGAGTGTGACCTCTCACACTATAGCGTAAGTCTTATTTATAGGATTCTAGTCACAACGTGATGTAGCTTAACTACACTCATTCATGTATACCTCTCCACATAACTGTAACAATTTATTTTGTTATTTTGCCAATTCCATTTTTGATTAAACCATCTAAATGTTGGTTTATCATGAATTATTGACCTAAACCCCAATTTTCATAGTACAGCTGACCGCATTCCCTCAGCATTCGTTTGATCATCTCTTGTATAAAATGGGTGCAGTGTACTTCTGTCTGTCGCTTCCTCATCCTCTGTTTTTAAGTCTTCTGTCTTCAGTGATCAGCTCCAGCCTAGTTTTTAGCTTCAGGATGCTGCTACAATCATCTCCTTTTTGTTTTCTCGCGTCTAGATCCTTTCTCTTGTTTCTTGTTCCGAAATCCCTATTCTTTTGGTACTCTTTCTCCAATCCCTTACTCTTTTGTTGTTTCTCGCTCCCATAACATATACTCTTTGTTTCTAGATCCCATAACATATACTTTTTGTTTCTCGCTCCCATAACATATCTATTTGTTTCTAGATCCCATAACATACTTTTTGTTTCTAGATCCCATAACATAAAGGCTACTTTTTGTTTCTTGTTCCCATAACATACACTTTTTGTTTCTAGAACCCATACCACATACTTTTTTATTCTAGATCCCATAACATGTACTTTTTGTTTCTAGATCCCATAACATATACTTTTTGTTTCTAGATCCCATAACATATACTTTTTGTTTCTCGCTCTCACAACATATACTTTTTGTTTCTCGCTGTGACAAAATAACCTCGATCATCACATTTACCAGTTCCATCCTGTGATTCATGCTGTGTTCTTCACTCTCCTTTTTCCCACCTCTGACGGTATTTGATATTTTTGATGCATTATTTACATGGAACGCTAAACTTTTTAAATATTTTATCTGTAAGAGTACTTGATGATAGGCCACAGCAGTTGATTTGATCCATACCAATTCCTGCAGATTCGAAGCTTCTATGTAAGTATTCCAATTATGCCTTAGCCATCTATTTTGGACCTTTCGAAGCATGGACTAAACGTCTGACACAATGACTGCCTTTGTTAATAAGTTTCAGACAATCACTTAAGACTGCTTTAGCGCCAGCATGCTACAAAACAGACCTCTGTATGGTTCTACCATTTTTTTTTTTCAGTGAAAAATGTTAGGCTGCTCACTTGATACGAGTACAGTTTTCAGAAGGAAATTTTTAGGAAAAAACATCGCACTATATTCTGGCCAATATGGTACTTCCCTTGCCGCTCCTCATGGAACCACTACTGTGGCTGCCCCCATCCCCTTCCTGCCAAGAAGCTTGCACCAAAGCATTCACGTGCTGTTGTAGCCGTGGCTTCTATAGCAGTTTGTTACATGTAGTGTGGTTGCTAGCCCCAAGGGCAACCTCGTAACAGTCGCTTCTCACTACATTCTAGAGGGACCTGTAGTCATGTTCATTCTTTGTTTCTCAGAGATGTCTGTTAACTACACGGGGCTCCCACAGTTAATGGCACTATCATCAAGTGCACATAAACCCAGACAAACATCACTGAATAAAAGACAGACTCTTTCAACAAACAACAACAAAAAAGTTTATTTGAAAATATCTCTGAACAAGCTGTTGAACTAAAGTACCAAAAATAATTGTAAAAATGTAGAATAAAGAACATATTTAACTTCCCTTGGGATGAACTCTGCGAGCACTTAACCTTCGCTACTGTGACATGACAACTTCGAAACTTGTTCATATAAATCTGATCATATAAGCACTGTTGAGGATTGTTTCATGCTTACAGACATTTGGATTTGTCGACGATCCGAATGGCTGTATCATGGAACACCTCAGTCGAATAGAGATATATCTCCGCGACCGATGTCGATGATTGTTGCATGTGTGCAAGCATTTGAGTTTGGCCAACTCGGATTGCTGCACCATGGAACATCGCAATTGAATATATATTAACGACGTAGTATGCATATCACTATGCATGACGCGTATGTCTTTGTAACGTCATTCGACTTGTGGGTTTTGACCCGAACGGCAGTGTGTTTCAGAAGTGTGGCCATTGCCACTGATACTGTGTGGTATAACCACTTGGAAAGTGTTTTTTTTAATTGTGTGGCTGGGAAGCCAATTGAGCAGTGTATTTCTTGAACCAAACGTAAGTCGTCGTATGAATAACGCAGTTTGCATAATTATGGCAGATTAGCCTGGCGTGGTATGCCAAAGGAACATTACGGTACTAGCAATAGTGTAAGACTAGTATAGATGGATATTGTACAGCTAGCGGCAAGCGTAAGCCTAGTGTAACGGATATTAAACGACTAGCAGTAGACGTAAGCCTAGCATAATAAGTGTATTGCAAAACTAGCAGGATAGTTAAGTCTAGTGCAAAAGGCTATTGTATAAACTAGCGACGGGAGTAAGTCTAGTTAGCCTCTGAATTTATGCCAAAGGACATTGGCCGTTAAAAGGAACTGACCTTGAACCAGAACTCTAGATAGAGATTGTGAACATGTGTTTATGAAATAATGAGAACTCTTACAGATCGTACATGAATGTGATGTGACTTTTGTTCCCATGTAGTTGGTGTCTGCTCATGGTATGAAATTACTAATTAAATATTTTGAGTCGTCAAAATCACGGTCTTATCAACTGTCGTATTCGGAGTTGAGTTAAATGCTGTTAATATTCAACTGAACTCCGCCAATGCCGGACCCAAGCCCGGATGAAAAAGGAGGAGGGCGGCCTGCATGGAGGCCGTAAGGAGGCAGCCCCTCCACCATGCAAAGGCACAACAGGCCAATCACCTGTTTGCTTTAAATCATGATTACGCGAACTACAAGAGAGAATGAAAACCGGACTGATTCTAAAGGCGACGAACTGGAACGGACCAACGGACAGTACGACTTATGGAACTTGGAACAAAGAAGTATAAATGGGAAGGAAGAGGAGCTGGTGGAAGAGATGAGGAAAGCAAAACTAGAAATCCTGGTCTATAACGGAAACGAAGAAAAAAAGGACAAGGAACATACTGGATCTCGATGGCAACACGTTGCTCTACAGTGGTGTACCCATATCTGAAAGAGCTAAAGGGGGCGTGGGTTGCATTGTGGCCCAAAATCAAAAAGATAGTATCAAGGGATGGAACTTTGTCTCGGAGCGCATTATGGTTGTAAAACTAAAAGAAGGAGAAACCATAGTCAACCTGGTCATAGTGTATGGGCCAAATGAGGATGAGAGAGCAGAAGTCAAGGAGGAATTCTTCGAGCTGCTTCAAAGGACAGTGGATGACTGCCTAGATGAAGTTATTATGCTCGGAGATTTTAATGCCAGAGTTGGAAATGACCATGCTAGATGGGGTGGAGTTATCGGAAGATATGGAGAAGATACTCTCAATGACAATGGGTCATCCTTAGATTCTGCAGTGAGCAGAATCTGATCATTACAAACACAAAGTTCCCCCATAAGCGCATACATGCATACATAGATGTGAACCAACCAAGAATGAGAAGTCAGTGATCGACTATGCCATTGTTCGGAGAAGCTCATTCAGATATGTCCGAGATGCAAGAGTCTGGAGGGGGCCAGAGATTGGAAGTGATCACTACCTGCTAACAATCAAACGAACAACTGAAAGAGTTGCTCAGCCTAGGAACTGCCCAACATCACGCAAGAAACCAAGTAAACGAGCAGGAAAAAATGAGCATTAGGACCTACAAGCTGAGAGAGCCAGAAATTAAGACCAGATATCAGGGGCTTATTGCTACAGCAGTGAGCAACACAGAAGAACGACCTGATGACTTGGAAACCCTCTGGAATAAATTCAAGGATATCATAAAGACAGCTGCTGCAGAAGCATGCGGTGAAGTCCGACTTGGGAACCAGAGAAAGAGGACACCTTGGTGGACAGAGGAAGTCAAAGAGAAAAACCCTAAGAGAGAAGAAAAATGGCATGGAAACAATACTTAGGAGCTAAAAACACAACAGGACAAATGGAAAAATATAGAGAATATGTGACACTCAGAACAGAAGCAAAGAACAAAGTGCTAGCAGCAAAACAGAAGTCCTGGGAAGAATTTGGAGAAAAAAAGCTAGAAAAAGATGCACAAGAAAACCAGAAATTGTTCTATAAGACCCTAAAGAACATGAGGAAAGAAAAACAATGCCCTCTCAAATTTATAAAGGACGAGCAAGGCAAATTGCTTACTGCCCCGAAGGAAGTAATGGAAAGAATATTTCTCAGAACTCCTGGATGGTGAGCATGATGAAGCATCAGAAATGATAACCACTGACACAGAAGAGGAAACCAATGATGGTGAAGATGACATAAAGATGGAAGAACTGAGGGCAGCACTAGAGAAAATCAAGATGGGCAAAGCAGCAGGGCATGATGGTATAAACACCAGAAATGGTTAAGTACATGGGAGCATCAGGCGACCTATTACTCTTAAAGGTCCTACAGGCAGCATGGTGCAACAAGACCATACCAAAGGATTGGGAGATTGCCATCATAACACCAATTTTCAAAAAGGGTGACAATCGACAATGTGGAAACCATAGAGGCATATCCCTTCTCAGTGTCCCTGGTAAAATCTACTCTAGAATCCTAGAGCAGAGACTCCGACGCCTAGCTGAGCCACAATTGGATGAGGTCCAGTGCGGATTCCGAGCAAACCGAAGTACTCAAGACCTAATCTTCACACTCAGACAGCTGAGTGAAAAGGCCCTTGAGTATAAGAGTGAGATCCATCTTTGTTTCATAGATCTGGAAAAGGCGTTTGACAGGGTCCCCTGGAGCAAACTTTGGGACTGTTTGACAAGGAAGAATATTCCAGCACCTCTGATTCATGCTATACAGAGCTTCTACAAGTCTTGCAGAAATTATGTGAGGACAGCAAACCATAAGTCAGAAGAGTTCAGGACCACCACTGGTGTAAAAGACAAGGTGATATCCTATCACCTTACCTCTTCATACTCCTTATGGACGATGTCATCAAGGCATGTAAGGAGAGAACAAGAAAGTATTCAGTGGGGTACTGGAAGATGAGACAAGTCTATATTTCGGAGCTGGCATTTGCTGATGATGTTGCCCTGATTGCTAAATCAGAGGCACATCTCCAATCCAACCTGCAAGTCTGGAAGGAAGAGCTGGAGAAGAGAGGGATGGTCATAAGCAGCTCTAAAACAAAATCCATGGTGATATCACGAGAAGAAAGAAAACATCAGATTAAGTTGGGAGAACAGGTCCTGGAGCAGGTCGACCACTTTAAATATCTCGGAGCTATTATAGACCGAAAGGGAGGCATCAAAAAAGAGTTGGCCACTCGGAAAGCAGCGGCTGGGAGACTTTTTCAGGCCATAAATCGTGGATTCCTCAGCAAGAAAGAGGTTGGTAAGAAAACGAAGATGGCTGTATACCGCTCCACCTATGTCCCAGTCTTGACATATGGATGCGAGTCGTGGGCAATGACTATAACCCATAAAAGCCAGATCCAAACCTCAGAAATGAGGTATCTGAGGAAAGTGGTTGAAGTAACAAGAAGAGACATGGTCCGCAACCAGACGATCCGTCAAGGCCTAAAATCCCATCCGCTGCAGACCCAAATAGAACAGTCCCAACTAAGATGGTTTGGCCATGTCTGCAGAATGGGAGAAGATCGGCTACCACGACAAGCATGGGAAACAAAGAGCCAGGGATCCAGACCTCCAGGACGACCCAGAGTCCGCTGGGAGGACAACATTAGACAATCTTTGAAGGACCGAGGACGAGAATGGAACCAGGCCAGGAAGAAGACAGCTGATAGAATGGTCTGGCGCTCTCTCTTCCAAACCTCTACACCTCACGGTAGAAGGGGAACGACTAAGTAAGTAAGTAAGTAATATTCAACTGATCATGACCAGTGATGATTAATGTCTTAACACGCTGCATCTCACACTGCCAATATAATCAATAAGACAAGGAACTAATACAGGTCAGTCAAGGGTCGAATATTTAATATGAAACATGTTCAGCACATAATGTATCACAAGGGTTAAAGCAGACATTATCGATACTAACGAACAGTATTACGGAATCCTACAAAAGTGATAAGAACCCGAGGGACTTTGACTCTATAAACTGAATACGCATATAATAACTTGGTCATCCTCAAATACTAGAAGTCATCGAAGCACCCACAACATACTGGGGTCCCGAGGCCCGTAACATACTGGTGTCAGAAAGTGTCTGGATTTCGTGAATACTGGATTCCCCCCTTCAAGTATCGAAGAAAGCTAAATTGATGATGAACGTTTAAAGGCAAAATCATTCTTTCAAGCCTAACCGGCAACTGAAATGCGCAGGACAGAAAGTGACGTCACTACATCGATGCCGTCACCGCTAGCAGACAACTTGGCCTGAGAGAATCCGAATTTTCTTCCACCAAAGCGACTGATTCACGCAGATAGAACGGTAATCTTCCACTCGAGAACCTGAACTAGTGGAGAATGTATCTCTTCATCAAATTCATCTGAGGCTGCGACGCAGATCGATTGAAGAAACTACGTTCGAAGACCGAAGCAATACTTTCAAACGGTTCCCTACTGCGAAGGTCAAGGTCTTCCATCAATGGACTTCAGCTGTTGAAGACACGGTTCGGATCTAGGATTAGAATTACATGCACTCATGTATTTCTCAGAGGGACAGCTAAACAGATAAGTTCTTGATTTTACTTGGGCGCTTGAACATTATCATATTGTCGTTGCATTAGCTTTGGTCTACAGTCCATCATCACTTTACTTACTTTTTACTATCATCTGTGTTCCCCATTCATGTTTATTCGTATATTCGTATATTCGTCGTGTTTAATATTGACTGGAATTTTCCCAGGAAAACTTTAGTGAATGTTAACTTCTATTAGATTTGCATGCTTATATTCGCAGACTGAGGATCTGACTGATTATATTTTTTCTTTCGAGTCAGGATATAAATGTTTCCTCAGTTCGCAATATAACCATATTTTGTGTACTTAGCAGTTTCGTCAAGTGAATTACGTCCTATTTATTTACGTAACCTAATTTCAGTACTGTTGACAATTGTTGTCGTGTGTGATCTAAAACTTCTTTGTCTACACGTTTGTTTATGACGACTTGTCTTGTTATATTTTTGTGATGTAAATTCTTTTCTTTCTTTTACTGATTACTGAGTATAAGTCTCCTTTATTTACTTTATAAGTGTAAAGTGTTGTCGTATAATTGAAAAATCATTTCATCGTAACTCATTTGATTGTTTTCACTGTCTTTGTCACATGTTCTGGAACTTGTTTGTTATTGATTAATATATTCATGTACATATTATAGTGAGTTCTATAAACCTAGTGTATATTATAGACTATTGAAGGTACTCATAAACCTATTATCATGTCTACACTACAGGAATTCATTGATATTGGAAAAAGTTATGGAAAATCAGGAGCGGAACTACAAAGTTTTGCAGATACGAAATATGATGAATATTTATCGCGTCTGGAAAGAATGGAACAGCGCGAAATGACTAAACGAGCTGATGAGCTTAGGAGGTTTGAATTAACCCAAGAGAGGGAAATGAAAGAAAAAGAAATGGCTCAGAAGGATAAAGAAATATCCATGAAATTGGAATTAGAACGATTGACTATAGCTCAACGTGATAAAGAATTAGCTCAACAAGAGAAAGACAGAGAGCAGAAAGATAAAGAATTAGCTCAACAAGAAAAAGACAGAGAATTCGAGAGGGATAAAATGGCTCAACAAGAGAAAGACAGAGAATTTGAGAAGGAAAGAATGGCACAACGAGATAAAGAAATGGAATTAAGGAGAATGGAACTTATGCAACTGGATCAAGCCCATAAAAATGCCATGGAAATGGAAGCTTTAAAACTTCATGCAGAAAAAGAAAAAGCTTTAGAATTAGCTAAAGTGCAGTCTGAACAGACTAAGACTGCGGCTGGTACTAATATTTTCTATCCTAAGTTAAAAATGCCACATTTTGACCAAACTCGCGATTGTGTTGACTCTTTCATATCTAGATTCATCATCAAGGTCACAGCTCTGAACATACCCAAGGAAAGATGGAGCAGTCTTTTACTTGATTTTTTGACTGGTGACTCACTTAAATGTTTCATGAGTCTTGATGAAAAGAGCAGAAGCGATTTCGATGTCGTAAAAGAGGTATTACTAAGACGTTTCCAGTTAACTGAGTCTGGATTCAGAGATCGTTTTCATGCGGCTAAGCCAAGCAAGGATGCAGATTTTGGTGAATTCATTGCATCTATTAAACATTTCCTTAGCAGATGGATTGATCTATCTGGTATAAATAAAACATATGAAGGTGTTATAGATCTCATGCTGCGAGATAAAGTTTTATCCGCATGCAGCACTGAATTAGAAGCATTTTTACAAGAAAAACATCCTAATTCTATCGATGAGTATGAAAAACTCGGAAGACAGTATCAGACCGCACATCAGAATAAAGATCTTCATAGATCGACTATTCGAGATCCTATGCCTGTGTGCGCGGCACACCATGATCAGAGACCTCGATCGAAGAGCTTTGATGGACGTTGTCGTTCAGATTATTATCAATCCGACAGAGGTTTTTATAACTTCCGTCGTCATCGCTCTCCTTCGAATTCATATCGACGAGGTTATAGAGGATATTCACCTCATGATCGTGGGTATCACAGAGGCAGGGATTATGATGGTTCACATCAGAAAGGATACTATAAACAGAGATCACCTTATGGTAGAGATGCCAGAAAGGATGACTCTACTGATTTTTATTATAGCAATAAAAAGTCAGTCAATAATAACAAAGGTAATGCCAGATCTCCGTCGAGAGACAAAAATAAACATAGACATGCAAATAATTGCAGTGTCAAAAAGGAGAAAGGTAATGATGATAATGATCATGCGAACGCATGTATGGTAATGAATGATACATGTTATGAGTGTCAGTCTAAAAACAGATTAAAGTCTACAATTACACTTGATTGTGGTCATTGTATGCCTACAATGTCGGCATGTGTAAATGTTGGTTATCTTACATTTCATCCCGGAATATTGGATGGTAAGGTAGTAAGAGTTTTGCGTGACACTGGGTCCTCAACGATAGGCATAAAGCACTCGCTTATCGAGCCCTCTGCTTTTACAGGCAAATCAGTTAAGTGTGTCACATTTGGTGGGAATATAGAAACTTTCCCTGTGGCACGAGTATACATTGATACTCCTTTTTACACAGGCACTGTCTATGCCTGCGGCTTGAGAGCACCCATAACTGAAATTATAATAGGAAACATACCAGGAGTTAAAGATTGCACTCCTGAGGAGATTGCAATGTGGGTTGAATCTCACCCACAGGTGGCAAATGCTGTTGTAACGAGAGCACAACAGTTAGCTACGGACATAGCTACACCACCTCTTCCTATAATAGATACAATTATGTCTCAAGTTGGCACTGTTACACCTTCTGTTTTTGCAGAAAAACAGAAGAGTGACCCAACTTTACAAGGATTGTTTAGCCGAGCAGAACAAAAAAAAAACGATTAAATACACAAGAGGGGCTAAACAATGGTTCAAGATAAAGAAATCAATACTCACTAGATATTATGATGATGGCAAAACAATTATACATCAAGTGATAGTACCTAAGGAATACAGACCATTGGTCCTACAAACAGGTCATGACTCCCCTATGGCAGGTCATATGGGGATCAAAAGAACATTGTTTCGTGTTACGTCACAATTTTATTGGCCTGGGGTTAATAAAGATACAAAGTTATACTGCAAATCATGTACAACATGCCAAGGTATAGCACGTAAGGGCAGGTTCCATACGGCACCCTTACAGATTACAGACGTGCCTGAGAGACCTTTCAAAAAGATTGCAGTAGATATAGTGGGTCCGTTATCAATTGTTTCAAATAATGGATTTCGTTATATTTTAACTTGCGTAGATCTTTGCACGTGCTGGCCAGAGGCCATACCATTGAAAACCATCACAACTGCATCTGTGTCTGATGCATTATTTTCGATATTTTGTCGAATCGGTTTTCCGGAGGATATATTGTCAGATCAAGGATCACAATTTACTTCAAACATTATGAGGGATTTAGAATCCATGTTATCTGTTGGGGGGTAGGGCTGGAGTGTGTAAGGGATAGTACCTCACGGTGAGAGGCAGTCACTTCCTCTTTTTGAGGATGGCCTGGATCCTATTTGGTTCCCCCACTCCAGTTCAGCTCATGTATGGCTCCTCGAGTCTGCTTGTGTACGGCAGCGCCACCCCCCGGGCAACGGCTTTGACTGGCCGGCAGAACCACATGAGTAAATTGAAAAAGGGAGGTTCCCCCTTAAACAGTACACACAACTGCTGGCCGAACGGGCGGATGATCAATAATATTTTGACAACGGCTTCTAGGGCAGGAGTTGGAAAGGCCTGGTATCGGGCTGAGGGGCACCATGGACTGTAATGGTAAGCGGCCAGAACCATCCAGAAAGCAATGGCAAACTACTGGATGTACAATGCCAAGAAATCCATAATGGCTAATCTGAATACTACACAAAGATCTGGTGGTGAGGCCCCCAGGCCAGGCAGATCATATTTAACTGGGGAAGAGATCGTTGGCAGCGTCAGTACAGGTAATCGTGATGACGGCCAAAAGCCTGACTGTGTTACCACGGAAAACCATGCCATCGGTCTTAGAAAAATAATCAAAATAGGAACATGGAACGTCAGAAGCTTATACCAAGGAAAACAGTACATAGTGAAGAACGAGATGGAAAGACTAAACATCGATATCCTGGGCATCTCAGAGCACAGATGGTCGGGCCAGGGACACTTTTCGATTCCATCAGGAGGAACATTCATATACTCAGGCAAAGAGAGAGGAGGTCAGAGTGGCGTCGGCTTCTACCTGTCTAAAAGGACAGCTGCCTCCCTATTAGGATATAATCCCATAAATGACCGCATTGTCACAATCAGACTGAAAGGAAAAAGAAAGAACATCACAATTATAAAAAACATATGCGCCAACAGCAGCTGCTGAAGAACAGGAAATTGAAGATTTTTACAATGAACTGCAACACGCATTAGAGAAAGCAAATAAGCAAGATATTAGGATAATAATGGGAGATTTTAATGCTAAAGTTGGAAACGAAAGATTAGAACATGAAAAAAGAGTGAAAGGAAGTTATGGATTGGGTCAGAGAAATGAGAGAGGAGAACACTTGACAACATTCTGCCTAGAAAACAACCTAGTCATCACAAATACTCTTTTCATGCAACACCCTAGAAGACTATATACATGGACGTCACCGGACGGAAAAAGCAAGAACCAAATAGATTACATCTTAATACAACAAAGATGGCGATCTTGTATCTCATCCATCAAGACGCTCCCAGGAGCAGACTGTGACTCCGACCATGAACTTCTTGCTGCAAACTTCAAGATCAAATTGAAAAAAGTCGTTACAAGCGACAAAGTAATAAGTTATGACACAAGCGCCATACCAGAAGAGTACAGTGTCGATATTCAGAACAAATTTGACATTCTTATGGCAGTACAGGAGGAAATGACACCAGATGAACTTGCCAATAACATCAGAGATGTTTATATTACAAATGCACAGAGGTTAATTCCTAAAAGAAGTATAAAGAGACGAGAATACATCTCAGACGAAACACTGAAGTTGGTGGTAGAGAGAAGAAAAAAATGAAGTCCAAAAAAGATACAGAAAATCAGGAGTTGTACAAGGAATACACAAAGCAGATTAAAAAACGAGTCAGACAAGACAAACAACAATACATAAACGACACCTGCAGGAAAATAGAGGAAATGCGCGAACAGGGATTGAGTAAGAATATGTTTTCTGAAGTAAGAACATTGAAGAACAGCAACTTTAAATCATCACCTCGAGCAATAAACGACAAGAAAGGCGACACTCTAACAGAACGTAAAGATATTCTGAACAGATGGAAGGAGTACTGTCAAGAAATGTATACGGAAATAAACAAAGCGGCAGATGACAACGTCATGAATGAAGCGGAACGTGAACCAGAACCTACCATAGAGGAAGTCCGGAACGCAATCAAACACTTAAAAAGTGGAAAATCTCCTGGTTGTGATGAAATAACAGCTGAAATGATACAGGCAGGAGGAGAAGGCAGCGCTCGTATATACCATGCATTATGCTGCAAGATCTGGCAAAGCGGAATTTGGCCCAAGGAATGGAAAAGATCAATTTACATACCCTTGCCAAAAAAGGGCAACCTGAAACTGTGCACAAACTACAGAACTATAGCTCTTATAAGCCATGCCAGCAAAATACTATTACAAATCATAATGAAAAGGATGCAACAAAAGCTAGAAACAGAAATAAACGAAGTACAGGCGGGTTTTCGACCAGGTAGAGGCACTAGAGATCATATATTCAACATGAGGATCATCATAGAAAAGTGTAGAGAATTCAACGTTGACCTACATACTTGTTTCATTGATTACACCAAAGCTTTCGATTATGTACAACATCAGCAGTTATGGGCTATTATGAAAAATATGGGATTTCCAAACCACCTTATACAACTCATCGCACTGCTGTACCAAGAACAACAGGCAGCCGTAAGAATAGAGGGTGAAACATCAGAATGGTTTGAAGTACAGAAAGGAGTAAGACAAGGCTGTACCCTTTCCCCTTACCTGTTTAACATTTATGCCGAGAATATCATGAGAAATGTAAGAGATGACCAAGAACACACAGAGTTTGACTCATTTAACATCGGCGGGTACCAGATCCCGGAAATCAGATATGCTGACGACACAGTCCTCCTATCGACCAACCCAGAAGGACTTGAACAATTACTTCTGTCCACCAAAAAAACACAGCGAGGCCCAGAATCTATACCTAAACACCAAGAAGACTAAAGTATTGACAACAGACAAAGTAAAGACCAAACCAGAAATTGAAATTGATAACGAAGAACTGGAAAGTGTTAATGAATTCGAATACTTAGGATCAATCATCAACAGCTCTGGCGACTGTGCAGTAGAAATTAAAAGAAGACTTGCAATTGCTTCACATAAACTAATACAGATGAAAAACCTATGGCAAGGCACAAGCAAAGAAACAAAGTTACAACTGATCAGAGCATGTATATTCCCAGTGGCAACATACGGCTGCGAGACTTGGACACTCAATAAAACAGTTGCAAAAAAGATTACATCATTTGAAATGAAATGCTACAGAAGGATGTTGAGAATACCCTGGACAGAAAAAAAGACCAACAGAGAAGTACTGCACTCACTAAACGTACAGGAACATTGGCTCCTAAATACCATTGCAATAAGGAAGCTGAAATTTTTCGGTCATATAAAAAAGACATAATAGTCTGGAAAAAACAGTGATGGAAGGCATGGTCCCTGGAAAAAGGGGAAGGGGTCGACCTAGACAACGGTGGACCCAGGACATCACAGAGAGTCTGAACTTGTCTTTGGCTGATGCAGGTCGACTTGCCCAGAATCGTGATGCGTTCAGAGCAGCTGTAATGGAGACAACGTTCTGGAAAGAATACGTCACATGATGATGTTATCTGTTCACCACTCGTTTTGTAGTGCGTATAGGCCCCAATCAAACGGTGTGTGCGAGCGCTACAATAGCACTCTAAAACAGATGTTATCTAAGATAACTGAGGAATGCCCTCGTGAATGGGATCGGCTTCTGCCGGCGGCCCTCTTCGCTTTTCGTGAAGTGCCTCACGAAAGCACGGGATGGTCTCCGTTCGAATTGGTTTATGGTTCGAATCCTCGCGGACCAATGATGATACTCAAGGATTTGTTGATTGGAGCATCAATTGATACTGCCACTCGAAACAGCTACGAGTTAGTTATTGATCTCCGACAACGAATCATCGATGCGTGCACGTATGCATCCCAGAGTATAAAATCAGCCACTCAACGATCAAGATTATTACATAATCAAAAGAGAATATTAAGATCATTTAAACCAGGGGGAAAAGTTTGGTTGTTGCTACCTCATAACGATAACAAATTACTGATATCATGGCAAGGTCCATTTGATGTTATCAAACAAGTCACAGATGTTGACTACTCGGTGAACGTTAGAGGTAAAATCAAAACCTTCCATGTCAACATGCTAAAATTAGCAGTTGAAAGACCACAGGAATTAATTCCTGTTATTAACTCTATTGATGATTCTTCACATCATACTGCTTCTTTTGCAGTTGTTCATGAAGAAGATACCACTTCGTCTATCCCTTTACAATTCCAATTACCTTCTTTGCAATCATCGGAATCTTGGAAAGACGTGACTATTTCTTCTTCACTATCTTCGTCACAACAAGATCAAGTTCGGGATATTCTCATTTCTTTCAATGATGTTCTCACCGACCTTCCAGGTCAGACATCGCTTATATCCCATGATATTACTCTTACTGATTATAAACCTATCAAACTTAGACCCTATCCTATATCTTTACACCACAAAGATAGGGTAGAAAAAGAGTTAAAAGAGATGATACGTTTAGGTGTGATATCTCCTTCGGAATCACCATATGCATTCCCAATGGTGATAGTTAAAAAGAAGGATGATTCTTTACGTATTTGTATTGATTTTAGGCGATTGAATAAAATTACAATCACAGACGGTGAGCCTATGCCTCTTTTAGATGATCTTTTGTCAGAATTATCTAATGCTACTTTCTTTAGCAAACTAGATCTCTCTAAAGGCTACTGGCAAATTCCTCTTGCCGAAAATGCCAAACCTTACACAGCTTTCACAACTCCATTTGGGCTCTACCAATGGAATTATATGTGTTTTGGGTTAGTGAATGCGCCAGCGACGTTTGTGCGCATGATGCGCCGCCTTCTTGGCGATCGTAAAGATGTCGTCACGTACATCGATGACATCTGCCTATTCCATGGCTCGTGGGAAGACCATATTGATGGTTTAACTTCTCTTCTACATACGTTACGTATGCATGGTTTGACTGTGCGACCTTCAAAGGTCCAAATAGGTTGTCAGGAAATTTCTTTTCTTGGTCACCGCATAGGTAACCACAAACTGTATCCTGGCGACAATACAGTCAAAAGAATTCTAGAGATTTCTACCCCTTCAACTAAGAAACAAGTTAGAAGCCTTTTAGGCTTGATAAACTATTACCATAAGTTCATCCCGCATTTCGCTCAACTATCTACACCTTTGTCCGCACTGTTGACCAAAGGTAGTCCTAATAAGGTACGTTGGGACAAAGATTGCGAAAGCGCTTTGGTAACAATTAAGAAATTATTTAGTAATGCACCTATTTTGTTATTACCAAATATACGTATTCCATTCATACTTCAATCAGATGCCTCGAGTTACTCCATGGGTGGCTGTTTGCTGCAATGTTACAAGGAAACACTCCATCCATGTTTCTATGTGTCGAGGAAACTGACTCCGGCTGAACAGAAGTATGCGACAGGTGAACGTGAGCTCCTGTCGATGGTCTGGTGCCTGGAGAAGCTGTCAAGATATCTCATCGGCACTCACTTTTACATTATGACAGACCATAGTCCTCTTACTTACATAACAGCTAGAACTATGCGTAACGCTAGAATACATCGATGGTACTTGTTGATTCAAGAATTTTCATTTACGCTTCTGCCTATTGCTGGATCAGACAATAACTTGGCAGATCTTTTATCGCGCAACTTCTCTGAGAAGAAATTGAACTAACTCTTTAGTCACCATGTTGACAAGTGCTATTATTAATGTTATAAAATTTAATGTGTCTACTTAATGATTATGATAGTTATAAGTAGGTAGTACTAATATTGATATGATCGGGAGACGGGCGTCTTCTCCATCACTATCATCCGTGCCACAAGTGTCACGTTTGGAAGTGAGGGGGATGATGTTGAGGATTGTTTCATGCTTACAGACATTTGGATTTGTCGACGATCCGAATGGCTGTATCATGGAACACCTCAATCGAATAGAGATATATCTCCGCGACCGATGTCGATGATTGTTGCATGTGTGCAAGCATTTGAGTTTGGCCAACTCGGATTGCTGCACCATGGAACATCGCAATTGAATATATATTAACGACGTAGTATGCATATCACTATGCATGACGCGTATGTCTTTGTAACGTCATTCGACTTGTGGGTTTTGACCCGAACGGCAGTGTGTTTCAGAAGTGTGGCCATTGCCACTGATACTGTGTGGTATAACCACTTGGAAAGTGTTTTTTAATTGTGTGGCTGGGAAGCCAATTGAGCAGTGTATTTCTTGAACCAAACGTAAGTCGTCGTATGAATAACGCAGTTTGCATAATTATGGCAGATTAGCCTGGCGTGGTATGCCAAAGGAACATTACGGTACTAGCAATAGTGTAAGACTAGTATAGATGGATATTGTACAGCTAGCGGCAAGCGTAAGCCTAGTGTAACGGATATTAAACGACTAGCAGTAGACGTAAGCCTAGCATAATAAGTGTATTGCAAAACTAGCAGGATAGTTAAGTCTAGTGCAAAAGGCTATTGTATAAACTAGCGACGGGAGTAAGTCTAGTTAGCCTCTGAATTTATGCCAAAGGACATTGGCCGTTAAAAGGAACTGACCTTGAACCAGAACTCTAGATAGAGATTGTGAACATGTGTTTATGAAATAATGAGAACTCTTACAGATCGTACATGAATGTGATGTGACTTTTGTTCCCATGTAGTTGGTGTCTGCTCATGGTATGAAATTACTAATTAAATATTTTGAGTCGTCAAAATCACGGTCTTATCAACTGTCGTATTCGGAGTTGAGTTAAATGCTGTTAATATTCAACTGATCATGACCAGTGATGATTAATGTCTTAACACGCTGCATCTCACACTGCCAATATAATCAATAAGACAAGAGACTAATACAGGTCAGTCAAGGGTCGAATATTTAATATGAAACATGTTCAGCACATAATGTATCACAAGGGTTAAAGCAGACATTATCGATACCAACGAACAGTATTACGGAATCCTACAAAAGTGATAAGAACCCGAGGGACTTTGACTCTATAAACTGAATACGCATATAATAACTTGGTCATCCTCAAATACTAGAAGTCATCGAAGCACCCAGAACATACTGTGGTCCCGAGGCCCGTAACAAGCACGTCAAACATAAGCTAGATACAGTAGAACTCTGATTATCCTAACCTCGATTTAAAAATTGCCAATTAACTGAATCACCAAAACCAAGGAATGTGGGCACGATCTGTGACATAAGCATCCACTTCGCTCGCTGAGTCAGCCCATGTGGTCATTATTCCAGTCCATGACAGTCTGTTCCCAGCTGCAGTGCAGCTAGTTAGTTTAGTGGTGTGTTTAGTTTCATTTTCAAACCCATTCTAATATTTAATGGATGCTACAAAGTCTACAAAATCAACTAAACCAAATGATGTTGTTCTGACAAAGATAGACAAAGTGGAAATAATTAATTTGTTGAAAATAAAAAAAGAGATTGGAAAAGGTTAAGTTATACTGTACTGTACTGAACTTTTATTCATTTTTCACCTGTTTGTAAAGTTTTATTTTTTTTTAATTTGATCCAAGTATTAATGTATAAGAATAACATTCAATCATACATTTAAAGTGTGCACTATGAAACTGATTTTCCAATTATCCAAAAATTCTTATTATCTGAACAAACCCTATCACAACATAATTAGGATAATCGGAGCTCTACAATAATAGCATATCCAGGTTGTATCAATATTATATGGTGAAATGTCAAGTACTGTGCAAGGCAGGTAACAGTACATAATACAATGTGTACCATTGGAGTTTTGTGTAAAATCTGATAAAATTATTGTATAACTTCTGTAGCGAACGGAACAATCTTAGTTTGAGATTATAACATGGTCATGTGATAGCAATGGAGACTAGCATTCAAGACATTGTATAGGAGATTCACTTACCACTGTAATGCTGGATAACACAGTTAAAGTGTAATCCATCAACAGATAATCTATTAATTACTCTATCATCAATTGTTAATGCGTTTATAATGTGTAATATTCTTTACATCAACTGCTAATACGTTTATAATAATAATAATAATAGTTGCCCATCGCAAGTGAAGATGGCGACAGCTTCAGACTTGAGTTGTGACACCTATGTGCTGTGATCTCATGTGGCAAACTTTGGGACTGTTTGGCAAGGAAGAACATTCCAGCACCTCTGATTCATGATATACAGAGCTTCTACAAGACTTGCAGAAATTATCTGAGGACAGCAAACCATAAGTCAGAAGAGTTCAGGACCACCACTGGCGTAAAAGACAAGGTGATATCCTGTCACCTTATCTTTTCATACTCCTCATGGATGATGTTATCAAGTCATGTAAGGACAGAACAAGAAAGTATTCAGTGGGGTTCTGGAAGATGAGATAGGTATGTATTTCAGAGCTGGCATTTGCTGATGATGTTGCCCTGATTGCTAAATCAGAGGCACATCTCCAATCCAACCTGCAAGTCCGGAAGGAAGAGCTGGAGAAGAGAGGGATGGTCATAAGTAGTTCTAAAACAAAAATCCATGGTGATATCACGAGAAGAAAGAAGACATCAGTAGAAGACAGCTAGTAGAACAGGTCCTGGAGCAGGTTGACCACTTTAAATATCTCGGAGCTATTATACACCGAAAGGGAGGCATCAAAGAAGAGTTGGCCACTCGAAAAGCAGCAGCTGGGAGACTTTTTCAGGCCATAAATCGAGGATTCCTCAGCAAGAGAGAGGTTGGTAAGAAAACGAAGATGACTGTATAACGCTCCACCTATGTCCCAGTCTTGACATATGGATGCGAGTCATGGGCAATGACTACAACCCACAAAATTCCAAACCTCAAAAATGAGGTATCTGAGGAAAGTGGTTGAAGTAACAAGAAGAGACATGGTCCACAACCATATATGGCAAGGCCTCAAAACCCAGCCCCTGCAGACCTAGCAGAACAGTTCCAGCTACGATGGTTAGGCCACGTCTGCAGAATGGGAGAAGACTGGCTACCATGACAAGTACGGGAAACTAAGAGCCAGAGATCCAGACCTCCAGGACAACCCAGGCTGATAGGATAGTATGGTGCTCTCCCCGGCACACCTCTACACCCCAGGGTAGAAAAGAAACGACTAAGTAAGTAGTAAGGCAATGCGAGCAGTAACGATAGTAAAAATGTTGCAAGTCAGAACACATTTTCATATTACATTGTTCGTCTTGAATAACCCCATCTGCATCCAAAGAACTGTTTGTGACTGTACTATACGTATTATCCTTCTGGTGAAACTTGCTGAACTGATGTTCTATAAATAATCTATAGATACTGATGTGCATACAAATGTGTATTTTTTTTAAGAACTGTTATATAAAGTGGTGTAGATGTGATTACCTGACTTACTCACAATGTAAACATTATAGAATTTGCTTGTTTGTCTAAATTTCCTCCCTTATTTTTCGATGCATTACCTGATAATTACCCAGTGAACTACATTGCATGCCTAAGAAAATCATAATTTGATGGCAAGTTAACAAGTTTGAACATTGTAATGGTTTTTTTGTCTGAAAATCACTTTATATAATTTTTAATATCTATAGTAACTTAAAAATATACAATTCTTTTAGCTTGTTACAGCAATACATTCATATATCTTTAAAATAATTTTTTTAATTAATTAAAATCTGTTAAAAAATTAAGAAAATTACAGCTTAAAGTAACTTAAACCTTGAGAGTGAAAAGTGAACAAAAATTAATTATGCCACAGCATGTTTTTCAATTTGGTAGTTAATGTGTCATAATCTCCATTACTGTTTACATCAGCTGTTAATCTGTAATACTGTTTACGTCATCTGTTAATACGTTTATTTACATCAACTGCTCTCGAGTAGCTCTTTCGTAGTGGGGACACTGTATATGAATAAGGGAGAGACACTAAGGACAATTTATGATCACCTTTAGAGAACGAAAGGCTAAGACTGTTGGAATTTGACATCAAACATAAGACTGTCGGGGATGGACATATGAGATGCTGCATTCCTCTTATATACAACTAACGGGTATAGGAATAATTAGTATTCATACCCTTCAACATTTTCTAAGGGGACTGAGTACCTATGGGTTTGCCCGGAGTGCAGTGATGTCAATTCTAATCAACAATAACATCAACTGCTAATATGTTTATAATCTCTTCTATCATTTATATCAACTGCCAACATGTTTATAATCTGTAGTATCATGCACATCAAATGTTAAAATCCTACAAAAGCTACAATATTGTTTACATCAACTGTTAATCTGTATTATCGTTTATATCAACTTAGGGACCAAAGACGCAGCAAGAGAGATGAATGCAGTCAGCAACTCATAGCTTGACTGCTTGTGTCAGCGAACCAGAGCTGACCAAGACCCTACTCCACCTCCAAGTGGTGGTCCTGGAAACAGACTGCACTGCAGTCTGGCCGAGAGAGTAGGGCTTGAAGAGGGAAAGCAAACCCGGTCCCAAAAATGCCGTGCTGAAATCGGATGAGTCGGGCAGAAAGGTGCAAATATCGCAGCTTCACTTTAAACGTCGACACAACATAACAAACGTCCTTTTCAGGATGAACGCAGAAGAAGAAAATTTTACATCAACTGTTAATCTATATTACTGTTTACATCAACTGTTAATCTGTATTATCGTTTACATCAACTGGTTATCTATATTACTGTTTACATCAACTGTTAATCTGTATTATCGTTTACATCAACTGTTAATATGTATTATTGTTTACATCAACTGTTAATCTGTATTATTGTTTACATCAACTGTTAATCTGTATTATCGTTTACATCAACTGCTGATTTGAATTATTGTTTATATCAACAGTTAATATGTTTATAATCTGTATTGTGATTTACATTTACAGCTAATATGCTTATATAGGTAGCCATCGACTTATGAAGGGGTTTTGTTCTAATGATTCGGTTGTAAGTCAAATCGCCCGTTAGATGTATTGACGTATTACATATTTCCAAGTCCGTATTACATCACATCATCATTTGTTAAAGGCATGCACGTACAATAAATAAAATGGTTGAAAAACAAAAAAGATTGATGACACTACAAGGCATCTTACTGTACTAAAAAGCTTACAAAAATACTGTTACAAATGTACTGTAAAAAATACAGGTACAAAATGTGGTACAAGACAGCCACAAACACAAATAAAGAATATGTAACAGTCTTTACATACACACACACACACACAAATAAGCCACTTGAACAAAATAGCTCATACTAGACATGATCGGGTAACAGTGCACACATTTATAACGCAAATGAACAATGGAGACTGGTGTATGAAATCTGAGGAATTTCCAAACCCAGTCAATGTTTTTAAAGTTCAGTGCGGTTGTACTCTTCTGTAAGAATGTTTACATTACCTCAAGCCATAAATGCCCCTTAGAATATGATAAATAAAATGGTTTAGGTTGAAAACCTAAAAAAAGAAAAATATTTGTTTGACCATTTTCCCCATTAAAAATATAATTTTATTTTTGGTGGTCATTGTAAGTCGAGGATGTCATAAGTTGAGGACTATCTGTAATTTGTTTACATCTACTGCTAAAATGTTTATTAAAGGGCAGAATGTTAGATGGACCTGCATGCCCAATTCTCAACATCTTAAAAATTAAGTTTCTTTGTTTGCTATAATCTGTAGTATCATCTGCTAACTTGTTCATAATACACTTTGTATTCGTGGTTAAAAATATGCTTAGTATTCATGGTTAAAAATACACTTTGTGTTCATGATCAAATGGAGTATAATGAAAAAAGCTCTCATGTGGCCTTGGAATGTTATTGCTGGCAATGTAAAAATCTCACAGAATCAACAATATGACGTCAGTGTATATAAGATCAATTGTGTTTAAAAACATAATTTTACAGTTCAGAAGTGTCTAGTTAAAATGCATAGAAAAAAACAGCAATTTGTCATGTGTATTTAGGGTCTATAATCTCTTCTCTAGAGGCAAAAAAAAAAAAAATTGGACAGGTAGGCCCTATCAGAGTTCAGATGAGGCCTGGGCAATTTCCCATGGTTGGGAAGAGATGTGAATGGCTGTATACTGCTCCACCTATGTACCAGTCTTGACGTATGGATGCAAGTCATTGGCAATGACTACAACCCACAAAAGCCAGATCCAAACCTTAGAAATGAGGTATCTGAGGAAGGTGGTTGATGTAACAAGAAGAGACATGTTCTGCAACCAGATGATACGTCAAGGCCTAAAAACCCAACCCCTGCAGACCCAAATAGAACAGTCCCGACTAAGTTGGTTTGGCCATTTCTGCAGAATGGGAGAAGATCAGCTACCACGACAAGCATGGGAAACTAAGAGCCAGGGATTCAGACCTCCAGGATGACCCAGAGTCTGCTGGGAGGACAACATTAGACGATCTTTGAAGGACCGTGGACTAGAATGGAACCGGGCCAGGTTGAAAACAGCCGATAGGATAGTATGGTGCTCTCTCTTCCAAACCTCTACACCTCATGGTAGAAGAGGAACGACTAAGTAAGTATGATTAAGTAAGGGAAGAGGTGTAAAATATATTTAAGAACGGCATGAATCATGTATCCTTGGCTGAAGTGAGGCCCGGACCAAATGGCCCTGCTGATACCCCATCTCGCAGGGCCTGAGTACAAGGACAATAAGAATGGTATGTAATTAACAACCGCTCTGCATGGAGATAATAGATATTTGTATCATAGTCTGAATGAACCAAATGTGATAACAGAAAATATTGTATACAACAGTCTGGGTGATGTAAAGTCACTGAGATTTCATATTGGAATTCATGACTTGACTTATGAATTATATCCATGACTTGCACTGATTCATGAAGAACCATAACACAATAAATAGCTAGATGAAAATGCACAACAAAATAAGTTATGATGGTGATAACATCCAACAAACTGTTTGACTAACTATACAATAAACAGCACTATCATCATCATCTTTTTCTTCAGTATTGAGTTACCTCTACAGCTGGCCTTCTAGCAGGAAGCCTGTACCAGAGCATTTATATGTTCTTGAAGTGGTGGTTTCTGTTACAATCTGTTTGACATGATGAGGTTACCAGTCACATGCAGTACCCATACCTGTCAACCTCCTGAGACTTCTTCTTCTTCCTCGTTCGTCCTGAAAAAGACGTTGGTTGCGTTGTGTCTGTTTACACCGGAGCTGCGATATCTGCGCCTTTCGGCCGACACATCCGACTTCAGCACGGCATTTTTTGGGACTGTGTTTGCCTTCCCTCTTCGATCCCTACTCTCTCAGCCAGACTGCAGTGATGCAGCCTGTTTCCAGGACCACCATGTGGAGTAGGGTCTTGGGCAGCTCTGGTTTGCTGACCCTGACGCAAGCAGTCAAGCTGTCAGTCGCTGACTGCATTCTCTATTGCTGCATCTTTGGGTCCCAATCTCCTGAGACAAAAACCTGTACGCCGGACCAAAAAAATCCTTACAAAGACCCAAAAATCCTTACGCAAAAAATATATTAATAAATTATACACAATACAGTTTTAAAACGAGAATTGACACATACAAATCTATTAGCATTTGAATTAGTGTGATATAAAACATGCTAATAGTCTCATGCTGTTCTTTACATATAAAAAACTTAGTGATCGTAAGGTACTATTCTTTCGATGCACAGTGTTTTGTATTATAATCAACACATGCACTATTAGCACTTTGCAGAATTGCATTAGTGGGATTAAAGTCTGCACAGTATGCATCAATGTTAATCTTACACTGTAAAAAAGTAGTAAGTGTGTCTGCATTCATGGACCTCCTGCAATCTATGTGGATTTTTTTATTGAAAAATAAAGCAGCGAAGTTTACGCAAACAAACTTTTTTTCTAGTTATGTAGGGCCTATACAGAATATTATGACATTAATTTATTGGAAATATTTAAATGATCAAAATATAACAGGAAAAATTAAGAGAACGACAAACAAACAAAAATAATAATAAAATAAAACGAAGCAAAGCAAACAGCTAACAGCAAAAAAAAAAAAAATTTAACAAAATTATGAACAGAATATCAAATCTAGGAAGAAAAACGTAGCACCAAAAATTTACAAAATTATTTAAGAGTTGGTAGCCTAGACCAGTGATAATAGATTGCCACTTTATTAAAAAATAAAGCAGCGAATCTTGACCGCTGGAATAAAGTAGGCAGGCCTACTCAATGCAAATAAACTTTTTTTTTCTACTTTTGTAGGGCTAACACACAATTTTATGATATTAATTTATTGGAAATATTTAAATGGTCAAAATATAACTGGAAAGATTAAGAGAACGACAAAAATAAAATACAACGAAGCAAAGCAAACAGCTAACAGCAAAAAATAAAAAATTAACCAAATTATGAACAGAATATCAAATCTAGGAAGAAATAAACGTATTACCAAAAATTCACAAAATTATTATTTAAAAGTTGGTAGCCTAGACCAGTGATAATAGATCGCCACTTTATTTTTTAAAAAAGCAGTGAATCTCGACCGCTGGATTAAAGTAGGCCTACTCAACACAAACAAACTTGTTTTTTTCTAGTTAGGCTATGTATGGCCTACACAGAATGTTATGACAATAATTTATTGGACATATACTGAAGGGCAAGATATAACTGGAAAGATTAAGACAGTGATTAAATTGCAACAAAGCAAAACAACAGCAATATTTAACCAAGTTATAAGTACTTAGCTTTTTTAAACAAAATGGCGTCGAAGTGTCTTGGCAAGCGTGGCTGATAACAGGTATATTTAAAAATACGTCATGTCACGCTGAAAACCGAAAGTGTTTGAGGCCAAATTCAAAGTTTTTGCCGAACTGTTGGGTATAAAAGGATTTGATTGGTTGCTGGGGAGAGACTTCAGTTTAAAAACAGACGCCAAGATTCCCAGAATTAAAAATAATAAAATTGGTTTAAAAAAAACCTGGGCTAGAAAATATTTTCAGATTAAAAATTTAAAAACACTTGGGTTGGAAAATATTTTTAGAATTTTTTTTTTAAATAAAAAAAATTTCGATTTTTTTTTTTTTGGGGGGGGGGGGGGGGGGGGGGGGGGGGGGGGGGGGGGGGGGGGAGATCTGTACGGCTGTACACTGCTAACAGTATCAAAAATACGTACATTGTACGAAAAATTCGTACAGGTTGACAGGTATAAGTACCTCATATTAGTTTGACAGGTATGAGTACCTCATATCAGTTTGACATGATGAGGTTACCAGTCACATGCAGTACCTCATATGTACTTACCTCTTTCTACATGCCCTAGGGAGTAATTGTCCTATTCTTTCTGTCTCCTAATAGACTCTCAAAAACTACAGGGCTATGATGATGATAATGATGAACAGCTAAACTGAAACTCACCCATGTGTTACAGGGGCCTGAAAGGGGAGCAAAGAATAGTAACACTGCACCCTACCAGGCATGTCGTAAAAAGCGACTAAGGAGGGTTAGGCATGGGGCTGGTTACCCCATCCCGTAAAAAACTTTTTACCACAAAAACTTCAACAAACATGCACAAGTCAAATAAAGAATATAAATCAACTCAGCTGCCCAAGACAGAAGAAGGTCCTCTGGAAAGGAGGCGCATGAAGCAACCTAGAGAAAGGAGTCTGGGTTGCCGACTAACCTTTTTTCGTCTAGGAAAATCTCAAGGATTGGCACCTGGAATAGACCAAAATACACACGGAGAAGAGAACTAGAAACAGAGGTGAAAATGATGAGGAAAACATGGAAAGAACTTGAGCAGATGGCACAGGACAGTAAGACTTGGCATGTGTTTGTTGATGGCCTATGCTCCTTGGGGAGCTAAAGGGTATTGATTGAAACTGAAACTCCTAAAAGCAGACATCTCTTATTAAAAAAATATATTTACTAAGTTTCCTAAACTATATTCTCCTCAGTTTTCTCAACCGATAGGATATCACCTCCATTCTGCATCAGGACGGTTTTTTCCACTTCACTCCCTTCTCCAGCTGTTACAAGTTTCCTGTTACATTCTGTGACTTCCTTCTCTTGGGAGGCTTCCTCCACTTCTTTTAGCGAGTCAGGTAACTTGCGGTTATGGGTCTCTGGTAAAGGGAACAGGCAAAGTCCTGCGACCAGCACCATCACTCCGAATATGATTAGGGCATCCACATCCCACAGCAATTTAGTCTGGTGACAACAGTATTAGTTAATAATTGACGCCAGTCAGGAAAAGGTTCTCTTTAGAATTTCTGATTACAGAGTGACCTCCCCTTGTAATGTCTGTCCTACCTATGATACATGATGAGACAAACTTTACAAGGGGATGTCACTCTATAATTTAAAAGTCAAAAGAGAACCTTTACTAGATCGTGACATTATCTAAAGAATGTTTAGTTTTGTATCATTTCATGATACTAGTCTGTGGTACCAATTGGTGGTACTAGTCTGTGGAACAAGAGTCTGGTATAAGTGGCCTTCAATAAAATTATTAATCCATCATATTTTTATAAATCAGAAGCCCAGTGTAGATTGATAGGATCTTTGAGGAGACAAAGAAAGAATAGGACTACTATTCCCTCAGGCATGCTATAAAATGTGACTAATGGGAGACTCTGCATGGGGCTGGCAAACTCATTAAATAAAACAAAATTTGACAGAAACCATAGCTGCAGGAGCTTCGGCTTTGATGCAGGCTTCTTGCAAGAGGGTCAGTTTCATGTTCCAAAAGGAAAGAGAAAGACGCTTAATGAGTTAGTCAGATTTGATTACAAAGAAGAGCTGTAATGAATTTGAGAAAACAGCCATTATAAACTCAATCAGAACGTAACAACAGTAATTGTGCGGACAAGATGTTCTCCCATATGTGATACTGTACTGTCATTGCTTGGTACTGTACTGTCATAATGTGAAGTTTACTGTCATTAGGTCAGACTTTAACATCATTATGTGAAACTTTAGTCATTATGTGATAAATTACTTGTGGCCGCAACCAAGGCTTTTTCTTTTGTCTTCTGTCTTAGTAAGACCTTTTACCTCTTTTCCCCCCTCCATAGCGGTTATCAATCTTATGGTACTCTGGGCACATTTTAATTTTCAGAACCCTTCTACTGGTTCATACACACACATAGTGCTTTAACTGGTAATAACAGTTCTATATGTTTAGTGTAAAGGTTCTTATACCATTTAATGTAATGAATAAAGTATAAAAACTTGTCACAATATGAAGCAAACCAAAAAACATATCACGTTTTCTGCCGTGTATAGTTCGTGGGGGTGGGGTGTGTGTCTCTGGTGAGACAAAGAAAGAATAAGACTACAGCTCCTCAAGCATGTTGTAGGAGGAGGCTAGATGGAGGCTGCTAGACGGAGGCTGCTAGACGGGGGCTGCTAGACGGGGACTGCTAGACGGGGGCTGCAAGACGGAGGCTGCTAGATGGAGGCTGCTAGACGGAGGCTGCTAGACGGAGGCTGCTAGATGGGGGCTGCTAGACGGAGGCTGCTAGACGGAGGCTGCTAGACAGAGGCTGTGCATGTGGCTGGCAATCTCAGGTAAAACTAATTGCTAAATAAACCACATGAATGTTGTAGGGCAGGCTTCCTGCAAGGGGCCCAACTACAGTGGTGGTGCCATGCTTCACTGGCAGCAACACAGGAACATGATGATGATGTTTAGAGGAATGATTCCTAGAGCATCATCAGTTAGTTAACAGAATAAAGTACACAAACTTTTCAGAATAAGAAGTCAAATAAATAACAAAATGTTTAACTGACATATATCATGTTTTCTATACTGCAAAGACTGTACTTTTAGAAGTGTGGTACCAAGCTACAGAAATTAGGAAATAAATTATTGCAACACAGGTCGATTGACAATTTACTAATTATTTCTGCAGTCAAATGTCAATTTACATACAAGTATCAACAATGGACTGAGCAAACACAGCATAGGAAAACGGCATAGATTTGATTATGCTAGTTTTCATTTCAAACATTTTACAGAAAGGGCACAGTGGTTTATTTACAGACAAAACTCACCCACTGATTGATCTGTGGTGCCACGACACCTCCAGCTCGAGCCCACAAACAACATGCCCCCATGCCTATGTTGCTGAAAACAGAAAACAAGGGGTATATATGCTGTATGTTTTAGAGATGTAGATGAGAGGACATTTACTATAAGTCTGTAGGACTGTGACTCGGCCTTTACATTTTCCTTTGCTATCATTTAATTCATTCTGTGCTCTTCCCTTTCTTTTTCATACCTGACAGTATTTGTTATTTTCACTTCATTGTTTACACTTTCTTCCTTCAATTCATGTCATGTCTGGGCCTAACTGACCATCACTGTTCTCTCGATTTGACACCGGTAGGGAAATATTGGCCTTAAGTCATGATGGTCAATTTCGTGTAGTCAGCTGTTAATAGGAAGATAACAACAGTGAATTGGAGTGCACGGATTAATACGTAAAAGTGCAGATGCCACAGTTTGTGGTTTGTCTTATCGCTTACACAGATATTGTGAATCTAGTCTGGGAAGATACGTAACAAACCGTGAGTTGAGGACATGGTCAGCCAAATAACTGCCACAATCCAGGTTTGTTGCCTGATAAGCTGTTAAAGTTTGCATACGCCGTGCCCAAAAACACATGGTAAATATCAATCTGGTGACCGATTAAAACACGTACTTAAGATAACAAATGGGATATTTGGAGCACAAAAATTATGTAATCGTTTCTGGCGAGATTTTGTTGTAATGGATAATTACAAGAAAATGAAATCTTGAAAGAGATTATCTGTGATATATCTAAGAAGTAGTGAGTGTAAACATGATCAATATCAATGGTAGAGACAAAACCTTATATGGTCTTGTAAGTCAGAAATAATTTCAAAGATGGCATGCAGAGAACATTAGTTTATTTTTGTTTTGAAAAAGATTCTAGATAAACAAGAGTAGTGGGAGACAGACCCCTACCAAAATCTGCAAGTTACTTGCTTCTGGTTTGGCATTTGAGAGGTTGAAATACAACATCTCTGACTGGACCACCTCCACGTAGCAATGTGGATGCGTGGGCCGAGTGTTGCTTAAAATCTACAACATTATAAGATTACCGCATTGATAATTCTACTCGTCAAGAAGATAGTTCAGATAGGCCAGGATAAATAGGCTCAGGATTCTAATTTAAAGGACCTGAAAACGTATTTAAGCATATTCTGGACTTAGACAGTAAGAAAACTCTACCTTTACTAATACGAAAAGTCCAGAATCCTAGGAACCTGAATACGAAGTCATAGTGGGATTCTATTGTACAGTAATACCCCAGAACATGTGTAAGAGAGTTGAGCGGTCCTTGAGAGGGATCCGCTGTGTGTCTTTTCAAGGCGTTGGACATATGTGTTCTAAGCTCCTGAGTGTTATAAGATTTATTGGTCATATTCCTACGTATTCCATCTCTGGATCTCCCATACACCTCCGTACGATGATGCCAGTATTTCTGTAAGAGGAATTATGCTTTACACGATGAAAGTGAGTTGTGAATTATAATAAAACTGTATGAAAATGTCTTTGACATTGTTCCAGTTGCAAGACTGTCTAGCGACGCTAGAGACTATCTAGTTGATGCTATAACATAATATGCAGATCACTTATATCTGTATTGGAGCTACGTGATGTGGATTAAATGTTTATTTGAATCGTCCAACCTGGTCTTTGCAGTATCATTTATGTTGGAGGATATGGCTGTGTTCAGGGACTGAATGACATACCCCTATCGGCACTTGATATGAGTCAGTGTGCGATTTAATTTAAAATAATCAAATATAAGAAGAACCTACGAATACCCCGACCTACCGTAACAGTGGTACTAGTCTGTGGAACAAGTGTGTGGTATAAGTGCCATTCAGTCACAGCTAGACACCAACATCATATGGGTCTTGAAGACGCTGGAACATCTTCATAATTATCCCATGACACTACTTGGGATACGTTACCGCCACCAGACTTGACCAGTGATGAGATGACCCAGTCTACAACATGCAAGGAACCAAAATCGACTGGAGCAGACGCCAACCAACACCTTACTGGCAGCTAAGTACCCATTCAGAGCTGCCAATTGAACTCTTAAGGAAAATTTTCAAAACCACAACCAGATCATCACCTGTGATGAATCCTTAAGGTTAACATTTTTTTCAAAATCTTTTATAAACGAGATGTATGTAAGCGTGGAGCCTCTTGCATCAACAAACTGGTAATTTAATCATCGATTCTAGCAATAACTATGGTTTGGTTTCATTTATTACACCTCATTCATTGGTTTTAAGGACTATCTTCATTGTACATGGACATCAGTGCTCCGCTTTTCTCCCTTAGATCCCACAAGGAGGATCTCAGCACAGTGCACAAACTCCACAGCAAGGTGAGGATCCCAATGTGTGTAAACAGAAATCAAACATTCTATAAATATGTTTGTGGCAGGTAGATTTTTCCTTCTTCTTCTTGCGATCGCATCTTTGATGATTACACCGTCAGACGAGTTCTCATGATGAATTCGACTGTTGTTTGAAGTTCCTCTTTAACTCCATATAGCTTTGAGTTTAGTGTTGAGTCATTGGGCCAGTATATCTTTCTTAACTGGTCATACAGAGGACAGTCCTGTAGAACATGCTCAGCAGTTTGTTCGTTTAATCCACATGTGCACAGTGGTGAAGCAGACAATCGTAGCTTGTGCATGTGTTTATTCAGTTTGTTATGCCCTGTCCTGAGTCGAAAAATAGTTATCTGTCCCTGCCGGTCGAGAGTGTGATAGTCATCTTTGGGTTGGTTCTGTTCTCTTCTGATAGTCTGGATAGCTCTCTTTTTCTCAAAGTATGTGACTTCATTATCTTCTTGTTCACATTCTCCTCCCTTTTTTACAAGTTTATCTGCCTTTTCATTTCCGGGTACACCACAATGAGATGGTACCCACTGAAGTATGGTTCTCTTTTTGGCAGCTACCTTGTTTAGTTCATTTCTCAGATGCGGGAGTTTTTACCACCCTTGAGAGCTTGCAGGACAGACAGTGCATCTGTGAGGATGACTACCTGGTGGCAGTCAGAGTTGGTGTTATAAATCATATTTGCAGCTTGCTCTAGAGCTTGAACCTCAGCTGTATAGTTGGAACAGAATTTACCAGTGGGAATGTGCCTAGTCTCATAGTGGTTGTCAGGATATGAGATAAAGATACCGGCACCTCCATTCCTAACAGCATTAGTTGCTGATCCATCTGTATAGGCATGTATCCATGATTGATCGGGATAGCTTTCTTGGATCATACTCAATGTAGCAGTTCGTTTTTGCAGATCATTATACTCACATCCACTTGTGAGACCACTGACTGATGTATTAATTTGGAGGGCACTGCTGGCCTGCTCCCATGGTACAGGGTATAGGGTGGGCTTCAGTGGTGTTGTCTTCATGGATAGGTCTTCTTGATGCTGTCTTATAAGTCTTTTCCCTCGATGCACAAAGCTGCTACGCTTTAGACGTCCCAATGCCAGATCATCTAGTCTTGCCTTCATTGGGTGCATTGGCATACTGTTGTACTTTTCCATCTGGATCATGGTTTTTGTGTCTCTTCTATGGGACAATGTCTGTAATCCAGCAACCTTCTGCATCTCTGTTATTGGTGTAGTTTTCATGGCTCCTGTAATGAGCCTGAGAGCTTGATTTTGCACCTTGTCCAAAGACTGCAGATGTGAGTTAGCAGCTGATGACCATGCTGCTGAGCTAAAACTCTAAGTGTGGTCTTATTACTCCATTATAAATCTTCTTTAGATTTCGTTCATTTGCTCCCCAGTTGGTACCTGCTAATTTTCTGAGTATGCCTAGTCGTCTTCGGGCCTTTCCTTCTGCGTTTTCAATATGCTTATTCCATGTAAGCCTTTGGTCAAATGTCACCCCAAGATAGGTGGGGTAGCTTTCTTCCTTGATCACGGTTGTCCCTAGGTGTATGTTAGCTGATTTGTCCTTGGGGGCGAGGGAGAACAGTGTTGTGGAGGTTTTGTCTGTGTTTTATTGTGATAAGCCATTTCTCTGCCCATGACACTAGCATGTCTGCTGCCCGCTGCATTCTATAATTTGCTGTGGTGACATTTTCATCAGCGCACCAGAGTACTAGGTCATCTGCATATAAGGCAGCTTTAACTCCTGCAGGGAGATCTTTCACCAGGTCATTGATGTAAACAAGGAAGAGTGTTGGGGAAATTACTCCTCCTTGAGGTACCCCCTGATGGAGCAACACTTTTCTGCTCTGCAGACCGTCAAGAGTGACTCTAGTTCTCCTGTTATGCAAGTATGACTGGATCCATTTCATCATGTTGCCTTGGATTCCACTTCTCCTAAGTTTTTGCAATGAGGCCATCTTTCCACACCTTGTCAAAGGCCTGCTTGAAGTCGACCCAGATCGTTAGGACCTTTTTCTTCTCCTGGAAGGCATCTTCTATTGCTTGAGACAAGTAAGTAACTTGGTCTTCTATACTGTAGCATTCTCTAAATCCAGCTTGTTCCGGCATCAGGATCTGCTCAGACTCTAAATACCATTTCAATCTGTGGTTGACTATTCGCTCCATAGTCTTCCCAACACAGCTTGTGAGACTGATTGGCCGGTAACTTGCAGCCTCGGTCTTACATTTCCCTTTCTTTAGTATGGGTATTGTGATGGCTTCTCTCCATACTTGGGGTACCGTTCCTTTCAACCAGCTGTGGTTGAATATCTCAAGCAGTTTTTGTCTTTGCTGCTGAGCTCAGATTTACTAGCATTTCGTTGCTGATTTTGTCTGGGCCGGGTGACTTTTGAAACTTAAGCTTGGAAATAGCCTTCTGTAGTTCTCCTAGTGTGATGGGTTCCCTCATTGGGGCAGGAGTATCTGTCTGTCCCATGGTTGCCAGTATTTCTTTTCTTATCTCTCTCTGATGATCTATGTTAATGGGTAAGTTGCTTTCTGAACTGTATCTTCTAGCAAACAAGTCTGCAGCTTGTTTTCCTCTGAAAAGTTTGCCACCTTCATCCAATGTGATAGTCTGCCTAGGTGAGGAACGCTCTTCATTTAGAGACTTGACTAATCTCCAAAGTTTCCTGCCATCTTTCTCAAGGTTCAGCGATGCCGTTTTAGTTCTCCAGCTTTTCCGTTTTTCTTCTAGCTTTGTTCTCTGAAACTCTGCTACAGCCTTTTTCCATTTGTTGTGAGTTTCAAGTGAAGGCTGAGACTCTGCGTCCTTTCTAGCCCTGTTCATAGCTTCCTGACGTTCTTGGAGTGTGCTGGACCAGTATGGTATGTAGTTACGCCGGCATCCTTTGGGAATGGTTTCTTTTGCAGCTTGTAGTATGCATCTGTTGAAGTCTTTTACCACTTCATTAATGTCTCTGTTCTGTACCTTGAGGGTAGACAGCAGCATGTTCACCTGATGCCTGAATAAACCCCAGTTGGCTTTTTTGTACCAACGGGCTGATCACCTGTTTGCCAGTCACTTCGATTACGGAAACAACAGCAAATGGATTGATTTGCCGTTGCCCTAAAGACGCCAATAGGCGTGATGGGAAACAATGGCAAAGAAAACCTATCTGCTGTTGCCCTAAGACGCCACTAGGCGTAATGGCCACTGACTGCTTTGACGGTCGGTGGCTAAGGACGGAAGAAGAAGAAGAAGGCTTTTTTGTAGTTCCATCTTGTAATGGCTGGGCCTGTACTGAGAGTTGCACTCTGGACAGTAAGAAAGATTGGGCGATGGTCGCTTCCCCCTAGTTGGTCTCCTACTTCTCTACTAATAGATCCAGCTATATCTGGTGTGGAGAAGGCAAGATCTGGTGTTGAAGTTGTGTGCCATCCTCTGGAGTAGAAGGTAGGAGTATCTGTGGCATTATTGACTAGGATTAGGAAGTGATCATCTTGCCAAGTTTCAACCTCTTCACCTCTGTGATCCAGATGGTTATAGCCCCAGCTCTGGGAGTGGCTATTAAAGTCTCCAACTGCTATAAAGTTGGTGGCTGGTACCTGTATAGAGCTGAGACTCAGGGGTTTGTTGTTCGGACAGTAATAGTTCAGGAGTTCTATTTCCATCTTGTCTACCTTTATCTGCAACAGCTGATATTCTGCTCCATCCATGAAGGTTTTCCTTTCGTGTGCAGGAATGTTATTCCTTAAAAGAGTAAGTACTCCTCCTTTTCGTCTATCTTTTCTGTCAGATCTGAAGCATTGATATCCCCTTATTTTAAAGGTTTGATCTGCTTTCAAGTGAGTCTCTTGGATACAGCAAACACTGACTTGCTTCTCATACAAGATGTTTTCCAGCTCTGTCTTTTTGCTGTATCCAGCCTGCTTGCTGTTCACTCCCTCTGCATTCCAGTGCATCATGACAAGTGGCACTCTGGGTTTCTCTTTTTCTGTTTTGTTTTGGTCAGTAGTTCTCCTCCGCCGTCTGCTGACTCCACAAGACGGTCTAGAGGGTCCTCCAGTAGCTGAGGGTGGGCTCTGTCGAGGCTCAGAGCCCAGCACTGCACCTGCCTGGTGGAGCTCCACAGGGCGAGCACCAGTACGAGATTTATTTGACGGTGTACTCTCCATAGAAAAAAAAAAAAGCGAGTTGCGTGATACTGTGGTTTCCGGTGCGCCTTCTGGCCCAGTATCTATGACTTTAGCACCTGTTCAACGGGAGAGTGGGCTCATCCCTAATCTGTTTATGTTCCCAGTAGTAGACTATTCGCAAGCAGCCTGGGGGTGTCACTGCTCTGCGCGGACCTTGTTTACCGAGGTGGCGTCCGAGCTCGTATGGTGAAAATATGGTTGCGTTATCTTCAAAATAGCCCTGTCTTTCCCATGGCTTTTCTGCCATCCTGCAACTTTGAGTTAGGGAGTTCTGAGCTCCAGTCTCTTTCCCAGGCATTTTATCCTGGCCTGGCACGCATACAGAGGACCCCACTTCTGGTTCTAAGTTAGCAGTTGGGGATAGGTGGGGTAGCACACTGTGCATTCCCCGTCATCCAGGGGGCTCTCCAACTATGCAGAGCTTGCACAATGCTGTGCTCTGGTTCTGGGCTCTCCCAAGGAATCCTCACGTCCTGCACAGAGCCACTTCCAGATACCCACCACCTGCCAACCCTCCATTGTAGAAATCTCCTGCATGCGGCCATCCAGTCAAGAGCCAGTATTAAGTCTGGTGCCCAAGTGATCTCCCCAAGCTCAGTGTGCAATGCTGGGTTCTCATCATGCTGCAACACAGGGGGGATTGTGATGCTCAGCCATCTCTCTCAACTCTGCACCGATAAGTGACATCGGGGACTTAACTGTGCCTCAGTACTGGGAGGCCCCGTTTCCGGGTACACCACACACACAGCCAATTGAGGCAACGGTCGCCGTGGGCGTGTCTTCAGTGGGGAAGTTGTGGAGTCTTCCTGTCCATGTTCTTGCACATCCTAACACTGCCCGCAAGACATTGGAGGTTTGGAGAGTGGCCTTCTCTGCTTTTTTGAGCCGGGGTGGGCTCCCCGGGCAAGTCTCGATGGGGATCGGGACATGTCCACGCGCCAGTGGGCCCAGCATCGGCCGCATCTGATGGAGGACTTGCTCTGCCAGGTTTGATGTGGATTTCCTACCGCCCCGGGTAGAAGCCAGAAGTGTACTGTGCCAGCTCTGGGGGAGATAAAGGGGGTGTTTCTGCGTCTCCTTGTGATACGTAGCCAAGGTAGGGCTCACAGTGCTCTTTCCCCGCCACCAAATTGCCTGCTGGTTACGCCGAGTTCTCCGAGGCTCTAGGCATGTGACCAAGAGTTGAAGGCAATAGGATCGTCAAGTCCTGAGTCTCTGTGCCTGTACAATGGGTTCCGATCTTCAGGGAGCAGTCCACACTCGTTCCCACTCCCAAGACTTGTTCAGTATCCATCTGGCTCCTTCCCACCCACAGAGGGCGTGTACGGTGTAGTGCACTGGTTTTATTATCGAGGTTTGCTCCTCTAGATCCGTTGTGTTTAGCCTGAGGATTCGCACCCTCAGTTACCAGGACTACCTCGAGGAGGGTGTGGCTCTTCACCACGCACAACGATCTTGGGGTATGAGAGGTTTTGCTAGGCCAAGAGACTAACACCGCAATGGTCGCTCCTTTCATGAACAAGAATTCACTAGGCCTAGGGTGAAGCAAGGGGGAACCCACTACCCACAACACCAGCACATCATACCCCCTGTCTGTAAAAGACTTTGCCCCAGATTTTTCCTAATTTTGTAAATTTTGCCACGGCAGCAGCCATATGGCCTACCCTTTACGATTTCTAACTGCCGAGGGATTTTTAATGTGTACAACTTGCACTCGGGGCCTCCTATTTTTTCACCCTTATTGGAGAAGGCTACCCAGGGAGATCAACGGGAGCAAAACTAAACCAAAACATTGGTTACCATAGTAACAGTCAAACACAATTCTTAATTATGACTAACTGACATTATACATTAGCTAGGTAGATTTTTTTTTTAAATCAATATATTACACACCTTGGTCGAAATGTACGATTTATTGCTGATGGAGTGCGCTGAAACAAGTTTCTGAATTCGCTCTAGCTCGTCAAACAGATTTCTTTTTTTACATACTGTGCAACGTTCCGTTTTGTGGGCAGCATCCAATGTTTATAACTTGGCATTTCCAAGAATTTCTCTTGAAACTGACAACCAGGCATGATTTCCAAAACGCAAATCTTACGTGTTAATTTCCGTAGATCTAACTTTCTTCGGTGCGTTGACCTCAAAGTTGACCATAAAGTTGCACTTCCAAATTGTTAGACTTCACTATACTAAGTCGTGCATCAAGAAGTGGTGTGACCAGTTCACTTCCTTGCTGCCGTTTAATTCCCTAACTCACGAGCAGTCAGGTACCCAGTTACATTTTCTCCCATGTTTGGCAAATAATTAATTATTTTTTTTACTTTTACAAAAAAATGCATTTTGCGTCATTTTTATTTTTTCAGACTGATATCCAAGTTTTATAAGTTGGCATTTCTAGCCACTTAATGTTGAAATCGACAACCAGGCATGATTTCTAAATTCAAATTTTCCTATGTGAAGAGTGAAGCACACTTTCAAGAAGTCTTGATCACATCTTTCAACGTGGCAATGCGTCAATCAAATGAACAGACGCTGCAGCTAAACATAAAATCGCACACATTCAAATATTTCGAAAGCCCCCGAAAATGTTGGGTAATGGATTTAGTGTGCAAAAGGAAATAAACAATCAATGGTAATATTTGAGCTAGATCACACGAGATTATTTTTTTTTTCCCAGGTCAAATGCTGGAAATTCAAGGTTTTTCAACCAGATTTCCCATTTTTCAAGGCTTTTTCACCGTTGCTATGGACCCTGCTGATAGTACACTCATTGTATGACTTCTGAAGTGTACATTATTAACAGTACACTTACCATATGACTGTGGGGTAGACTTCTGAAGTATACATTATTGACAGTACACTTACCATATGACTGTGGGGTAGACTTCTGAAGTGTACATTATTGACAGTACACTCACCATATACACTCACCATATGACTGTAGGATAGACTTCTAAAGAGTACATTATTGACAGTACACTTACTATATGACTGTATGATAGACTTCTGAAGTGTACATTATTGACAGTACACTTACCATATGACTGTAGGATAGACTTCTGAAGTGTACATTATTGACAGTACACTTACCATATGACTGTAGGATAGATTTCTGAAGTGTACATTATTGACAGGACACTCACTGTATGATGATAAGTCAATACATTATTGACAGTACACTTACAGTATGATGATGTCATTACATTATTGACCGTACACTTACCGTATGATGATTAGTCATTACACTGTTGACAGTACATTTACCGTATGATCATAAGTCATTACATTATTGACGGTACACTTACCGTATGACTGTAGGATAGATTTCTGAAGTGTACACAAAGATGATACCAAAAAGTCCAGCAACAGCACAGCGGCCAGCTAAAGCCAAGGCTATTGTCACATTAACAAGACCTGAGGAGAGAACACGTTCATCAGTCAAGCTTATCTGAATATTTCTTTAATAAAAGGCAATATATCATACACACTACATGGAACTGGCAACCTCATGATGTAAACAAATTATGCATGCAGGCATATCTGGAGTCATCTTTAGATGACCACCAGATAAGCACAATCCTATAATATACAGATGTGGAAGTGAACCTCAGTCTGTGAGGCTAATTACACTAGGGTTACCATATTGTTCAACGCAAAAAAAAGGAGGACAATTTTCAATTTTTTTTGTCATGAGAATGAGGACAAGGGAGGACATTATACTGAACAATGATGCATGGAGGCATATCTGGAGTCATCCTCATATGACCACCAGCTATGCACAATATGTGTAAGTGGAAGTGAACCTATGTCTGTGAGGCTAATTACACCCTCAATGACTCTTGAAATCATCCACACATTTCCAAGGATTCCCCCTGTGGTGAAACGTGTAGAGAACCCAGCATTGCACACTAAGCTTGGAGAAGTCACTTGAGCCCCAAGTATAATTCTTTGGCTTTGACTTGGTTGACTGCATGCAGAAAGATCTAACTGTAGACCCAGTTTTAGGCAGGGGAAGCTGAGAAGTGGCTCTATGCAGGACGTGACAATTCCTTGGGAGAGCTCAGAACCACAGCACAGTATTTTAGCTCTGCATACTTGGAGAGCACCCTTGGATGGCGGGGAATGCACAGTATGCCAAGCGCTTCTTCCTCCTAGCTTAGGACAAGATGAGATTATCCTTTATATTCAAGCCAAGCTGGAGAAACTAGAGCTCATGACTTCTACTCAACACATTTCAGAATGGCAGAAAAGCCACAGGAAAAGCCTACATCTACAGAGAAGATAATACCAAGGAGTCTTCATCTTTGTATTGACTGCTAAATAGCGAGAAGCTCAGCAGCCCTAGTTAAACAACAACAACAACCCTAAGGATTCCAGAACATGGACTGCCTTGTAATGATATCAACAGGTTTCCTCAGTAATGTGTGTCCTATCCATCACCAGTGTCTTCTTCTGATCTCGCTCCACTAACATTTGTGGACAGAATGAACGAGGCTGCTGTTTAACTGATAATGGAAAGTCTAAAATTAAATTAAATTATGGCATAGTCAGTCCTATTGTATGGCTCTGAGACATGGACAACAACAAAAACAACAACCAAAAAAGCTACAGACTTTTATAAACGGGTGCTTGCGTAGAATAGAAGGACTGAAATGGTATGACAAAGTCACAAATGTGGAATTGATGACAAGAACCAGACAAAAGCCAGTGGAACAAGAGTTGAGAAGAAGACGCTGGCGATGGATAGGACACACATTGAGGAGACCTGCTGATAGCATTACAAGGCAGTCTTTGTTCTGGAATCCACAGGGAAAGAGAGGCAGAGGTAGACCAAAAAACACATGGAGAAGAGAACTGGATACAGAGGTGAAAATTATGAGGAAAACATGGAAAGAACTTGAGCGGATGGCACAGGACAGCAAGACGTGGCATGTGTTTGTTGAAGGCCTATGCTCCTTGGGGAGCTAAGGGGTATTGAAATTATGGCATGAATTTAGATGAGCTCAATGCAGTCAATGTAGTTCACAGCAGTCTCTTATGGCACAACCAAAGAATAGGACTACACTTCCCTCAGGGTGATTAATATGATGTTCTGCATGGGGCTGGCAACCTCATCATGTCAAACATAAACCATTAGCTCAGTGGTCCATGGTTCGATCCCCAGTTGAGGTGGGATATTTTAGACCGCAAACGGCTCCAGGGTCGACCCAGCCTCTTGAATTGGGTACCAGAGCAACTCTGGGAAGGTTAAGGCAGCCGGCGTGACGCCGACCACATCACCCCTAGTGTGCTGATGGTCAAGAAAATATGGGCCTAACACCATATTCCCAATATGCCTCAATGGGTGTGTAACGGGATCCTTTACCTCTATTATTGCAAGAGCATGTGAATGCTTTGTGCAGGTTTCCTGCAAGGAGTCCAGCTCCAGTGGTGGCTCTATAAGGAGCGAAAAGGAAAATGATGAACTAGATGAGTGCCCATGCTCAAAATGTAGCTGTAGGGTGGTGATGATGATCAATCATTGGGGGGGGTCTGCGCCAACCATTCATGTTTTTCTGCCTGTTGCAGTATTCTATAGACTTCTTCATTCATTCTTAAATAACCACGTCTATCTCTCTTATAAACTAAGTAGTCTCAGCCTTCTCTCGTCACCATACAGACACATAACTGTCTGTCAGATCTTCAAACTTGTTGAAAAGATGGTGTTTGACTCAGCAATGGCTGGTACTCAGAAAATTATCACTTGATTTCTTCTTGGCAAGTAGTAGTATGGTTCTGTTGTATCAGACTCTGGGTGTTCCTTATGCAATTATTCTTTACAGTTATTGTTTATTATTGATATTATCCATTCATATGTTGCCGTCTTCAGTTTGGATTTTGCTCCTTTCTTCTTTGGTAAGTCTATCTGCCTTCTAATTTCTATATATCTTACAGTGAGGAGGGAATCACTGTATTTTAGCTTTTTGAATTTATAACTGGTCTCCATTAGAATTTCTGCCTGACTGTCTAATTTTATTGTCTAATTTCAGTCATGGTAGCTCTGAAATCTGCCCCATGCGGTAGTTTCCACTAGGGTTGCCATATTGGCTTTAGGGCACATTTTATAAATTTGATTAGTAATTTGACTTTCAAATTACCACAAATCACCTACCATAGGTGTAGTCGCTGATAACACCAGCAGCAATACACAACACAGCAGCAGCAACAAAACAGGCCAACAAAGGTTTCTTGCGGCCAAATCTAGAACATAAGAAGAAATACAATTTTGTGATTACAGAATACAGGTCAATGAATACAAAAATTCTAAAATTTATACTAGCTTTGACACAAGGGAACAAACTGTTTTGTGCAGCTTTCTGACATTATTTTCAACACTACAGAGAAATGCTTAAAATAATTCTACTACTTTATTTTACTTTACTTAGTCACTCCTCTTCTACCCTGAGGTGTACGTGTTAGCCAGAGAAAGAGTCATGCTATCCTATCAAATGTCTTTGGCATAGTTCCAGCCCAGTCCTTGATCCTTCACAGATTGTCTGATGTTGTCTCACCCAGTGAATTTTGGATCATCCTGGAGGTCTGGATCCTGGTTCTTGATTTCCCATGTCTGCTGTGATAGCTGGTCTTATTCTGCAGACATGGTTGAACCATCACAACTAAGAGTGTTCCACTTTGGTTTGCCCGTGCTGGATTTTGTGGCCATGATGTATCGTGTGGTTGTGGACATCGTATTCTTGTTACCCAGACCACCTGCCTCAGAAACCTCATTTCTGGGGTTTAGAGCTGGCTTTTGTACATTGCAGTCATTGCCCATGACTCACATCTGTAAGTCAACACTAACATATAGGCAAAGTGGTATACAGCCATCTTTGTGTGCTTTATCTTTTAACAATAATGAATGATACGTACAAACTGATCCTTCATTGTAAATCTACGTCCATATTAGATCCTACACAATGAACATGAGAAACTAGTCATTATCGTAACTTCGGTTATAATCACTAATATAAACAACTTGTTAACCATATTGATCAAGCTGAGTGTTAACTGAATAACCAAGTTGTGAGTGTCGTCGACCAGGGATTGGCGGCTCCTGAGCCGACCCAGTTCTAATGGGTACCTCCGAAATCGGCGAGTATCTGCCTGAATGGCGAGGGACACCTGTCTCTGTACAAGAAAAGGGATACTCACGTAAAATCAATGTCAGGTTAGATATTAACAATAACCTGAGATTTCGCCTCGAGTATTAGCGGGCGTACGAAAAAAAAAAAAAACCAAGTTGTGAATGAGTCATCATCATCATGAAGTGCCTTGCCATGTAGGTGATAATTTTTCTCCAGAGACCTTGATGTCTGATGGTCTTCGTTAATTGACGTTGACTTCCTCCCATGCTAAAAATGTCTAGCTGTTTACCATCTTGTCTCTCTGTCTTTCCCTCTCTCTCTTGCTCTATATTCATCATTATTACTTACTTACTTAGTCGTTCCCCTTCTACCGTGAGGTGTAGAGGTTTGGAAGAGAGAGCGCCAGACTATTCTATCGGCTGTCTTCCTCCTGGCCTGGTTCCATTCTAGTCCTCGGTCCTTCAAAGATTGTCTAATGTTGTCCTCCCAGCGGACTCTGGGTCGTCCTCGGGGTCTGGATCCTTGGCTCTTTGTTTCCCATGCTTGTCGTGGTAGCCGATCTTTTCATCATTATTTCCATTTTTTATTCACTGTGGAGCATGCAGCTACAACTGCAGCTAGCCCTCTTAGAGGAAGCCTGCATGAAAACACTTGTGCTCTTACGGCAGTGGTTTCTGAAGCAAAATTTAAGTTGCCAGTTCCATGCACAAACTCATATTAGTAACCTCATGCCCGAGGGAGCAGTCGTCATACTCTCCTCAGAGACCCCTGCAAACTAATGGGGCTGTGCCTCAATGGGCCGGCCAAATTTGATTTTTGAACAATGACAAGTGTGTTATTTATGAGATATCCAGTTTTGGTGTTGACAAGATGGTCAAATTTGGTGTACCTCATCGTCAGTTGCCATACTGCACAATGAGGAGCATGGAACCACCACAGCTGATGGTTATAAGAAGCTCACACTAAAACATTGATGTGCTCTTGCGGTGTTGGCATCTAGAGCAATCTATTTCACATGATGAGGTTACCAGTTCCATGTACAATCTCTTATTAGTCGCCACTTATGACGTGCCTGAGGGAACAGTAGTCCTATTCTTTGTCTGACTCCTGGGAACTATACAGGGGCTCGGTATCCATTGAATGTTAAAATTTGATGTACATAGGATGGTTAAATGTGGTGTATATGGTATGGTTAAATCTGGCATACATGGTATGGTCAAATCTTGTGTACATGGTATGGTTAAATTTTGTGTACATGGTTTGGTCAAATCTGGTGTATATGGGATGGCCAAGTTGAGTTAAAAACAGAATGAGACAGTTAGGTTTAAATTTCATAAATTAAAAATGACAGAAATAGTACATGAACAAGATGTGAGAAGAACATGACAGTAACATTAAGTAGGAACCAAAAACATTTGTCATACATTTCTGCATTCATGTCACTCTTTACCTTTCAGTTCCCTACAGAGTGTTGGCCTTCTACAACTTTATGCCAATCTATCCTATCATGTGCCATCTGTTCAAGGTCTTTCTAAGTCTTCTTTATACACTTCACGTCTGCCTCAAGTTCCTTTCTCCATGCATTTCTCTATTTACCTCTACCTCTCTAAACATGGAGATTGCACAACAAGTGCTGCATTGTAATCCTATCAACAGATTTTCTCAGTGTGTGTTCTTTAAAATGTCAATGCCATCTGCTCATCTTCCACTGACACTTGTCAACAGCTCCAAACTGTTGATCTTAAACCACTTAAATCCTTATGCAAGCATCCATATATAAAAGTCTGTAACTTATTGGTTGCATGTATACCTACCTCTTCATGATGGGGAGTGTCAGAGCATAAGCAGCTGTCTCAACGGCTCCGCCTATAAAGAAGATGAGGTACCTGCTGCCTGTAAAGCTGGTCATTTGGAATGTCAGGCCGTAATAGCTTGTAGAGATGGCAAACCTTAGAGTATGGATGAAGAAAATAATGACTTGTAAAGATGGCAAACCTTTGAGCATGGATGAAGAAAATAATGACTTGTGAAGATGGCAAACCTTTGAGCATGGATGAAGAAAATAATGACTTGTGAAGATGGCAAACCTTGGAGCATGGATGAAGAAAATAATGACTTGTGAAGATGGCAAACCTTAGAGTATGGATGAAGAAAATAATGACTTGTGAAGATGGCAAAAATTTGAGCATGGATGAAGAAAATAATGACTTGTGAAGATGGCAAACCTTTGAGCATGGATGAAGAAAATAATGACTTGTGAAGATGGCAAACCTTAGAGCATGGATGAAGAAAATAATGACTTGTGAATATGGCAAACCTTAGAGCATGGATGAAGAAAATAATGACTTGTGAAGATGACAAACCTTAGAGCATGGATGAAGAAAATAATGACTTGTGAAGATGGCAAACCTTAGAGCATGGATGAAGAAAATAATGACTTGTGAAGATGGCAAACCTTAGAGCATGGATGAAGAAAATAATGACTTGTGAAGATGGCAAACCTTAGAGCATGGATGAAGAAAATAATGACTTGTGATGATGGCAAACCTTTGAGCATGGATGAAGAAAATAATGACTTGTGAAGATGGCAAACCTTAGAGCATGGATGAAGAAAATAATGACTTGTGAAGATGGCAAACCTTAGAGCATGGATGAAGAAAATAATGACTTGTGAAGATGGCAAACCTTAGAGCATGGATGAAGAAAATAATGACTTGTGAAGATGGCAAACCTTAGAGCATGGATGAAGAAAATAATGATTTGTGATGATGGCAAACCTTAGAGCATGGATGAAGAAAATAATGACTTGTAAAGATGGCAAACCTTAGAGTATGGATGAAGAAAATAATGACTTGTGAAGATGGCAAACCTTAGAGCATGGATGAAGAAAATAATGACTTGTGAAGATGGCAAACCTTAGAGCATGGATGAAGAAAATAATGACTTGTGAAGATGGCAAACCTTAGAGCATGGATGAAGAAAATAGTGACTTGTGAAGATGGCAAACCTTTGAGCATGGACAGAGGAATAGCACATTTTAGAATAAAGACAACAAAAATAATCGGTTGTGGAGATGTCGCATCTTAGAACATGGACAGAGAAAATGATTAGTTGTGGATATTGCAAACATGGACAGAGAAAATGAGCAAACCTATGAACAGAGAAAACTGACTGTAATAGCCTGTGGAGATGGCAAACCTTAGAACATGGACAGAGAAAATGGCAAACCTTAGTATATGGACACAGACAGCAGTAAACCTTAGAACATGGACAGAGAAAAAAAGGCAAACCTTAAACATGGACAAAGAGTAGTAAACCTTAGAACATGGACAGAGAAAATGGCAAACCTTAGAACAAGGACAGAGAAAATGGCAAACTTTAGAACACGGACAGAGGCAAACCTTAGAACACTGAGAGAAAAAATAATAAGAAATTATTCTCCATCAGTAAATATGTACCAAACTTTAAAAATCTATCTGTACCCTACTTGACCATTCAATCGGTACAAAGCACAACCATTTTGTCTATATCCAAATTAACCCTTCCATTTATACCATTCTATTTATATCACACTTTACCATTCCATCATTGCTCAACTTGATCATTCCATCCACACCCAACTTGACCACTCCTTTAGTCATTCCATCCACACCCAACTTGACCATTCCATCCACACCCAAATTAGTCATTTTATCTATAGCCGACTTTACTCAAACCACACCTGACTCGACAACTGTATCCACACCCAACTTGATCACTCTATCACAGGAGTTGGCAACCCAGGAGCTTTTGGAATCTACTTTAGTAACATTGAGCCCTCTAAAGATCTATCATATATACATAAATATATATATATACATATAGTGTGTGTGTGTGTGTGTGCATGTGTGTGTAATTTTAATCGGGGGTAGAGGAGGGAGGGGTGATGAAGCTTACAAAGAAAAAAATCACATTCCTATCTTATGCAGTTCACGAATATATTTTAGCAGCCAGCTCAAAAGTTGCCTAAAGATCTACAAAATCCTCCACTGGGATCAACTGGCAGATCGGGATCGACTGGTTGCCGACCCATGCTCTATCCACACACAACTTGGTCATTCCATTCACACTCACGTCGACCATTCCACCCACACCCAAAATGGTCATTCAATGCCCATCCAACTTTACCAATTCGCCGATATCCATCTTCACTAATCCATCTACATCCAACTTGGTCACTTTCACCCACACCCAACTCAGTCACTCTGTCCACACTCAACTTGATCTTTCCATCCACACCCAACTTTAGTCAATCCATCCTCACCCAACTTGATTATTCCATCCACGCCCAACTTTAGTCATTCCATCCACACCCAACTTGATTGTTCCATCCACGCCCAACTGCCTTATCTAACAGCAAACAGGTTTTCTTTTGTAAAACATAGTTTGTCATGTCACTTTGTTGAGCCAGTAGCACTCCTTTAAGCATTTTTATTTACTACCAAACTTTCAACCAAGTATTTAAGCTTGACCAACTTTTTAGCTAAAGGTCACACTGTTTAAGTGACAGCTGAGTCTGGTGTATCCTGTTCTTGGTTGAAAGATTGTGCTCAGCATCACACATCACAGGCTGCTGATGCTACAATTTTGTTTGGGTCAATTATTTATATATGGCACGTCCAGTAAACAGTTTTCCCCATCGGTTTCAGTGATTTCTCTTTGATGTTGTTTTGGGGGTATTAGCTTTGCTATCTGCATGTTGACCACCCCGTGTAGTTCCGGGGGTCTCTGAAGAGACAAAGAAAGAATAGAACTACTGACCCACATCATGTAAAACAAACTGTCACAGAAACCACCACTACAAGTGCATGTGAATGCTTGGTGCAGTCTTCCTGGAGAACACCAGCTGCTGTGGGTGGCTAACAGTGAAAGCAAAATGATGACTATGAATGATGATGTTGGCTGGAGTTTTTGTCTGAACCACACTTGTTCCTTGTTTTGCTAGTCTCTCTGCTTTTTTTTTAATGCCTGGTATGTCTGTGTGTCCTGGTATCCATTGTAGGGTGACACCAGAGGTGTTTGCTGTAGGAGACTACCAATCTTTAAAGCTAGCTATATTATTTCTTTGTTTTCAGTTGAGAGGTAATCTTCCAATGCCTGCAGTGTTGATTTTTAATAAGCAAAGATTATAATGTCTGAGGGTTTATAGATTTCTCATTTAAAGTGGTTGAGTACTCACCATATATAGAAAAGGATAAGCGATCTCTGTCTGATATGAGATGTACGAAACATGTCAATCAGATTATACTGCTGCCGGTGTTGATTGTCTGAGCTTTCTGCACATGAATCTTTCTTAAGTTTCTCCCAGCTGACTGCAGGGAAAGCGATCTGCAGAATAAAGTCAGACATAATGTTATTTAAAAATCACAGCTGATTTCCACAGAACTGCTAACTGAGCACCAGATATTAAAAACAATGAGAAAGATCTAGCCCATGTCAATTCTTCAGCTGATACCAGCAAGCACCCTACCACGCTGTTAAAAAGCAACTAACGTGTACATGGGAACAGAAACCTCATCATGTTAAAAAAAGTTGTTATAGTGCAAAAGTCGTGCCTTGGTGCTAGCTTCCTGCATGGTGGAAAACTATCCCATGCTCCCTAAGGAGTTAAAAATGGAAGCAAAGTTATTGTACAGAAAGGGCAGCAGAGACAGTTGTATAAAAAGGGAAACAGAGACAGTTGTTGTATTAAAAGGGAAGCAGAGACAGTTGTATAAAAAGGGAAACAGAGACAGTTGTTGTATTAAAAGGGAAGCAGAGACAGTTGTATAAAAAGGGAAACAGAGACAGTTGTTGTATTAAAAGAGAAGCAGAGACAGTTGGGAAGCAGAGACAGTTGTATAAAAAGGGAAACAGAGACAGCAGTTGTATTAAAAGGGAAGCAGCGACAGTTGTATAAAAAGGGAAACAGAGACAGTTGTTGTATTAAAAGGGAAGCAGAGACAGTTGTATAAAAAGGGAAACAGAGATAGTTGTTGTATTAAAAAGGAAGCAGGGACAGTTGTTGTATATAAAGGGAAGCAGAGACAGTTGTTGTATACAAAGGGAAGCAGAGACAGTTGTTGTATAAAAAGGGAAGAAATTATTATCTATGTGCTGAACTTTAAAAAAACAATATTATAGGACTTTAATCACTGCTAAATCCGTCGCTTGTGGCTGAAAATTTCACGGCAGAGCTGTCTTCATTATCAGACGTCTGGTTAACAAAAGGTATTCTAGGTGTTGAAAACGTTTTTCTGGCTCCAGATGTAAAAGGCACACCTGTTTGGTCAAGGAGGACAGAAGATATTCAGGAGACCTTAAAAAAAAAAAAAGGATCGAGCTGCTTTGCCAACATCCTGTAGCAATTAAGATTTGGTTCTATGTTATGCATTAACACAGAATTGCATTCCATTAAGTGGTCATGCTTCATTATCCTTGAAATGACAATGCTTCTGGGCCGTCCCACCACTCTGTATGAAATTGATGAGCATGTGAAAGTTATATTCCTGCCTCCCATGGAGTTTAGTGCTCAATGTAAGATCAAATTTTGTAAGCACGTAACAGAAATATCGTATAAAATACAAATGGTGTTGTACTGAAAAAGTGCTAATCGAACAGCGTAAGACGGGGATTGATGTATTCATGAGATTACGATGAGTGCTGGAGGAAAGGTGCCCTATATAAGATTTTAAAAATTAGGTATACTAGGTAAAGCATATAATTATCTAGAAAAATTCCTACAAAAAGATGTTTCACAGAACAAATAAATATATTTTTCTTTTTCTTCATTGTACACTTTCAGACGTCAACTTGAATAGGTTTAAAGAAAGCTGTGGTCATCCAAAGGTTGTCGGTATCTTCACAGAGTTTGTCCAGGATTGGTCTGGTGGCAGTCATATGTGCTTTCTCTGTTCTTCATATGTTGAGCACTTTTGCAGCAGATGTTCAGCTGTCATTTTATCTGTGTCACCGTCACACTCATCTGCAGTTCCTATCTTTAGCCTTTTTAACAGATGGTATCTCAATCTGTTGTGGCCTGCACAAATAAATAATGGTAGATTCAATATATTTGAACAATAAACTGGAATCCCACAGGGTTCGGTAATTTCACCAACAATATTCACCACTATGGTAAATGACCTTGGAGATGAATTTCAAGACCTTAAAAACAACTTGTCTCAATTTGCAGATGGTGCAGCAATATGGAGAACAGGAAGCAATCTACCATTCCTTATAAAACAGTGCAAAATCAAACTGCTAATTAATCAGAATGGATGCATGAGCAGGGATTCCATCTAAAGGTAAAAAAAAAAAACAATAGGAATGATTTTTAGTAGAGGGCATGTAATTTAAAAAAATGGTATAACTGATATTAAAATAAATGAGCAAAAAATATGCAAGGCCAAAAGACTAGATTCCTAGGTATGATACTATGCCAACAACTAAACTGGAAATAACACACAGAATTACTGGTAGAAAACAGCAGGGGACTTATTAATATGCTTAAATACATAAAAGGAAGTGGATTGGGAGCCTGCAATAAGATCGATTACCGTTTATATTATCATTAATTATGGGCAAACTTGATTATGCCAGTGTTGTTTATGCATCAGCGGCCCCAGCAAAAAGAAATAAATACACACAGTCCAAAACCAGGCACTTTCAATAATAGCAAGAGCATCAAAGCGAAATAGAGGTATTAGAAGTAGCACTAGGCGTCACACCTCTGGAGCTAAGCAGAAAAGAGCTGAGATTCAACAACTGGGCAAATATGGTAAAACACATAACCCACCCAGCACACAAAACTACCACCCAGCACACAAAACTTTTGATAGAAATAACCAAAACATAGATATACTACTAGACTATAATAGTTATCCTTCAGTGTGAGAAAACAATGGAAGAACCAGATTATCATCCAAATCTATTCAATATAATAAACAGCAGTACTCAGTATAATGCAAAGATTCCACCACGTGAACTAATAGTACCAAAGGCCATAAGCAAATCTAAAGACATCTCAACAAAGAATAAAGCCCTGCAGTACATTGAACAGTACATATATAATAGTGTAACAATATACACAGATGGGTCAAAAGATAAGGACAGATAACTAAGAGCAGGAAAAGTAATACCAACATGGAAAATGTACAAAATAAATAAAGTCACAGGAAATATTTCCATCTTTACAGAAGAATTAGTGGCAATCTTAAAAGCTTTAGAAATAGTCACAGAAAACCCACCAAATAAAATTACTATTCTCACAGATTCTCTTTCATCAATACTAGCAATCAGAAACAGAGATGAATGCAGCACGCCAGACATCGTGGAGGAAATACTGCAGGGAAATATATTTCTAATCACCGCAGGATGCAGTGTCACACTAACATGGATACCAGCACATGTTGGTACCGCAGGAAATGAGCTTGCTGGCAGGGAAGCCAATCAGGGAAGAACTAGATGTAACAAAATCTAAGTTGGCCTAGGGAAATTTGAAAATAAGAGCTTAATTGCAAAAGCAATAAACAAAGAATGAATAGTAGATTGGAACCAAAGCAAAAAAGAAAGACACGCATATAAAATCCTGAAAAAGGCAAGCAAAAGATGCCAAATAACTAGATAAGCTAATAATACCAATTGTCATGAGATACATGACGTGTATACATGTGTGTGGGTAGAGAATGGAGTAACCTGTTTAGAGTGTATTATTATTGAAGTATGCAAGCTTGGAATGTTACATTTAAAAGTTCACTGTTAGAAGCACATGGCATGGTTGAAGAATACTCAGGGGCATACGTGTGTGAATCAAGGTTTACGGGCACATGAGAAAAGCGTGCAGAGTTAATGTAGTTAGCATACTTGTCAGAGAAGTATAATGAGATGTTAAGAGGAGTGTAGAACGCTGTTTTCTTTATATTTATTGTTCATAGGCCATACTGGCCATCACTGTAGAAGTTATTAATTATTATTTTGGAGAACGATATGGTTAGCTGTAGAAGTACTGTTGTTGTGCTGTAATATGAGCGCTGATGTAAATAATCAGCAGGTCGGGCTTACCAGGTGGCCGACATGGTGTGTGGGCGTATAAATCTCAACGGAAGGATGTGAAGTTCTAGAGTACAGCCATGATAACGCACACACCAATCCACGTATATAAGTCAGGAAAGGTTGTAACGACTGTGGTACAGTTATTCACTGTTTATTACCACAGTAACAAGGACATCATCAAATTCAAGACACACTGTCAATAGCACAAGATTGCAATTCATGTAAGTAACATTGATTTACTACCAAGTAGTGTATGGTAAATAATATCTCTGTGACTTCTCTTCAACAATCTGCAAGTAGTGCAGTGTAAATAATATCTCTATGACTTCTTTATCACATCTGACCAAACTAGTCAAGTATATCTCTGGCAAAACAGGCCGCATACATGACGGGCTTCCTTATATAAATAATGTTAATCTTCTGCATCACATCTGACCAAACTAGTCAGGTATATCTCTGGCAAAAATAGGCCGCATAGATGGCGGGCTTCCTTATATAAATAATGTTAATCTTCTTTATCACTACTTCCCGCACCGGGAGTAAGTCACCTCAAAATGCAAAGTTCTTAGCTACAACGAATAGCTTCAAAAGTATTGTTACCTGCTCTGCACTCCAGGAATCAAACACAAAAGAAACACTGGCCATTTCCTAGGCTTTACCGAACTATGCCAGAATCACAATCAAGGGGAATCTTAAACATATTTAATACACAAAGAACTCTGATCCCCGTTTACACAGCCAGAAAAACATGGCGGGACACCTTCTCCGCTCAACCGCCCAGACAGACTGTCGACAAAGAACCCCTCTTCCGGTCATGCGCAAATCGTCGCGCATGCCCAGATAATCGCAAGCCCCTGAGTTGAGCTCACATGGGACCAGTCCAGAACTTTCCTGGAAACTGATCTATAAAACTCCTTAAATGGTCAACTTGACAAGTCAAGGGAAGATAACAACTAAATCTAACTTATTCCAGAAAATATAACAACTGGTTAACTCCCTTAGACCACAGATATAAAAAAGAAGTATAAAAAGGTCACATTCCTAACTTAAAACAAACTGACTCTTAACAGGGAGTCTGTGGCCAACCGTCGTGGGAGACGGTCAGTGTTTTCTAGAGTATGTGAATAGTGTCTGTGATTTTAATTATGATATATTGGATGTGACGCGATGATGTTCCGCGTAAGGTGTATTTACAAGGCCTTTATATATTGTTATTTACCAGCGCGTTGTGTTCTGTCCCGCGCTTGGAAGTGGATGGATTGCTTTCCCGCGCCAAGAGGAGGTCTACGTTATAAGACCTTGGCTGTTCTGTTCCGAAGTGTGGATTTGGAAGAAGGAGGTCTATGGTAAGACCATTATTTGTTATTGTTTGAAGGTGCGTTGTTTGCTTTCCCGCGCCAAGAGGAGGTCTACGTTATAAGACCTTGGCTGTTCGAGTGTTTGGAAGCCAGATAGGAGCTTTGATAGAAAGCTTGTGTGTATCGACACTATAAGCGCGTTGTGGTTTTCCCTGCACTGTGAAGTTCTGGAGGAACTTGGATGTCTGGTGAGATCAGACCATAGAGATATGTGTGCGAGGAGTGAATGCCGCACTTACATTGAATGTAGACCATAGAGATACATGTGCGAGGAGTGAATGCCGCACTTAATAGAATGCAGTGGCTGCCAGTACATTAGGATGACTGTACTACATATTTTAATGATGCAAGTATTTTGTACTATTGTTACTGATGTCCAGGACTATGCTGTTGAGATTATATGTATGGAACTGTGACCCAGACTTCTGTCAAGTTATTCATTTGTGTACATCTGTCTTGAGTGTCCGTCCAATTTATGCACTAAATATTAGATAGTAAGATGCTTCACAAAATCTAGCTCATTATACTGGGGAACAGTATGTAACATGTTCCGTAACACCAATCAATAAAAAATGTGCTGACTCAAGCTTGGAACTGGATATCTCATGCTAGAGGAACTCATATGTGCAAGGTGTCAAGAACCAAATACAATTTCACACTTTCTGCTGAACTGCAAGAAATATGAACAGCACAGGAAAAACATAAAGACCTACTGCAATAATCTCAAGGTATAAATTAATGTAGAAAATCTGATAGGCATTAAAACCTCACCAGAACTATAAACGTTAATAAAACAAAATGTCACAAAAACAAAAGAAAAAAAAAATAAGGTTGCTCCCTGAACTTTGCAGACCCGCTCGCATACCTATCCAGTAGTTACACTGTTGTAGGCTTCCCCAGAAAGTTACAGATTTCGCAGGATTTACATAAATAAACCTCCAACCAATATTTAATGCATGTCAGGATAGATACAGCTGAGCTCCGGAACAATAACTAAAATGTAAAAATACCATTAAAGTATAATACAATGTAGTACATACAGCATACACAATCAAGAAAAATATCACACAAAGTAAAACAAGTCCTGATATAACCAGCAGTCCCATGTATATGGTAAATGGTTGAACGGAGCGTGATATGAAGAAAAGTAGCAAACAATTTTATTTAAATGTATAAAAAATGGAATCAGTGACATATGTATTTCTCTCCTTACTGGCTACAGACTTGATAATAAAAACAGCAACATCAACCAACAGAAATAGAATTCAGTGGACTCTAACAAACAGCTTTATGATTTATATTTTGCACTGACATGGTTCTTCAGACTTGCTATAGATTTTCATGAATGGGGGCCAACACAAAATATAAGGATTAAAATGGTAATAGCAGACCATCAACTGATGGAAATAACCCAAGTACCAGTGGAACAACAGGCGAGCAAAAGATATGTTGGATAAGACATACATTAAGGAAATCAGGTGACATCAATACAAGGTAGTCTTTGTTCTGAAATCCCTAGGGCAAGATATGAAAGCCTCTCAGCAAGTAGGGTAAACTTAGGTCTGGGAATGAGACAGTCTAAAGCAGGCTGAATTGTTGATAGATCGTCTTTTTTTTCACCCAGGAAAACTAGTACTTGCAATTTTATAATTATATTAAACTACATGCTCATAACCACAAGGTAATTTGGCTATTTACAATCACAGACACTTATCCTCGGTCTTTGATCATCTCAAACAGCTAAAGCACAATAACCATTAAGCAGAACTCAAAAACAAGTGTAGAACACTTCTCCCTACTGACCTTGTTAATCCTACATATTCTATAGATCAAAGCCTCTGCTTTCTCCAGCTTCCCCTTCATTATCAACCAGCGTAGAGATTCTGGGATCACCCTGGGTGGACAAAACAAGTAGACGATCGTAAGATGAAAATGGCAGAGACAGACTGAGTCAGGTTAAAGCACAGATAAGATATAATACTCGATGAGAGGTCACAACAAATGTGTCTGAAAATACATCAGGAAAAGACAAAGATAATGAGAATAAATGCAAGAAATAATAACAAGGTCAAACTTGAAGAAACTCCACTAAAAGATGTAGAACCATTCACATATCTTGGCAGTAATATAGACAAAGTTGGAGGGACAGACAATGATATCAAAATAAGAATACAACAAGCAAGAGGAGTTTTCATTGCACTGGGAAACATTTAGAGATCCAGAGAAATCAAGTCCAACACGAACATAAGAATTTTCAATTCAAATGTCAAGTGAGTCCTATTCTATGGCTCTGAAACATGGAGAACAACAAAAAACAACAACCAAAAAGCTACAGACTTTCATAAACTAGTGCTTACGTAGAATAGAAGGATTGAAATGGTATCACATAGTCACAAATGTGGAATTGATGACAAGAACCAGACAAGTGCCAGTGAAACAAGAGATAAGAAGATGCTGGCGATGGATAAGACACACATTGTGGAAACCTGTTGATAGCATTACAAGGCAGTCCTTGTTCTGGAATCCATTGGGAATGAGAGGCAGAGGTAGACTAAAAACACATGGAGAAGAGAGCTAGATAGAAAAGTCAAAATGATGAAGAAAACATAGAAAGAACTTGAGCAGATGGTACTTGAAGGAGGATTTGACATGTGTTTGTTGAAGGCCTATACTCCCTGGGGAGCTAAAAAGTATTGATTGAAGATACAAACAGTTTTGTTAGTTTAACTTGAGGATCTGTCAGTGATTGATTCTTTGCACTATAAGTCAACTTTTAAACAGAAAAATCTGCCACTGCATCCATGAAGGTGTCAGTAATGTCATAAGGTTCTGGACACTGCCCTGTGTGCCAATACATTGTTCTGTCACATGTCAGGGTTCATGACATTTACACTATGATGAGATGCTAATAAAACACAAGAGAAATTCCAGTTATAACTTTGAACAAGTAATCCTCAACAAATAGGAGTGCTGCAAACATCATCATAATTTTCCTTCATGACCTCACTCTCCCCATGGATCCACCATGGCAACTGGCTCCCTTGCATTCATGTACTACCAACCGCATGCACAAACTCATTTTAGTCCCCTCTTATGACATGCCTGAGGTAGCAGTAGACCTATTCTTTCTTTGCCTCCTCAGAGACCTCCAGAAACTACACGACCAGGACAGTTCAAATTCAATAAACTGCAACAAACAACCACTGGCAACAAAGTCAGTCAGCAACAGGCAAACTTTAGTTTGTATCACAACAAAAGTTGCCTTTTACAACAAGCCTGAGGAAGAAGTATTCATATTCTTGTGTTGTATCACAACAAAAGTTGCCTTTTACAACAAGCCTGAGGAAGAAGTATTCATATTCTTGTGTTGTATCACCAGCTACCCCCAGGGAATAACACTGGGATATTGGGGAAGGGGGTAAGACAAGAGAGAAGAGATGTACAGAGAGTAGAATGATTAAGATATGACAGGATCATCCATAAGGAGTTGATGAAACAATGTGTCAAATATGAGTAGAACAAGAAGACTAAAAGACATCAGAGGTGAACAGGCTACACATTGGGGATGTCTTTTTTAAGCATCACAAGGCAGTCCTTTTTTCTAGAATCCCCAGGGTTGAAGAAATTAAGGGATCTTCTCCCTCTCCAACCCCCCAAATAAAAAAAAATAATTAAAAAAATAACACAAACAAAGAAGAGAACTTGAAACAGACAATTAATGGATACAGAAGACCTGGAAAGAAAAATAACAGACTTTCCTAGACAGAAGAGCTGGTACAGAGCTCATTAAAGCCCTATGCTCCAAAGGAAGCTGTAGAAATGCATGCTACTGTCACTCACCATGGGTAAAATATAGTTAAAAGTCCTGGCAGGCTGATGGCAATCTGCAGATACTGCCAGTCCCGAATGGCGTAGGCCAGGCCAGCTAATATCATGATACTTGCTCCAAAAAAACATTCTGTGACTGCTCCAGCAAATGGCCGATATTTTGCGATGAAGAGCTCCATAATCAAAGTGTACGCAGACGTCTGCAGACCCTGTAAGGACAAGCCAGAGAAATATAACTCTTCAGGAAAATGCTCTTTTCACTGTTATCTTCATTGTCTTCCATGCTCCTTACAGAGCATGAAACCACCACTGTAGCTGGTCCCCTTGCAGGAAGCCTGCACCAATCAGTCATATAGGGTTTGTGTGGCAATTAGTTTTACCAAAAATCCCCACGCACAACCTCATATTAGTGACCTTGTATGACATGTCTGAGGGTGCAATAGTCCTATTTTTTCTTTGTCTCTTTAGAGACTCCCAAAAACTACTTGAGGCCACTGTCTTTCTTCTTTGATCCTTAGCTGCCGACCGTCAAAGCAGTCAGTGGCCATCACGCCTGGCGGCGTCTTGTAGGGCAACAACAAATTGATTCCACTTTGCTCGGTCGGTGGCCATCCTTCGTACAGTGCCCCAACTCTGGTTCATTCTTTGCATCTCAGCCTCCACAGTCCTCCCCCAAGTTGTTTTTGGTCGGCCTCTCTTTCGTTTTCCTTCAGGGGTCCATAGCATAGCTGTTCTTGTGATGTGAGACCACTGTGTTATTCTTATAATCATTTACTCACTTAGTCTTTCTTTACATTTACAACAGTCATTAATAGGCATTATGGTTCTTCCACTTCAAATGGACACCAGATTCTTCCACTTCCAATGGACACCAGATTCTTCCACTTCAAATGGACACCAGATTCTTCCACTTCAAATGGACACCAGATTCTTCCACTTCCAATGGACGCCAGATTCTTCCACTTCCAATGGACACCAGATTCTTCCACTTCCAATGGACACCAGATTCTTCCACTTCCAATGGGCACCAGATTCTTCCACTTCCAATGGACACCAGATTCTTCCACTTCCAATGGACACCAGATTCTTCCACTTCCAATGGACACCAGATTCTTCCACTTCCAACGGACACTAGATTCTTCCACTTCCAATGGACACCAGATTCTTCCACTTCAAATGGACACCAGATTCTTCCACTTCAAATGGACACCAGATTCTTCCACTTCAAATGGACACCAGATTCTTCCACTTCCAATGGACACCAGATTCTTCCACTTCCAATGGACGCCAGATTCTTCCACTTCCAATGGACACCAGATTCTTCCACTTCCAATGGACACCAGATTCTTCCACTTCCAATGGGCACCAGATTCTTCCACTTCCAATGGACACCAGATTCTTCCACTTCCAATGGACACCAGATTCTTCCACTTCCAATGGACACCAGATTCTTCCACTTCCAACGGACACTAGATTCTTCCACTTCCAATGGACACCAGATTCTTCCACTTCAAATGGACACCAGATTCTTCCACTTCAAATGGACACCAGATTCTTCCACTTCCAATGGACACCAGATTCTTCCACTTCCAATGGACGCCAGATTCTTCCACTTCCAATGGACACCAGATTCTTCCACTTCAAATGGACACCAGATTCTTCCACTTCAAATGGACACCAGATTCTTCCACTTCCAATGGACGCCAGATTCTTCCACTTCCAATGGACACCAGATTCTTCCACTTCCAATGGACACCAGATTCTTCCACTTCCAATGGGCACCAGATTCTTCCACTTCCAATGGACACCAGATTCTTCCACTTCCAATGGACACCAGATTCTTCCACTTCCAATGGACACCAGATTCTTCCACTTCCAACGGACACTAGATTCTTCCACTTCCAATGGACACCAGATTCTTCCACTTCAAATGGACACCAGATTCTTCCACTTCCAATGGACACCAGATTCTTCCACTTCCAATGGACACCAGATTCTTCCACTTCAAATGGACACCAGATTCTTCCACTTCCAATGGACACCAGATTCTTCCACTTCAAATGGACACCAGATTCTTCCACTTCCAACGGACACTAGATTCTTCCACTTCCAATGGACACCAGATTCTTCCACTTCCAATGGACACCAGATTCTTCCATTTCCTATGGACACCAGATTCTATCTTTCTTTCAATCAATACCCTTTAGCTCCCTGAGGAGCATAGGCCTTCAACAAACACATGCCAAGTCTTCCTGTCCCATGCCATCCACTCTTTCCATGTTTTCCTCGTCATTTTCACCTCTGTATCCAGCTCTCTTCTCCATGTGTTTTTTGGTCAACCTCTGCCTCTCTTTCCCTGTGGATTCCAGAACAAGGACTGCCTTGTAATCTCCTCCTCTCTATGCCCTTCCACCTTGTCTCGCAGAGACCCAGGATATTAATCCTGTAATTTGGCATTTCTGCTGCTACCTGTGCAGTTTTCCGTTGTTCACATAGAGTGCGAACATTCCAGGTGCTAATCCTGGAGATTTTCCTAGACGAAAAAAGGTTAGTCGGCAACCCAGACTCCTTTCGGCTTTCTCTGGGTTGTTTCATGCGCCTCTTTTCCAGAGGACCTTCTTCTGTCTTGGGCGGCTGCGTTGATTTATATTCTGTATTTTACTAGTCCATGTTTGTTTACGGGATGAGGTAACCAGCCCCATGCCCAACCCTCCTTAGTCACTTTTTACGACATGCATGGTAGGGTACAGTGTTAATATTCTTTGTTCCCCTTTCGGGCCCCAGTAACACATGGGTGCTATCTTTCTTTATGTTCCCACAAAATCGTCAATAGGCATTAGGATTCTTCCATTTCCTATGGGCCTCGTGTAGGTCCCAGGGATTTCAGCAGAGACACAAAAACAGAGGATAAGACCTATAAAATAGTTCAATAAGTGATATTTCATGTGAATTTAGTGCCAGTGAGTTGGTTGTGAGCGAGGGTTTTGTTCTGGATAGTTCTGAAAAAATTATAGTGGAAAATTGAAGTTTTACATTAAAGTCAGTTGGTTCTGAGTCTTGACAGAGTGAGCATTTGTCGAAGAGAGTTAGTGCATCAAATGATATAGCCAAATGTATCTTGGTTGACCTGCAGTTGCAGAAGTTTACAACTACTTTGCTGATGTCGTTATCCGAGTACCAGAATGATTGTAAAATACTACGGATTTGTTATGTCTCCAGTGATCACAATGGCCTTACACCCATTGTGACTTGTTTTGGTACATAAATCTATGGAGATTGAACCAGCTGTTTGAGTAGTTGTACATATAGTTTATTACTTGGACAGTGAGCCAGATGGTGCTGTATGTTTGTCTGAGCCTCTACATTCCTGCATCCACCCACATACACCCTACACGTCACATATAGGAACAATCCTGATATACAGAAGTGAGTTAAGGAAAATTGGTAAACAAGTAAGAAAAGCAATATATACCACAGAGATGTGGTTTTACAGAAGAATGTTAACATGGACAGCTAAAATGGGGATGTCTTGAAAGATGACAATGTGCAAAGGAATTTTATTCCTCAGGTTAGAAAGAAGGAATCCATTTTCTTTTGAACATCTTATGAGAAGAAGGAAACTGGAGTACATCGGGACAAAAGGAAAGATAGAAAGAAACGATAGGGGACGACAGAGAGAAAAGATTCTGGACATTTTAAAATCATGGCACGGAAATAAGTAAACAACAGATTTGATCTATGGACCATAGATAGGAAGTTCTGTTATATAAAGGTATGCCACACAGTTAAAATAAATAATGGATTAATATTTAAACAAGAATTTCAGCTTTGGTTATTTTTTCCTTTATTTAATTTTATGTTTGAAAACAAAGTTATTGACAAGATTCCCCGTGCAAAGAACGGGTAAGGCCTCTCATCATCATCAGTTGCCATCTCCACAACAAAGGTTGGCTGTAATGGATCTCCAACGTCTTCTGTCTCTTGCCTTGGTGGTACACTCTGATAGACTCTTTCCCGTCCATCTCTTGATGTTATCTTCCCACTTATAGCGCTGTCTTCCCCTTGCACGTTTGCCTTCAACTCTCCCTTCTGTTATGTGTAGCCGGGGCAGGTGTTCCTTAGGACTGGAACGGCACCATATTACCACCATGTGGCAGTGCCGGTATATGCAGTATTTTCAGTTTACTTTACAGAGAGCAGATGTTTAACTGGCCTAATCACCAGAGATTTAGATTTCTCTCTTAAATTTGTGTTACCAGGTTCGATTTTCTTCTCTTAGGTGTTGATGTAGCGAATTTAATTGAAATGGATAGATTTCTTATCTAAATCTCAAAACTGTAGTAATTCACCTTTTCAACAGCGTTCGATTTCATGCAAAACTTTTAATATCTTTCAGCATGAAACTTAAAATTTCAACAAAGTCTGGAATTCAGAACATTTTTACAATAATAAGCATAATAAAGTTCTATCATCTCATCAGATGCTTTCATCGATGCAAAAATCCCTTTTTGCATCTTTGTCTCATAGGCCTACTCAATTGTCAAATATGGCGAACCTTCTCATTCCACCGTGTTCCTTCCTTTAAGTTACTGTCTTATTTTGGGTTCGACGACATTTACCCATCTCTTCAGATTTGTCCTTGATTTCTTTATCATCATAAGCATTCCTTGAGTTAAATGCTTTCCAACACAAGAATATTTTCTACTCTACATGGTTTGAGGTGTAAGACTATTTTTTTGCAAATTGACTCAAATCCTCGAACCTAGTTCTGCTGCGACTAGGGTTGGGAGCTCTATTCAAAATACATATTGAATGATTGTCACTACTTACGCCAGTAAGAAATATAAAACCACTCAATGTCCTGAAATACACATTTTATAATAAATGTTGAAGTTTGATTTCCTCAAACTAAGAAATATGTAGAGCTGGACCAGATACGACCTCTTGAGTTGCGCTCTTTCATTCTACTGCCAAATGGCGTCGTTGTTCCACTTTCCCCGGGGTAAATCTGAGCTATCCGATTGGTCAGGGGAAATCACCCAATTATTAGAAATGGCGTGTAGAAGCGACTCTACCCTAAATATGTGACACTATTTATTATTTTCTGTTTCTCATAAAATATAAAATTATGGGGTGGTCTGTGCTTCCTCTGTCTTGTAAGAATATAGTCTGTTTCCAAAGGAACAACTATGTACACGGCCACATATAGATCCCGGGGCTCCGCAAATGTATCCCGTAGGGAGACATTTGAGTACTATCAATAACAAAAATCCATCCCCAAAAATTTCTAAGTTCAAAAAAATTTTTCAGAAAAATTTAAAGTTCAAAAATTTTTCTAAGTCCAAAAATATTTCCAAAAAATTTAATTTAATTCCTATACTGGGGTCCTATGTCTATATGAGGTCGTCTGCTATGTAAAAAAAAACTAGTAGTGGACATCAACTTCAAAAAGTGTAACTTATTCATCACATCATAATATTTTTCACCAAATTTACAAATTGGCAACACTGCCCAACAAAATCTGCAAAACACTCATAAGGTCATCACTAAAAAAATGTGACGAGTGGCAACACTGGGGAATGAACAATAAACTATCTTATTTGCAGAACTTGGCTGGATTATCATAATCTATTACATTTCATTCAAAAATATAGTTGATTACATTCTCTTGGATGTGGTAGGGGTGTTATCTCTTTTCTGTACTGTTATTTGCTCCATATTAAAAGCCTGCAAGTACTAAAAAAATCTTTTTTTTTTTTTTTCTGGCGTACTTATTTATTCTATTTCCCAAGTACTCTGCAATATTCCAAGAAATGTCCAAAATCTCTAATTCCTATGGTAATGGCAATCCACTTTCATAGAATAGCCAATGTTTTCATGGGTACTCATCATCTTTTTTTTTTTTAGTGAATGAGCCACTTGCTCATTATTACATGTAGAAAATATCTCTAGACATAATATGCATATTTATCAGACGATAATACAACCAGCATCATTTTTATAAGTAATCATTTTTCACAATAAAAGCATTAAAACCTCATGGCTTATCCTTATTTATCTATCTGAATGTTTCCTTGTTATTGACATTTTCCAAATGGTAAGTGTATAAACTCGTTCTAAGTCCGTCACTGTAGAAAATGTTCTATATTACATTTTTTTTTTTTTTTTTTTCTTCAAAATATGTGATGTTTGTCTCCAATATCCGTACGTCTGGTGGTGATCCTGTCCATTAGTCAGTTATTTCTAATCATTCCTTCTTTTCTGTCAATACAGTATTTTTTTTTTTTTTTGTGAACTCTTCCCTAGAAATATTATTTTATATATATATTTATTCTTCAAAGATCTTCTTTGACTTACCATACATCAATTTTCAAACATCTAATTATTCAGCAACCAACAGACGAATATGTTACTATCATATTATGAAATATAAGGGAAAAGAAAAATATAGTTTCCAAATCATCATGAATTTTCTACATTGGGTCCGTATTACTTTATTTTCTCTGTTAAGACAACTGCTTATACTCTTGACAATATGTATCCATGTTGTCACTCTCAAGGCATCCTTGTATACAATTTATATTTGTCTCCTTTTTTTTTTCATAACACCAATGTATCATTTATGGTGTTCCAATATCATTGTATCTATTCTTGTCCTCCTGTTATCTTGAGAATTCATCCTTATTAACTCCCTATGTACCTTATCTAGCAATACGTTTATGCAAAACACATCAAACAATTATTTATGGAACTATCAACTGAGATGTAAGAACTGTTTGACAATATGAGATGAAAAAAAAATTTTGGGGTCATCACTCAAAAAATGTGACATAGAAAGGAAGAAAATAATCAATTGATCGTTAGGAATCTACAATATTCTCATAAGACAAAGTTCCTGGCACTCTGACTACTATTTATCCATATTATTTCTGGTTATCCTTGCATACAGTGTACCATTTCCATTTTCTTTGTAAGTCCAATTCCTCGCTCATGGTGCTCCAATATTTAAAATGTGGATCCTTCCTATTCCTCTTATTCTGTACTGGAATTATATCCTTATTAATTGTCCATGTACTATATCTGCGAATATTTATCATCAATATATCAACTAATCATTTATAGAACCATTAACATAAATGTCTAGACTTTACCAAAACATGAACAAAAACATGTCTTTTTTACATATGTGCAAAATTTCGACACCAACTCTGCCTTCGCTGGTCGAGGGTTAGTCAGAGTTATGTGGTGCCTGTAACATCCGCTGACTACAGCCAGATGGGTGACTTATGGTACTTATAATTCAAAAATCTCATCCGTCAGTTATCTTAAGTGTGGGGCGGGGTCTATTTCCTGGTGTCCTTGACAAAGTTTGTTGCATTTCCAATCTAGGTATTCTCTTTTTTTTTTTTTTTTTGTCATAATATCTCCATGATATATCTGTGACATGTCTGTCCTTGGGATAACGTTATTTTCTTATCCAATATCCTCGGGGTGAGCAAGATCTCAGTATGTCCAATTTCATCAATCATTTATTTATTTTCTCTCCTGTAATTCTGGGTATGTTATGAGTATTTTAAATTGTCAATTTATTCCAACTATCTTACAACATTCTGTAATTCGTGATAAGGAATAGTCATTTGTTATACAACAATGTTCATATTACAAAGGCAATAAGCAAAAATCAAAGAGATATCTTCTCCAAAATGCGGATGTATCTCTATTTCCTTTACCTCTGGGCGTAGCAATTATTCAGTCATTTATAATTTTTTTTTTTTTTCATTATTTAATCTCCATTTTGTGTCCTTAGTACCTGTGGTTCCATGGGATTATCATAATTCATTTGTGTCTCTTGTCTACTGATAATCCTTCAATAATGACTTCAAATATGGTCCTCATATGTGCAACAATCATCTGCTCTGATTTGTTCCATGGTATTCATCAAATATTCTATTATATCCTTGTCTTATCTCGTAACCACGAAAGACTAAGATTATTCCTCCTCCAATGTTAATGTGGGGGATTTTGTGCATAAACATTACAACAAAATCTCAGCTGTGACAACATAAAGTTTCACCTTAATATAAAATGTCATCTTCATCATACATAACCTGTTGCTTCTTCATCTCATGTGTCATTAGTGGTTATCATGCGGTAATGGGGTATTTCATTTGCTAGGTCAGCATGTGCAAATGCTATTTCTTTAACATGGGCAAAGGCATCATCAACAAATAGGTGCAATTTGTTCAATCTGGGGTTAGCATATACTAATGCTCTCAAGGGATTGTTCATTTGCAGAAAATCAGCATGCGCAAATGTCATTGGGGTACTTGTGATATCAACAAAATATTGTTGGAATATCAGGGATCAAGCTGGTGGGGGTATGAGTGGCATAGGGTGATTTATTTATTTTCTTCTTCATCTGCTAACCTCAGGGCAGTCAATGTTTTACAATATTGTCTTATCATCATCAAAATGTGTGTGGGTGGCATATAAACATATAGCATCTTATATAAAAAAAAACATTCTAATTGTTTTTTTCTTTTATGTCTTTTCTGTTTTCTTGGAATTCCTTTTTTTTCTTTTCTTGTTTTACATTTCATTTTCTTTTTTTCCATTTCTTTTTTTTTTTTTTTTGTGATTTCTTTTCTGTTTGTATCACAAGTACTAAAGAATGATAAAAATCAATTCACTAAACACTAGATATTCTAATAGTAAATCCTAACCAATAGGGTTGCAAGTAATAGTTTAGGTTAGAATAGAAGGAATGTTGTAGCAGTGTCTGTTGTCAATAAGTGGCGAGGAAAGGGTACATCAAGGATCTCCTGATTACAACATGATTGTAATTCCAAGGAATGAATATGATTGGGATTTAAAAGATCACAAGTCTAGAATGTCGTCTCAATATAGTGGAAAGGAAAAATAGTAAGTTAAAGATGTTGTAACAGTGGAGTGAAGAAAATCTTACTATAGAGAGTCAAGGTTGGGATATGGAATCTCTTTAGGAGAATGTTTAAAATTCTTGACAGTACTAATATACATCTGGGTCTAAAATAATAATGTACATTTGAAAATAAATAATCCTGTGGAGAAAAATAGCATAACCTACAATACTAGTTTTGGGTATGAATTATGTGCTGTTAAGAGATGTCATAGTAGGAACAGTATGATTGATCAAGGTGGCAGATATCAAGGAGTTTAGCATAATATAGATCAAAGAAATATTAGTATGAGGTAAGAAAAAAAAAAAACTACTGGTGTAAAGTGTCTGCATGAAAATGCTGGTGAATGGAGCGTGGAATATGATCAGTTACAAAAGTGGAGATGAATGTTACAACAGAATAGTGTGACACATGTGTTATAGGTAAAGTTGTGTAACATTCTAAATATTAAGAAAATGTATGTAACTAAATAAGGGTGTCTGTAAACTCGTAACACCGTGTGTTATCAATTGTTTTAACATTTTTATTTCACAATTATGCTATCTAAAGAAAATCCTCCGTGGGCTGGTCTTGATTTCTTTCTGGGCATCAGTATTCTAAGGCTGGAAAAAAATAACTTTCTCAGTGAGGCTTTGACATCTTAGTCTGTAAGCAAGTCATTTGAACTGTCAAAAACTGAAAATAGAGTACATGGGGAGAGTTAGTACATTGTTAAAAAGGTTTTTTTCACATATGCGTTGACCGTGTTCGGATTTGCGAACACATAAAACACCTGGGCGTGTTTTTCAGAACAGCTTCGCTAGTTCCTTCACCATCTCTAACCTTGCAATGTCCCGACTGCTTAGGCGAGCATCATACTGAGTAGCAGTGGTGACGGGTGTGATAGGCGACGACACTGCATTTGCTGATTGTTGGGACACTGAGGACATTGACGAATGCGGTGATGGCTTAACATCATTTGATTGCGGTGATGGTTTTACTGTGGTTAGGGTTTGTATGGCTGGAACATCTGTTGGTTTTGAGGCAGGTATATGTTTCGCCTTGATTTTTCTTCTGACCTGGTTGTGCTGAACGTTAGCACGGTTTACAATGGGCACAGTAATTTGCACACTGTTGTTTTTGACTAGTTGAGATGAGGCTAACACTTCTCGGCTTGGTTTTGGAACATGATTGCGTTTCTTCAGAATCTTTCGTCTGATATAGTTGTGCTGTATACGCGGAATTTTGTTGCTAGGGATTGAGTCATCAGATTCTGTTTTATAGGCGCGTTTGACGCTGGAGCTGACTGGTACAAATAATGTACTATCCGCATCACTGGTTTCAATGGAACTAGCTGTATCAATGTCTGTTTCTTGTTGGTATAATTCTACCATTTTTCTGTCATTATGTTCGTTGGGGTCTGACAAAGCTGTGCTGGGGTTGACACTGTCTTCTCTCATGTCTTGTTCTGTTTCGTCTCCATAAAGATTGCTGGTATATGGTTCAACAATCTGCTTGGGTATAGTTTCTTCAGGATCTGATTGTTCTGAACGAGCCATCTTGTTCTTGTGGTATAGCCGTGTTTGGTTTTCACTAGTATTAAAACTAGAACTGCCTGAACTGGGGGTGTGATAGGTATCAGCTGACGATTTATCACTGCGGGAGTAAGTTTGAGTGTGGATATAAGGTGCTTGGTTGTTGTCATCGTGTGACGTCTGAGGCATTATTTCTTCATTTCTAATGCGCAGGTCTCTGTCTTGGAGTCGATTACGCAATTCAAGTGGTGGGATATCTTCTTCGCTTTCGGACGAGTCTCGTTGTTGTCTTGCTCGATGTATTTCATCTGTGGGTGGTCTGGGTATGTGGTCGTCTTGGTAAAATTCAGAGTCTGTCGTCTCTGACTCTGATATGTCAGACGAATCTGTGCTGGATGGATTATAATTTAGGGTGGCTTTTCTGACTGGTCTTGTATTTGTCGTCAGAGGCGGAATGGGCCGGTGATTATCAATTTTTATTTGTTTTACGTGAGCTTTTGTTTGGTGTTGTTTCTCTTCATTCCAAATAATGAAGTTTACAGGCGTAGTTTGTTTCATGATTTTGTAGCCATCTAACCATCGGTCATCGAATTTTGAACTGCGTACATGTTTCTTGTAGTATACTCTGTCTCCTATTTTGTACGTTGGTAGCTTGGCTGATTTATCATGTTGTTTCTGTTTCTTGTGAAATGCCTTCTGCGTATTTCGTTGTGCAATCTGGTGAGCTTTATACTTTTCTTGAAGGATTATTTCGATGGGGTCTTCTCCCATGTATTTTCTTTGTGGGCGAAGTAGGTTGTCTAACGGAAAGTTTGGTTCTCTTCCGTATAGCATGAGAAAGGGTGACATTCCTGTGGTATCGTTCACGTTTACTCGGATGGCTTCAAGAGCTTGGTTAATGTATAGGTCCCAGTATTGGTGGTTCCCCTTGATATATTTGCTAATAATATCATGTAGGGTGGCGTGCATGCGTTCATTTCTGCCATTTGCATTTGGGCAATAATAAGTAGTTGTAGTATGCTCAATATTCAGCTGGTGTAAGGTGGCTTTAAATGGGTTACCGATAAACTGTTTACCGTTGTCTGAAATGATTCGTTTTGGACAGCCATGCCTGGGAATGAATTCTTGTAAAAAAATTTGCGTGATGGACTGCGATGTGGCATCACTGAGTGGGTAACTTTCTGGCCAAACAGAGTATTGGTCAACTATGTGCAGGAGGTATTTGTTGCCTGATTGGGTGAGTGGGTAAGGACCTGATAAGTCAATGCTCACTGTTTGCATGGGGTAATGGGAAGGTTGCATTTCTTGAAGGGGAATTAAATGTGGCTTCATGTTTCTCAATTTACATGTTCTACAGGTAGCTACATATTCTGTAATGTCCTTGTAGAAAGTTTGCCAATAATACCTTTTCTTTATGACATCAATTGTTTTGTCTCTTCCCATGTGCCCGTTGTTATCATGAAACTGTAGCAATACTTCTGGGACTAGATGTGCTGGAATGACTTTTCTTAGTGTCCCTTCTTGTTTCTGATCAATATAGTATAGAGCTCCATCCGTTGGGTGTACTGTAAAATCTTTACTTTTTGTTGGGTTTTCTTTCACGTATGTGAGCAGCTTGACAATTTCTGCATCTTTCGCTTGTTCTACTCTCATGTCAAACATATCTTGGCTTTCTTCTTCTACTTGAGTGGCAGAATCTGAGGTACTTCTTCGACTTGATGAAGTAATTTCATTAATTTCTTTAGCATTATCGTCAATCTCTGAGGATATGCCATCATTTTTGACTCTATTTGTTTTCACTTCAGTTTCATCATCATTTTTAATCCTGGATAAGAGGTCTGCACAGGTGTTCATTTCGCCTGGGATATGTTCGATAGTGGTGTCGTAGGACTGTAAATTCATTGCCCATGTCTGTAACTTCTTTGGCTGTTCTTGTGTTTTGGTGAGCCAGTTAACCAAAGGTTGATGATCAGTTCTTATAATGAGTTTAGTTCCTCTGACGTAAAAGTCAAACTTTTGTACTGCATAGTGAATAGCATATGCTTCTTTCTCAGTGGTGGTCCACCGTTTTTGTGACTTTGACAATGCGTGGGATAGGAATGCAATGGGTTTCTCATTTGGAATGTTTGGTAGGATGGGTGTTTCATCTTCTAGTACAGGTTGGACCAAACAAGCACCAATTGCGTTATCTGAGGCATCGGCGTATAGTATCATGGGCTGAGAAATATCTGGATGTCCAAGCAGTGGGATGGTGGTTAGGGCATTTTTAAGATACACAAAGGATCTCTGGCAGTCTTCTGTCCATTTGAAACGTGCATACTTGCGAGTAAGGGCTATCAAAGGCTCTGCTGCTCTGGAGAAATTGATGATGTGGCGCCTATAGTACCCTATTGTACCAATAAATGAGCGTGTTTGTCTCACCGTCTTGGGGCTAGGCATTTCTCTTATGGCTTTGACTTTATCTTCATCAGGTCTGACGCCATGTCTATTGATGACAAAGCCTAAATATTTTGTTTCTGTCTTTAGAAACTCACACTTCGACAGTTTTAACTTTATTTGGTGATGCCTGAGTCTATCAAACACTGTTTCAACCTTGCGGAGGTGGTCTTCCATCGTGCCTGCGGTATGTATCAGGATATCGTCTATGTATGCCAGGGCAAATGGATGTAGACCCTTTAACACTTCATCCATGAGTGACATATATGTTGCTGGAGATCCTTTTAGACCAAATGGCATAACATTCCAAAAAAAGCTTCCCATATGTGAACAGAATGTGGATTTCTGTTTTGCCTCAGGTGTCATGGGGATGCACCAAAAGCCTGACCTTGCATCAAGTGTGGTAAAGTATGTAGACTTTCCTAACGTAGCAAGTAGATCGTCTATCCTGGGGAGGGGGTAGGAAATGACTTTTGTGATTTTGTTAAGGGCACGGTAGTCGCAGCAAAAGCGACTGGAGCCGTCTTTCTTTGTTACGATCACTATGGGTGAGGACCATTGGGAATGGGATCTTTCGATGATTCCTGCCTGTAGCATTTCATTTATAGACCTTTCCACGAGTTCTCTGTTTTTCAAGGGCGTATGATAGGGTTTCATATGTATTGGCTCCTCTGTGGTTGTTTGAATGTCCATTTTGACAGTGTTAGTTCTGCCTAATTCCATGTCATTGAGTGCGAATACATCCTGGTGCTTTTCTACAAACGTTTTCAAACGTTGCTTATTATCTTCTGTGGCATTCAGGGTTGCAAGTAACTGAGCTATTCTCTCTCTGTATTTATGATCTGCTATGATATCTCTGGTCTGTCTTGATGCCTCCGTTTCATTCCCATAATTTTGGGACATTTTTCTTGCATCTTGTGAAAATCTCTGCTCCTGGTATGTGGCTTTCTCTTGCGTAGTTCTTTGCCGTTCATTGGGCTGTGCTTGGTACTGTCTCCTCTGCCATGTACTGTGTGCATTTCCATTTGTCACTGCATTTACTGTATATTCATTTCTTATATATATTCTGGGGTAGTCGTTGTTGTGCCATTTTTTTCTGATTATTTCTGCCGTAACTGCGCTTATCCGCGTACGTTACTGTATTTCTTCTGTTTGTGCTATAGGGCTGTCTTCTTTCCCTGGGCGAAAATTTTTCATTCTTTCTGTTTCCAACTTTGCTGCTATAGTATCCTCCTGTGGTATAGTCATATAAGAATTCTTCCTTTTCTTCGGAAATTTCAATTGGTTTTGGGACTTTATCATATCCACCTGTTTTTGAGTTATATTGATACTCCATGGGGCATGTATCACTGTCTTGTCGCTTTGGATATCCTCCTGGCAAGACAATTTCTGTTTCTCTGTTACTCTGTGATATACAGCACTTCATCTTTTCTCTTGGTGTGCTGGGGCGCAAGAATGAGTAATTATAGTCATTTTCATACTGTGGCCTTTCTCTTCTTATGTATGGACTGGTTCGTTTCTGCCATCTGGGTAGGGTATGCTGTGGTGTAACATAACTGTGACTGATGTTACTGCCTTTTTCTGCATAAGCCTTATAACTGTTTACTTTCCGTGTACTATGGTTATTTGTACTGCGATTTCGTGCATTATGTCCAGTGGGAGTGGTTGAGACAATTTGTGGATGGTCTCTATTGGTTTTGGTTTGTCTTATTGTTGACGTATCCACTTGCGCTACAACTGTGCCTCTTTTTATAGTGGTAGTTTTTCCTGACATATTCAATATCATGATGGGGAAATCTCTGGACTTCGAGACTTCAGCGATTCCCTCTGTAATTTGCAACAATGGGTCATCAATAATGCTTTCTTCTGCTAGGGGCTGTACTTGAATTGATTGCCCTGGTTTTTTTTTTTTTTTTTTTTTTTTTTTTTTCGTACGCCCGCTAATACTCGAGGCGAAATCTCAGGTTATTATTTATGTCTAACCTGACATTGATTTTACGTGAGTATCCCTTTATTTCTTGTACAGAGACAGGTGTCCCTCGCCATTCAGGCAAATACTCGCCGATTTCGGAGGTACCCATTGCAGCTGGGTCGGCTCAGGAGCCGCCAGTCCCTGGTCGACGACCTCCTTCAAATGTCCTCGCCAGGTCTCGAGTTAATCCAGTCCAAATCCCGGTCGACGAAAAATCCTCAAATGCCGTCGCCCGGGTTTGATCCTGTATCACCCGGTCGCCAGAGCGGTGTTATAACCACTACGCTAGCGCGGCTCCCATTGCCCTGGTGTTATGTACTCAGAATTTTTTACTCTGCCTTTTGCTATGACCAGGGAGTTTGGAGCCACCGTTATGGGAGCTGTAATCCTTACCAAAGACGCTATGTGGATATCGTCCTGGAGATCTATGTATGTATTGTTGACTTTGATTTTGTGGAGGTCATAGTATATTCGAACTTTGTGTTTGTTAAAAAAAATCTCTCCCTAGGATAAGATTTCTAGACATTCCTTTAGTAATGACAAATGGGTGTTCAAAATTTGTTTCGCCTAAGGAAAATTTTAGCCATGCTGTCCCAACTGAATTTAGTCTTTGTCCCGTGACTGAAGCTAGGTGTGTTTTGGACGGTTGAAATCGTACTAAGTGTTGGATCCTCTTGAACAGCTGGAACCTAATAAGGCTGATGGATGCTCCTGTATCTACCAGTGCCCTATATTGTTGGCCCTGTATAGACATGATGCAGGAACTGGGGTCCGGATGTATTTTAGTTCCATCATGCAACATTTCTTCATATTGTATTTTACTGGATGGGCCCACTTGACAATTTTTGTTCTGTGTTGTTTCTTTTGTTTTGGACCAGTTTCTGTGATTGTTGCCCTCACTAACGGTCCTGTTTAGTGAGTGGCGCGGCCGTTTCCCTGACGCATGAGGGGTTGAGGTGCGCCTCTGGTATACTGATTTCTGGTGTAATCACGTGGGGGTGGTGCGGGTTGTTGTGGTTGGTAACCTCCTCTTCTGGGTGGTGCGTGATTGTAATTTGCTCTACAGGACTTGTAACCATGTCCGAGCCTACCGCATGTGAAGCATCCGTTTGTATTGACATTATTGACGTCGTTTTGCCTCTGTGTGGGGGGTCTATAATTGCGGGGCCTATCATCTCGTTGTCGTGGGCGAGTCCATTGCCTCCTGGTATGGTCAACTTCCATAGGCTCATGCTCATCATAGTCCCTATATTCTGGTCGGGGTTCCCTACCTGCTCTTTGTTGGAACCTTCGGTGAAGATTTTCCTCCTGTATTGCTGCTTGGATTGTTTCAGCAATAGTCTTGGTGTCTTTTCTAATAAGATGCCTTCTGATATTTTTCCGCTCTAAGGCCATCGGCAAATATCCCCACTAACTGTATTTCTACATCAGGTGTGGTAGGGATTTCTCCGCAAAATGCCTCTTCTGCCATATTGAGGAATCGATCTCCAAAAAGTTGTACCGATTCATCTCTTTCCTGTTTCATGCTTCTAAGGACTGACCAAGCATGCATTTTGTCTATGATTTCCCCCATATCTCTGGGTGAGCTCTTTTTTTAGGGACTCGTAGGTTTCTGTGGGGTACTGCTGGGACCTCCTTCTTAAAAAATCAGTCACGTACGAATCAGAACCTAACAGAGCGATTTTCTTTTTCTCTTCATCCGTTGTTGCCTCTGCTAGTGCCGCAAATTTTTCCATGTCGGACAACCATCTTCTGAATTTTTTCTTGTTTCCATCGAACGGCTGAACAATGGATCTAACCTGTGTGAATTTCGCGTAGTTGTCATTTTTCTGTAGGGTTTCAGTAATTTGCCGTAGCGCTATTATTGTTGGTCCTTCCATATTTTGTCTGTCCTGGGGCTGCAGTGGTTGTGTATTTACGGGTTGGTTCTGTGGTTGTTGTTGTTGTTGTTCCACACCAAGCTGTTGAAAATTATGTAGTAAATCGTCCATGGTCTATTATCGCTAGTTATTTGCTTTATCAAAGAGAAGTGGTCACGGGCACCATATTACCACCATGTAGCCGGGGCAGGTGTTCCTTAGGACTGGAACGGCACCATATTACCACCATGTGGCAGTGCCGGTATATGCAGTATTTTCAGTTTACTTTACAGAGAGCAGATGTTTAACTGGCCTAATCACCAGAGATTTAGATTTCTCTCTTAAATTTGTGTTACCAGGTTCGATTTTCTTCTCTTAGGTGTTGATGTAGCGAATTTAATTGAAATGGATAGATTTCTTATCTAAATCTCAAAACTGTAGTAATTCACCTTTTCAACAGCGTTCGATTTCATGCAAAACTTTTAATATCTTTCAGCATGAAACTTAAAATTTCAACAAAGTCTGGAATTCAGAACATTTTTACAATAATAAGCATAATAAAGTTCTATCATCTCATCAGATGCTTTCATCGATGCAAAAATCCCTTTTTGCATCTTTGTCTCATAGGCCTACTCAATTGTCAAATATGGCGAACCTTCTCATTCCACCGTGTTCCTTCCTTTAAGTTACTGTCTTATTTTGGGTTCGACGACATTTACCCATCTCTTCAGATTTGTCCTTGATTTCTTTATCATCATAAGCATTCCTTGAGTTAAATGCTTTCCAACACAAGAATATTTTCTACTCTACATGGTTTGAGGTGTAAGACTATTTTTTTGCAAATTGACTCAAATCCTCGAACCTAGTTCTGCTGCGACTAGGGTTGGGAGCTCTATTCAAAATACATATTGAATGATTGTCACTACTTACGCCAGTAAGAAATATAAAACCACTCAATGTCCTGAAATACACATTTTATAATAAATGTTGAAGTTTGATTTCCTCAAACTAAGAAATATGTAGAGCTGGACCAGATAAAACCTCTTGAGTTGCGCTCTTTCATTCTACTGCCAAATGGCGTTGTTGTTCCACTTTCCCCGGGGTAAATCTGAGCTATCCGATTGGTCAGGGGAAATCACCCAATTATTAGAAATGGCGTGTAGAAGCGACTCTACCCTAAATATGTGACACTATTTATTATTTTCTGTTTCTCATAAAATATAAAATTATGGGGTGGTCTGTGCTTCTTCTGTCTTGTAAGAATATAGTCTGTTTCCAAAGGAACAACTATGTACACGGCCACATATGGTCTTCTGCAAGGTGTTATGCCTTTTTATGTGGCCAAAGTATTTTAGCTGCCGAACTTTGACCTCTCTCATTAGTTCTCTTTTCATACCTAGATTTTCAAGGACCTCCTTATTTGTTTTCATCTCTTTCCATGAGATACGCCCCATTCTTCTATATATCCACATTTCAAGAGCCTCAATTTTTTCTTCCAAATGCTTATTCATCGTCCATGTTTCTGCACCATACAGAAATGCAGAATATATATAACACTTTATGATTCTCAGTTTTAATTTGTGAGATAACTGTTTGGATGTCAGTATATGTTTCATGTTGTTGAATGTAGCTTTGGCCATTCCTATTCTCTTCTTGATTTCTGTTTCACATCTGCCATCTTCTGTTATTATATGACCAAGATATACGTAGCTCTTGACTTGTTCCAGGATTTTCCCATTTACGCTTATCTTTAATGTGGGTTTATCGTCTGTTTTGCTAATTATCATAGTTTTAGTTTTCTCAATATTAATGTCGAGTCCATATTCATGACTTATACTGTTCACTTGCTTCACTAGTTCTTGTAACTCCTGTTCGCTTTCAGCTAACAACACGGTATCATCTGCATATCTAAGGTTGTTTATTGATCTTCCACTGATGTTCAGTCCTGGTATTTCATGTATCTGTTTGAAAATTTTTTCAGTATATAAATTAAATAGGCAGGGGGACAGCACACAACCTTGTCTGACACCTCTTTTTATTTCTATGTATGGTGAATAATTCCTTCCCGATCTTACTGTGGCAGTTTGCTCCCAATAAAGGTTACTGAGTATTCTTATATCTTTTCCATCAATACCTATGTCTTTGAGGCATTCAATTATTTTCTCATGATGGATTCTGTCAAAAGCCTTCTTATAGTCAATGAAGCACATATACATACTTTTTTGGACCTCTGTATATTTTTCTGCTAATCTTCTTAGGCAAAATATTGCCTCTCTTGCTCCACTGTTTCGTCTGAAACCAAACTGTTCTTCTTGGATTTCGCTGTCTACTTTACTTTTTATTCTTTCCTGTATGATTTTGAGCAGTATCTTAATTGCATGACTCATCAGGCTGATTGTTCTGAAGTCCGAACATTCTGTTGCATTTGGTTTTTTGGGCAATGTTATAAAAACTGATGTCTTCATGTCGTGTGGTAAATATCCTGTATTGTATATATCGTTGCATATTTCTGTGATTGTATCTATACCAAAGCTCTCCAGAGCTTCTATCATTTCAATTTTTATGTTATCCATGCCTGCTGATCTTCCTTTTTGTATCATATGAATGGCATTCTCTACTTCTGATCTGAGAATGTTTGGGCCTTCATTAGAATCTGGTGATGGTTTTTTACCTCTGTTGTCCTCGAATAGTTCTTTTACGTATTCTGCCCATCTGTTTGATATGTCTTTCTCATCAAGTAATATTGCACCATTTTTGTTCTTGATACAGCTTCCTCCTTGTGCAAACCGCGACCGATTTGATAATTTCTTGGGGCAAAGTCTTTTACAGACAGGGGGTATGATGTGCTGGTGTTGTGGGTAGTGGGTTTCCCCCCTTGCTTCACCCTAGGCCTAGTGAATTCTTGTTCATGAAAGGAGCGACCATTGTGGTGTTAGTCTCTTGGCCTAGCAAAACCTCTCATACCCCAAGATTGTTGTGCGTGGTGAAGAGCCACACCCTCCTCAAGGTAGTCCTGGTAACTGAGGGTGCGAATCCTCAGGCTAAACACAACGGATCTAGAGGAGCAAACCTCGATAATAAAACCGGTGCACTACACCATACACACCCTCTGTGGGTGGGAAGGAGCCAGATGGATACTGAACAAGTCTTGGGAGTGGGAACGAGTGTGGACTGCTCCCTGAAGATTGGAACCCATCGTACAGGCACAGAGACTCAGGACTTGACGATCCTATTGCCTTCAACTCTTGGTCACATGACTAGAGCCTCGGAGAACTCGGCGTGTCCAGCAGGCAATTTGGTGGCGGGGAAAGAGCACTGTGAGCCCTACCTTGGCTACGTATCACAAGGAGACGCAGAAACACCCCCTTTATCTCCCCCAGAGCTGGCACAGTACACTTCTGGCTTCTACCCGGGGCGGTAGGAAATCCACATCAAACCTGGCAGAGCAAGTCCTCCATCAGATGCGGCCGATGCTGGGCCCACTGGCACGTGGACACGTCCCGATCCCCATCGAGACTTGCCCGGGGAGCCCACCCCGGCTCAAAAAAGCAGAGAAGGCCACTCTCCAAACCTCCGATGTCTTGCGGGCAGTGTTAGGATGTGCAAGAACATGGACAGGAAGACTCCACAACTTCCCCACTGAAGACACGCCCACGGCGACCGTTGCCTCAATTGGCTGTGTGTGGTGTACCCGGAAACGGGGCCTCCCAGTACTGAGGCACAGTTAAGTCCCCGATGTCACTTATCGGTGCAGAGTTGAGAGAGATGGCTGAGCATCACAATCCCCCCTGTGTTGCAGCATGATGAGAACCCAGCATTGCACACTGAGCTTGGGGGGATCACTTGGGCACCAGACTTAATACTGGCTCTTGACTGGATGGCCGCATGCAGGAGATTTCTACAATGGAGGGTTGACAGGTGGTGGGTATCTGGAAGTGGCTCTGTGCAGGACGTGAGGATTCCTTGGGAGAGCCCAGAACCAGAGCACAGCATTGTGCAAGCTCTGCATAGTTGGAGAGCCCCCTGGATGACGGGGAATGCACAGTGTGCTACCCCACCTATCCCCAACTGCTAACTTAGAACCAGAAGTGGGGTCCTCTGTATGCGTGCCAGGCCAGGATAAAATGCCTGGGAAAGAGACTGGAGCTCAGAACTCCCTAACTCAAAGTTGCAGGATGGCAGAAAAGCCATGGGAAAGACAGGTCTATTTTGAAGATAACGCAACCATATTTTCACCATACGAGCTCGGACGCCGCCTCGGTAAACAAGGTCCACGCAGAGCAGGACACCCCCAGGCTGCTTGCGAATAGTCTACTACTGGGAACATAAACAGATTAGGGATGAGCCCACTCTCCCGTTGAACAGGTGCTAAAGTCATAGATACTGGGCCAGAAGGATAACCGGAAACCACAGTATCACGCAACTCGCTTTTTTTTTTTCTATGGAGAGTACACCGTCAAATAAATCTCATACTGGTGCTCGCCCTGTGGAGCTCCACCAGGCAGGTGCAGTGCCGGGCTCTGAGCCTCGACAGAGCCCACCCTCAGCTACTGGAGGACCCTCTAGACCGCCTTGTGGAGTCAGCAGACGGCGGAGGAGAACTACTGACCAAAACAAAACAGAAAAAGAGAAACCCAGAGTGCCACTTGTCATGATGCACTGGAATGCAGAGGGAGTGAACAGCAAGCAGGCTGGATACAGCAAAAAGACAGAGCTGGAAAACATCTTGTATGAGAAGCAAGTCAGTGTTTGCTGTATCCAAGAGACTCACTTGAAAGCAGATCAAACCTTTAAAATAAGGGGATTGTTACGGTATTTTATTGGCATGGTCTGCTAGAGGTTAGCAGCATAAGATTAAGAGGTGACCACGTTTAATATAATGTAAATAATTGTTAGTTTAGTGTACGCGATACACACGATTGATTATGACGTGTGTGCGTTGGTATGTCACGCACCGTGACTAGGTTACCACACCCCTTTCTTGTATGACCGTCGAACGGATAAGACGTGTCCTTGTATTCATGCAGTGTCGGGCATGGAGTGCCACACAGATTGTATTATAATTAATGATGGACATGGGTCAGTCCAATGTTATGATTTGGAAGAAGAATGCTACAGGTTAGTAAGTGACTAAACCTAAGTCGAGATAGATTTATAATTATTGACGAACGCATAATCTCACTGTCGGTCGCTGGGATCACTAGCCACGCGTGCATACAGTTATGTCGTTCTGTCTATTTGTTATTTGACAAGGACTGAATTGAAGATAAATCATAATTCAAGGAAGGAACAGAACTTTATATATTTATGCTTCATGACAACCATTGTTTGAAATATTGTCTATAATCTTCTATGTAATAAATACATGTGGACTCATAAAGGACTTATCCCATTATTGAATATCAGAAGTTCAACCGTCAGTATAATGAATACAAAGCTTTACACCACCACTTGCGAAATTAACCATCTATCAGCGCGATGCTCTATAATGATCATGATTGACTAACTCTCCCCGCAATAACATAACACCCAGCCTTGCAACGAGAAAACCGTTGGGCCCTTACGCCACAACAAGAAGAGGCGTACCGCCACAACTAGAAATAAACCGCCACAGGGATATCAATGCTTCAGATCCGACAGAAAAGATAGACGAAAAGGAGGAGTACTTACTCTTGTAAGGAATAACATTCCTGCACACGAAAGGAAAACCTTCATGGATGGAGCAGAATATCAGCTGTTGCAGATAAAGGTAGACAAGATGGAAATAGAACTCCTGAACTATTACTGTCCGAACAACAAACCCCTGAGTCTCAGCTCTATACAGGTACCAGCCACCAACTTTATAGCAGTTGGAGACTTTAATAGCCACTCCCAGAGCTGGGGCTATAACCATCTGGATCACAGAGGTGAAGAGGTTGAAACTTGGCAAGATGATCACTCCCTAATCCTAGTCAATAATGCCACAGATACTCCTACCTTCTACTCCAGAGGATGGCACACAACTTCAACACCAGATCTTGCCTTCTCCACACCAGATATAGCTGGATCTATTAGTAGAGAAGAAGGAGACCAACTAGGGGGAAGCGACCATCGCCCAATCTTTCTTACTGTGCAGAGTGCAACTCTCAGTACAGGCCCAGCCATTACAAGATGGAACTACAAAAAAGCCAACTGGGGTTTATTCAGGCATCAGGTGAACACGCTGCTGTCTACCCTCAAGGTACAGAACAGAGACATTAATGAAGTGGTAAAAGACTTCAACAGATGCATACTACAAGCTGCAAAAGAAACCATTCCAAAGGATGCCGGCGCAACTACATACCATACTGGTCCAGCACACTCCAAGAACGTCAGGAAGCTATGGACAGGGCTAGAAAGGACGCAGAGTCTCAGCCTTCACTTGAAACTCACAACAAATGGAAAAAGGCTGTAGCAGAGTTTCAGAGAACAAAGCTAGAAGAAAAACGGAAAAGCTGGAGAACTAAAACGGCATCGCTGAACCTTGAGAAAGATGGCAGGAAACTTTGGAGATTAGTCAAGTCTCTAAATGAAGAGCGTTCCTCACCTAGGCAGACTATCACATTGGATGAAGGTGGCAAACTTTTCAGAGGAAAACAAGCTGCAGACTTGTTTGCTAGAAGATACAGTTCAGAAAGCAACTTACCCATTAACATAGATCATCAGAGAGAGATAAGAAAAGAAATACTGGCAACCATGGGACAGACAGATACTCCTGCCCCAATGAGGGAACCCATCACACTAGGAGAACTACAGAAGGCTATTTCCAAGCTTAAGTTTCAAAAGTCACCCGGCCCAGACAAAATCAGCAACAAAATGCTAGTAAATCTGAGCTCAGCAGCAAAGACAAAACTGCTTGAGATATTCAACCACAGCTGGTTGAAAGGAACGGTACCCCAAGTATGGAGAGAAGCCATCACAATACCCATACTAAAGAAAGGGAAATGTAAGACCGAGGCTGCAAGTTACCGGCCAATCAGTCTCACAAGCTGTGTTGGGAAGACTATGGAGCGAATAGTCAACCACAGATTGAAATGGTATTTAGAGTCTGAGCAGATCCTGGTGCCGGAACAAGCTGGATTTAGAGAATGCTACAGTATAGAAGACCAAGTTACTTACTTGTCTCAAGCAATAGAAGATGCCTTCCAGGAGAAGAAAAAGGTCCTAACGATCTGGGTCGACTTCAAGCAGGCCTTTGACAAGGTGTGGAAAGATGGCCTCATTGCAAAACTTAGGAGAAGTGGAATCCAAGGCAACATGATGAAATGGATCCAGTCATACTTGCATAACAGGAGAACTAGAGTCATACTTGCATAACAGGAGAACTAGAGTCACTCTTGACGGTCTGCAGAGCAGAAAAGTGTTGCTCCATCAGGGGGTACCTCAAGGAGGAGTAATTTCCCCAACACTCTTCCTTGTTTACATCAATGACCTGGTGAAAGATCTCCCTGCAGGAGTTAAGGCTGCCTTATATGCAGATGACCTAGTACTCTGGTGTGCTGATGAAAATGTCACCACAGCAAATTATAGAATGCAGCGGGCAGCAGACATGCTAGTGTCATGGGCAGAGAAATGGCTTATCACAATAAACACAGACAAAACCTCCACAACACTGTTCTCCCTCGCCCCCAAGGACAAATCAGCTAACATACACCTAGGGACAACCGTGATCAAGGAAGAAAGCTACCCCACCTATCTTGGGGTGACATTTGACCAAAGGCTTACATGGAATAAGCATATTGAAAACGCAGAAGGAAAGGCCCGAAGACGACTAGGCATACTCAGAAAAATTAGCAGGTACCAACTGGGGAGCAAATGAACGAAATCTAAAGAAGATTTATAATGGAGTAATAAGACCACACTTAGAGTTTAGCTCAGCAGCATGGTCATCAGCTGCTAACTCACATCTGCAGTCTTTGGACAAGGTGCAAAATCAAGCTCTCAGGCTCATTACAGGAGCCATGAAAACTACACCAATAACAGAGATGCAGAAGGTTGCTGGATTACAGACATTGTCCCATAGAAGAGACACAAAAACCATGATCCAGATGGAAAAGTACAACAGTATGCCAATGCACCCAATGAAGGCAAGACTAGATGATCTGGCATTGGGACGTCTAAAGCGTAGCAGCTTTGTGCATCGGGGGAAAAGACATAAGACAGCATCAAGAAGACCTATCCATGAAGACAACACCACTGAAGCCCACCCTATACCCTGTACCATGGGAGCAGGCCAGCAGTGCCCTCCAAATTAATACATCAGTCAGTGGTCTCACAAGTGGATGTGAGTATAATGATCTGCAAAAACGAACTGCTACATTGAGTATGATCCAAGAAAGCTATCCCGATCAATCATGGATACATGCCTATACAGATGGATCAGCAACTAATGCTGTTAGGAATGGAGGTGCCGGTATCTTTATCTCATATCCTGACAACCACTATGAGACTAGGCACATTCCCACTGGTAAATTCTGTTCCAACTATACAGCTGAGGTTCAAGCTCTAGAGCAAGCTGCAAATATGATTTATAACACCAACTCTGACTGCCACCAGGTAGTCATCCTCACAGATGCACTGTCTGTCCTGCAAGCTCTCAAGGGTGGTAAACTCCCGCATCTGAGAAATGAACTAAACAAGGTAGCTGCCAAAAAGAGAACCATACTTCAGTGGGTACCATCTCATTGTGGTGTACCCGGTGTGGTAAAGTGGGATGTTATAAATATTATAGGGGACTTAGTGTACTGACTGAGATCAGCTGTGAAGGTATCTGTATCTAATAAGTGTGGTGTATTACAGATGACCTTACTTGCTACCACATTTATACCTCAGTCAGAATTATTCTGGAATATTGTGATGACTACGTTAAATGTCTAGGGTTATGAAAATGATGAAGTGTAAGTCACAACAACAACAGACAGATAAACAATTTATTTTATTCCACAACACTTTACAACACTGTGACACTCACACACATATAACACTCTATAAGACTATCTTAACTGAGTCAAGTGTAAAGTTTCAAATATATATATGTATTAATTCCTTTCAATAATAGATATCCTGATTCAACTACACAGTGAACCAGGAATCACAATCAAGGGTAATTACAAGTAGTATGTACACAGTTTATATATATAATCTTTGTATTGACATAATTTATTAGTATTATCCTATGTGTGTAAGTTGTGAGGTAGTACTATGAGGTAATACTGGTTTTGTTTTTCAAGCTAGATTGTTGGTTGTCATCATGACTTCAAGTGTTTGATTATCGTGGAAATAGTATTTGGAAAAGTTCACAGTTCCTGTCGTTTGAAACAATTTATTGTCCCTCTGTGTTTAATATAATGTCAATTTTAGAGGGGGGCACATAATGTTGAGCTGCTCTGGCCACAGAAGCTTATCTTTCGTGATGGCTGCAGGAAAAGACTCCTCTGCTCGATTGCTTCACTGTGTTCTGGAGACACCTCACTGGTCGCTATCTGGACCAAGGAGTATGCTGTCAGCCTCTGGATTCAGCAAAACTCAGACCAGGTGCTGCTTCAATAACTTAGGACCACGGTCCCTGAAACAAGAAGGTTGTACCTCCTATTTCAGAACTAATTTATAATCTATTTCCACACTGAACACAATACATAACAAACACTGAGTTCAGAGCGGTAGGCCAACTGCTAGCTTCATCTGAAACAATTTACACCAGTATACTCCTCCCTAATGGTTACTACGCCTCTGCAATTCCAGCATTAGTTCTTTCTAGTCAATAAGATAGGTGTCAGTGTACTGTTTGGCAATTCCATGCAGTTTTACTTTTCTCCGACACGTCCTGTTCAGGTTGGAGCAATATCTAGGCCTTGCCTCATGTTTGCTACTGAACCACGCACATATACAGACATAAATTATCAATTTACATTCAATTTTCATTAAAAAGATATCAAATATGTCAAGCTTACCACAATTCATGGAAATAATACACAATTACGTTGACTGGCAATGAATATGGCACAAATTCCGATCTGCCTCTGTCCCAGGCTTTTATTTAGAAAAATATGCACTGGTTCTCAACGCACTGTTTCTTAGTAAGTTTATTTCAAAATGTGGCACTGAACAGACGCTCCTCATTGACTATATCAGCGGGTCTAACCAATCGGGCCATGTTTACACAGCTTTTCAAAAAATTTTACCCTTCTCACGTTTCCCCTAACAACCAAAATTAGTATTTGTAGTCCGACTAATCGTGTTTAGCCTTACATATCATTCCCGCCAATCAAATTGGATTTAACATGGTGACCTATTTCCCGTACAATGGTGGTTTCAAAACATGCCACTGTGCGATTATGATTTGGTGCTATCCGACATCCTCACTATTTTCTTTTGGCTATAATTTGTTAATTCCTAGACTATTTGCGTAACACTTAACATATTCTTTGTCAGCAAGTCCTAAGAAACCCAAATATATAAGTTTTAAGGGAGCTAAGTGGCTGCGTTCAAAATATGCATTTTCTTCTAGGATAGTCGTGCTGTTACCACCTCCTCACTTCCAAACTTTATGGTGTCTGCTGTACTGTCAGACTAATGTCAGGAGTTTAGACATAAAACAGTAGAATGTCATGTTTCCTAATAAGCATTTTACAGGTTTTTAAACCTAACCCTCGTAGTTGTAGTGTTTTTTATCACTGTCTATTTGAAAAAAAGTTAGTGCTTCTGGCCTTACGCTTGGGGGTGGCATTAATTATCGCGAGACGCGTGTTAGTGTTGCATGCATTCCTGCTTTCAGCCCTCCCTCTCTTTCTATCCTAAGTCCATCTGTCCTTTCGTTTATGTTAACGTAGTGTATAATATGAAATTAATGGAAGTATTAATTTAGGTCATTACGCAGTGTGCCTAGCTCAAGGTTTTCTTAGAAATACAGTACACGTTTTATTGTAGAAAGCGTGTATTGATGCAGTAGGCTTTACTATCAACGTGAAAACGTTACAATTTGCAGACGAAGTAGAAAAAAGGAGGATTTTTGTACGCCATTGTGACAGCACTGTGCTTTTACCATTTTTCTTTCCTTTTATCGAATTTATGTGTTAGGCTTTACATTTACCTTTTAATTTATATATGTGTATTTAGAATGTCTCACGACACCCGGAAATGAAAAGGCAGATAAACTTGCAAAAGAGGGAGGAGAATGTGAACAAGAAGATAATGAAGTCACATACTTTGAGAAAAAGAGAGCTATCCAGACTATCAGAAGAGAATAGAACCAACCCAAAGATGACTATCACACTCTCGACCGGCAGGGACAGATAACTATTTTTCGACTCAGGACAGGGCATCATCATCTCATCTCAGCCCGTAACCCGTCATGGGTCGTAGGGGTGCCATGGTGGAAGCATCAGCAGACAGGGTCCTCCACTGCTCTCTATCCTCAGCAATGCGTACAAGTGTGGAAAAACTGTGTCCTGCCCATTCTTTGATGTTATCAGCCCAGGATTTTCTCTGCCTTCCTCTTCTCCGTTTACCTTCGACTGTTCCCTGAAGGATCGTTTTCGAAAGGGAGTCATGACGAGTTACATGCCCAAACCAGGCAAGCTTTCGACGTTTCACTATTGACAAAAGTGGTTCTTGGTGGCCTGCATAGGTGTTTATCTTCTCTCTAACATAGACATTTGTTTTGTGCTCTTTATAGCAAATGCGCAAAATTCTTCTATAACATTTATGCTCGAAAGCCTGAATCCTTCGCTCCATATCTGCAGTGAGTGTCCAGGACAGGGCATAACAAACTGAATAAACACATGCACAAGCTATGATTGTCTGCTTCACCACTGTGCACATGTGGATTAAACGAACAAACTGCTGAGCATGTTCTACAGGACTGTCCTCTGTATGACCAGTTAAGAAAGATATACTGGCCCAATGACTCAACACTAAACTCAAAGCTATATGGAGTTAAAGAGGAACTTCAAACAACAGTCGAATTCATCATGAGAACTCGTCTGACGGTGTAATCATCAAAGATGCGATCGCAAGAAGAAGATAATTTCTTTATTTCTTCATGCATATCTCTTGTCATGTGCTTTGCTTCCAAGTCTTCTATTTCCTTACATTTTGTTTCTATCCACCGTTCTTTTGCTTCTCTACACATAGTACGTATGTCATTGTCTATTGTTTTATATTCTGGAGTGTTTTTTGCTTTCTTTCTTTCTGCCATTTTATTCAAGATGTCATCTGTCATCCAAATTTGATTTTTCTTAGACTCCTTTTTAGGTAAATTTGCATTTGCTGATTGTAAGACCTCTAGTATATTATAAAGTGAAAAGTATACCCCATAATGTTTGGGTCATCATATACAAATAGGCAGAATACAGTTATAAAGTGAAGTATATCCAAAATGTTTGTATGACCATTTGTAATAAACTCAGCATATTATAAAGTGAAGAGTATGTCCAAAATGCCTGTGTGATTATTTATAATCAACTCAGTACATTTTTAAAGTGAAAAGTATAGACTTTGTGCATTATAAAGTAAATAGTAAATTTAAGAGTGGAAATTTATAATAAACATAGTACATTATTCAGCAATGAATATTCCCATAACTATAATCGGAACAGTGAATGTATTACCTGCATGAGTATGCCAGTGACGAATCGTAACACCACAAACATGGGATAGTTGACAGAGAAGGCAGTGGCGATGCCCAAAACTCCAGAGCTGTAGAGCGTGAGTAGCATAATGGGTAGACGACCAAAGCGGTCGGCCAGGTCACCAAACAACAAGCCCCCCACCATCACACCAACAAAATAGATTGTTGTCGCCACGTTGGCAAGGTGTTTGTTGTCACACACCAAATCAAACTGTAAGATTATAGCACCATAATAATTCAATTATCAGGACACTGTGTTCATTCAGACGAGAGCATACAAGAAGAATACAAGGGTTACAGACTCAACAGGAGGACACATTAGAAGGCTACATACTAAACAATGAAGACATACTAGAAGACACACGCAACAATTAAGACACGTTTGAAAAGTAAATGCTGAACGTCACATTAGAGTAGTAGGACACATTATTATTATTATTATTATTATTATAGACTTCACAACAAGGACACACTAGGAAGTATAGACTTAATAATAAGGACACACCTGAAGGAATATACTTCACAAAAAATGACACACTAAAAGGTACAGAATTAATAATGGTGACAGAGCAGAAGAGTGGAGGCTTGACAAAGAGAACATACAAGAAAGGTACAGACTAACTAACAGGACACGCTAGAAGATACAGACTTAAAAATTAGGTCACACCAGAATGGTACAGATTTTAAAAAGAGATTATGCTAGAAAGTATAGACTTAACAAAGATTACACACTAGAAGTTACAGACTTAACAATGAAGACACACTAGAATAGTATAGATTTTATATACTAGATAAGCCATTCTCAACCTGTTTATGCTGGAGGAACCCTTGAAATAATTTTCAGGTCTCAGGGAACTCCTGCATAAAAATTATTAAAAATTAGTATCTACAGCACACGGTACTTTAGCGTGATCAGTAATTTGTAAATATTCTTCTTCTTCTTCCTCGTTCGTCCTGAAATGGACGTTGGTTGCGTTGTGTCTGTTTACGCCGGAGCTGTGATATCTGCACCTTTCGGTCGACACATCCAACTTCAGCACGGCATTTTTTGGGACCGGGTTTGCCTTCCCTCTGTGATCCCTACTCTCTCAGCCAGATGCAGTGATGCAGCCTGTTTCCAGGACCACCACGTGGAGATGGAGTAGGGTCTTGGTCAGCTCTGGTTTGCTGACCCCGATGCAAGCAGTCAAGCTATGGGTCGCTGACTGCATTCTCTATTGCTGCATCTTTGGGTCCCATTTGTAAATATAATAATCATGTTAACTGTCAATGCTTTTTTTAGTAGAGGATGATTTTTTCTATGGATCTGTTTATTTTGTTCAACGTATTAGCCTACACTTTGTGTGTGATTTCCCCTCCCTACAAAGGATATCAACTTTAATGCAAGTGAGTAACATAGACAAAAGACGTCCACAGGAGAAGATCGGAGGGAGGAGTATGTAAAAAGTGGACAACTATGGACATGGCGGGGGGTGGGGGGGGGGGGGGGGGGGGGGGGGGGGGGGGGGGGGGGGGGGGGGGGGGGGGGGGGGGGGGGGGGGGGGGGGGGGGGGGGGGGGGGGGGGGGGGGGTGGGGGGGGGGGGGGGGGGGGGGGGGGGGGGGGCTGGGGGGGGGGGGTTGGGGGGGGGGGGGGGGGGGGAGTTGCGTGTGAGTATTAAATTTTAAAGTGGCCGTCCAATTCACAAACCACATGGCAACTCTCACTCACATACAAATCTGTGAAGAGTAATCCTCTTATCTTCGAAAGCTTCTTACTGTCCAGCTAAACCCAAATAAAACTTTCTTTGGATTTTCTCCCTCTTGTCAGGCCTTCCAATCCTTCTAGACTCAAAATCTCTAATACGAAGAGGTTTTAAGCTCCTGTTCTCTGGAACAAACAAACTTAGTATATTAACTCTCTGGGAACCGACATCACCACTGTTGTGATTTCATAATTAGATTTTTAAGTTTTAAGTATAGGTAGGTGATTAAAAATTTAAGCTTATATGTTTAATAAAGACCATGTGGAGAGGACGTCCACAAAGGGGGAGGGGTCAATCAAAAGTGGACATGGGGGAGGGGAGAGTCAAAAAATGCCAGAATTTTGTGGATGTCTTTTATGGATGGTCCCATAGGTAGAAGAAAGCAGTTTTTTTGTTTTTTTTTAATTTCCTACTTGACTTTTTTACGTTATCCAAATAGGCATAAAAGTCTTATCACAAATGTCTGCTGTACAAGATGCTAATGAAATATGGTATGTGCAAGAGTAGTTTTCTTCCTATTTAGTATAGACTTTACAACAATGACAGTAAAAGGGTGCAATGAAGAAATGCTAGAACGGTATAAACTTAACAAAGATGACATACTAGAAAAGTAGAAACTCAATAAATGACAACACACAAGTAGACACTCAAAAATGAGGACAATCAATTCATACTAGAAGAGTACAGCTAAACTATGACACACTAAGGTCAGTAACCTAGAATCCAAACACCCAAAAACCGAAATATTCTAAAACTCAAACGTTTTTTCAACCAACTTCTTGGCAGTTTTCAAACCGATTTTTGGGTGACTTGGGCTACTTCGGACATTATTTGGGGCTGCTTTGGGCAATTCCAAAAACCGAAAAAAAAATTGATTTTCCGAAACACAGTCATCCCTGAGCATTTCTGATTCTGGGTTACCAACCTGTACTGGAGATTAATAACACTGACAAACAACATTTTTCTTTCTTATATAAGAATAAGTGTTCTTAGGTCAGTTTCTTGCGCTGATTTCAAATCTGAAATCCGTTTATCTCTATCACGTCGGGTTCTTAAGATATTTGTGAATAAATATATTTTTGGGAAACCGTTATTTGCTCCGTTTCATTTTTACTATATAACTTATTAAAAATTAATAAAAAGCAACATAATTCTACTTTTTATACTGCTAAAAGATGCATGACATATGTTACGCGATTTTTCAAATAGTTACTGTATTTTGAAATAATTCTGAGCAAAATATGGCTTCTAGAAGTTGTAGAAATTCGGCTGATCTGTTCTGTTACGTGTGCGGATATTTTACCGATCGTGTTGACCAGAAAAAACTTTACACCATTACTAAAGATAGCATATGAACTTTATTTCGATTCGAAAGTTGATGATGCAAATAAATCTTGGAAGCCAAATGCTTTTTGTTCGATACATTGGCAGGTTGGTTGCGAAAATCGCCGAAGCATAAGTCGATGCCTTTTGGCGTGCCAGTAATATGGCGTGAACATACAAATCACACTACTGATTGTTACTTCTGCTTGACAAATATCCATGGTTTCACTTTTAAAACTAGAAAGTCTGTGGTTTATCCAAATATTGAATCGGTTTCGAAACCAGTGCCTCATGATCCAATCACGTGTCCGATCCAAGTACCACCAGAACAGTATCCGTTGGACGTAAATGAACCATCAGAAAGTGATAGTTTACCTGCTTTAGAAACTAATTCTGACTCAGATTACATACCGGTGAATGATGGTGTTTACTTAATTAACCATTCAGAACTTTCAGATCTAATACGTGATCTCGCTCTTACCAAAGGACAAGCGGAATTACTCGGTTCGCGACTCAAAGAATGGAATCTTTTAGCGCCCAATACTCCGATATCTAAATTTCGTCATAGACACAGAGAACTTGTTCAATACTTTGAGATGGATGATGACATTTGCTATTGCAAAGATGTAAACGGTCATGAGCACATAGTCAACGAATGGCGATTTTTCATCGATTCTTCCAAGATTAGTCTAAAAACCGTGTTATTGCATAACATAAATTTTTTTTTCAACAATTCCAGTCGCCTATTCTGTTCATATGAAAGAAACTTATGACAATATGGCTATACGTTTGGAAAAAATAAAGTACAATGACTACCAATGGCGGATTTGTGGAGACCTAAAGGTCATTGCAATTCTCACGGGCATGCAGACTGGGTATACTAAATTCTGTTGCTTCCGATGTGAATGGGACAGCCGCAACAGACAGGAACATTATGCAAGAAAGGTGTGGCCTATCCGGGATCGTATGCAGCTCGGGCATAAAAATGTAATACGCGAGCCATTAATTAACAAAGACACCTTCATTTTACCATTGTTACATATAAAGTTGGGGCTCATGAAGAATTTTGTAAAAGCGTTAGATAAAACGAGCAAAGCTTTCACTTATCTTCGAGAAAAGTTTCCGCAAGTTAGCGATGCAAAGATAAAGGAAGGTATCTTTGTAGGACCTCATATTAGGAAAGTTATTGCAGACAAACAATTCGAGAACTTGTTACATGGTAGGGAACTTCGCGCATGGATGGCATTCAAATCGATCGTCGATAACTTTCTGGAAAATCACAAATCTGTCAACTATGTTGCATATTGTTAAGCAGTGCATAGATGCATACATAATTATGGGCTGTAACATGTCCCTCAAAATCCATTTGCTCGATTCGCATCTTGACTTTTTCCCTGACAACCTTGGCGAAGTCACCGATGAACATGGAGAATGATTCCATCAAGATATCGCCGTAATGGAGTCACGTTATCAAGGACGGTGGAGTGTGACCATGCTTGCCGATTATTGTTGGATGCTTCATCGCGATGTACCACATGCCATTCACCGACGAAAGTCGACTGCAAAGAAATTCAAGCCTACATAACTGTTATACTTCTTGTACGAATGATGTTGTAATACTGTATGCGTTGTTAAAAAACTTCAATTGCGTATTTCTAGAGATCCCGACCTGATAGAGAAAAACGGTTTGCAGATTTAAAAACAGCGCATTAAAATTGACCAGAAAAACATAGAAATGTTAGAGAAAGAAAAAAAAAGTTTTTTTTTGTTAGTCAGTGTAATCAGGACACAACTGGAGCATAAACCTTCTACTATCATCATAAAAAAGGCAACTAATAATGAATTTAATGAAGATGTCCCGAGAGAAGCTAACAATGTGCAAAGATCAGAAAGTCCACATTTACTCATGTCCACAACCGCAAAGAAAGGACTACTGTTCCTTCAAGCATATTGTACAAGGTGAATAATATGTGGTTATGCATGCGGCTGGCAACCTCATCAAATAAAACTGCTACAGAAACAAGTCTAGCAGGAGCATACACTGTGGTAAAGGCTACCTGCCAGGGGCCCAGTTGCAGATGTGACTCCAAGCTCCATAAAGACACAATGATGATGACAGCAACTAGTATTGCTAAAATATTTGTCGAGATTAATGTAACTAACTTGCATGATTTATCTCTACATACCTGCGAGACAATATTCCTCTCATGGTATCTCGGTGCATAACTCCACTGACCATCCACACATCTGATGGATTCGTTCTGTCCATCGAGGAAAAACAGAGTAGAGGAACATTTAGAATGTGTGATATTCACAAGCTGTTGGTGCCCAAGCAGGTGTGATGTCACCGAGCTGTTATCTACACAGAATAATAGAACAGAAATAAATATAGCAAGATGCAATGTGCAACTTCACGGGAATTGAGATCATGTATGTGGTGTAAAATCTCTTCACGTGATCTTCAAGATGTGCATATAAATATAATTATAAACCACTAACAATGTGGTTCAGTAACTTCAAATTCCCATATGCAGAATTCACGCAAATATAGAGCTTAATGTATTCTCTATTAGCTTTTTCAGACTGCTTAGCTTACTGTCTGACAGTGGAATGTTGTGTGGATGTAACAAGTTGACTTACATCAATCAATACAGACTCACAACAATCAATATACAGACTTAACCAATCAATGTACAGACATACACCAATCAATGTACAGACTTACACCAATCAATGAACAGACTTACACCAATCAATACACAGACTTACAACAATCAATATACAGAGTTACACCAATCAATACACAGATTTACACCAATCAATGTACAGACTAACACCAATCAATGTACAGACTTACACTAACACAATCAATGAACAGACTTACACCAATCAATACACAGACTTACAACAATCAATATACAGAGTTACACCAATCAATACACAGATTTACACCAATCAATGTACAGACTAACACCAATCAATGTACAGACTTACACTAATCAATATACAGACTTGCACCAATCAATATACAGACTTGCACCAATCAATACACAGACTTACACCAACCAATATACAGACTTGCACCAATCAATGTACAGACTTACACCAATCAATACACAGATTTACACCAATCAATACACAGACTTACATTAATCAATACACAGACTTATGCCAATCAATACACAGACTTACACTAATCAATGTACAGATTTACACCAATCAATACACAGACTTACACCAATAAATGCACAGATGTTATGATTAAAATTCATAACGATTGTGCCTATTATATGGTTAGCTCAACAGGGTTGTTTGTTTGTTTATTTTATATGGGTCACTGATAAAGACGGGTGAGTGACATTAAGCCGATATGCTTGGCTGGCTCACGTGAAACTAGAGGAGTAGAAGTGCGGGGCCTTATACGATTGTGTGTCATGGCGAGTGGACGTATGTGTTTGAGCTCCTTATTGGTGAAGTGTTTATAATGGAGTTCTGTTATCACTAATACATCAAGATCTTCGGTGAGATGTATGTAGTTATCTGTATTGACAAGAAGTATAATTGCTCAGTGCCGAGTGTTAAGAGAAATAAATCATATTGAGAACTAAAGGACAGCGTTCCTGACATGAACTGACTGCCTACGGTATATCGTTTACTGCATCTTATCTGCCATTATACGGTGGACTGAACTTTATTGTATGTGGAGCGGCATCATCATCATGTAGCATGTCCTTTGCAGAACGTCGCTCTCATCACAGCCCGCCTGAAAGACTCTCGATCTCTAGCCAGCCCTCCTGCCTCCTCCAATGTCATGTTCAAGGTGTCTTCAATGTCCTGTGTCCACCGTCGTCTTGGTCGGCCCCTGCCTCGCCTTCCAGGTACCATACCCTCCATCACTGCTCTCTCTAAGCCACTATGGCGTTTAATGTGGCCAAAATATTTCAGTTTCCGGGACATGATACTGTTTATAAGCCAGTTTTCCTCGATGTTCAGATCGTGTAGGATGTCTATATTTTTCTTCTTCTTGGTCCACGATATTCTGAGAATTTTTCTGTAACACTTTGCTTCGAAAGATTTGATTTTTTTCTTTAATGTTTGAGTAATGGTCCATGATTCACATCCATATGTTGCTACCATGTGGAGTGGCATGCAGTCTTAAATAAATTGTATATCGTCCATTTCGTCCATTGTGGCTCAATTAATTAAAATTTATATTGGCTTGTTGCGGGGTCTACTTGCTTACTACCCTAGAAGTGATCTTGGCCACAGGAAATATCCTGTTACTAAATATTAACATTAACAATATATAAAAGACACGTAACAACAGACTTAAACCAATCAATACACAGACTCACACCAATAAATACACAGAAGACTCTAAACCTTGATACAAACATTAAAATGTCAATCAAGAAATATGTTCTGAATAAAGAGTGTCTGATTGGTGGAGTGCTTACCTCTGATGGCAAAGTTTGTGGGCTCTAGGATCAAAACCTGATAGTGACATGCTCCAGTCTACACAGCTCTAAATGAGTACCTGACTCTGCTCTCTAGTTAAGGACGGCAAAGGCAGCAATGAAGGAAACTGGTGACCCCACCTCACAAAACCTGAGTATAGTGGTCTCTAACACTTCACTTCCCTATGGCAGTATCTGTTATGGGGCTACCTTTTCTTTTCTTTTCGTCCTTAAAGAACTACACATGATAATGAATAGAAGGTTTAAAATGGGACATCATCATCATTAGTGGAAAGAACCAGAAAAAAGCCAGCAGAACAAGAGGTGAAGACAAAAAGTTGGGCACTGGACAAGACAGCTATTGAAGAAACCAGCCGATAACATTAAAAGATAGTCCTTGTTCTGGAACCCCCAGGATAAAAGAAATAGATACAGCGACTCATATACATAAAGACTAGAACTGAAAACGGACATTTCTGACATTTTTCTGTTATCATACCCTTGTAAAGATCTTCTCCTGCCTTGCACGTATGGGGAACTGGTGTTCCATGGAAGGCCATTATGACATGATTGAAAACTAGAACTATGTATGTGTATGCTGCTAACAGATGGATGGCAATCTGAAACTTGCTTCTGCCTCCTAGGTAGCAAATCAGAACCTCCAAGTCCTGAGTGACTGACTTCATGTTCTCAAAGCTTTATGTCAGTCTGTTTATCACTTGTGTGGTCAGTGAATCAATTGAGTGGTCGGTAAATCACTTGAGTGGTCGGTGAATCAAATGACTGGTTGGTGAATGACTGAAGTGGTCTGTGAATCAACTGACTGGTTAGCGAATGACTTGACTGGAATACAAGTCACTTTAATGGTGTGTGAATGACTTGGCAGGTTTATGAAAAACTGTATGACATGTGAATCACTTGACTGACCTATGAGCCACCTGGCTTGTCTATGAATCACTAAGATTGTCAGTGAGTCACTAGGATAATAACTTAATTATATATCGATCACTTGGCTTGTTTGTGAATCAATAGATGGTCATGTGAATCATTTAGATGGTCTGTGAATCCTTTGGCTGGTCTGTGAATCCCTTGGTTGGTCTGTGCATCACTTGGTTGGTCTGAGAATCATTTGGATGATCTGTGAATTACTTGGTTAGACTCAGAATGAATTGGCTGGTGACAAAAAGATATTGAAAAAAATTAATGCCTGATATGAAAAGATCAGAATTCTACATAAAGAATTTCTACATTAAGAATGGACTTTAATGAAAGCGGCTAATGACTAAACTGAATGGTTGGGATACCACTACAAGATTTAGAAACTTATATATACCTTGGGAGCAATATAGACACAGTTTGAGTGACACACAATGATATCAAAACAAGAATACAGAAGGCTATACAGCTTTCATTGCATAGGGAAATATATGGAGATCGAAAAAAAAACAGGTCGAACACAAAAATCAAATTTTCAACTCAAATGTCAAGTCATTCCTATTGTATGGCTGTGAAACATGGAGAACAAGAAAAACAACAACCAAAAGGCTAGACTTTCATAAACGGATGCTTGTGTAGAATAGATGGATTGAAGTTGTATGACAAGATCACAAATGTGGAATTGATGACAAGAACCAGACAAGTGCCATAGGAACATGAAATGTGAAGAAGACACTGGAGATGGATAGGATATACATTGAGAAAACTTGTTGATAGCTTTAACAGACAACACCTGTTCTGGAATACCCAAGGTAAGAGAGGTAGAGGAAGGCCAAAGAACACATGGACAAGAGAACTGGAGACAGATATAAAGAGGATGAAGACATGAAATGACCTTGACCTGAAGGTCAGGACAGGAAGATTTGGCCTAAGTTTGTTGAAGGCCTATGCTCTTTTGGGGAGCTGAAATGTGAAAGAAGAAAAATGAATGGGATTATGGAAAGACCTTGAATGGATGGCACAGGACAGGAGGGTTTGTTGAAGGCCTGTGCTCCACGGACAACTGAAGGGTTATGAATGAAATGAACACATAGAAGGGTTATGAATGAAATGAACACATAGAAGGGTTATGAATGAAATGAACACATAAAAGGGTTATGAATGAAATGAACACATATATCCTAAATAAATTTAGCCCATCAGGGGTTGAACATGATATTTTTCTCCATCATTTTTTTTTTAAATCAGACAGTGATAGAATAGAACCACTGCATTTACACAGGCCGTCTGCAAAGGGACCAATTGTAGAGTGGTGGTATCCACGCTCATAATGGCGCTGACGTGTTAAGGCAGACAACAGGAGCACCTTCGCATGAGGGAATGGACACTATTCTAACATAATACTGACAAGCACAAACAATTATCTACATTAAGCACCATCAGTAAATTTAATTTAGCAAACTACAGGATCACATCATGTTGTAAATGAAGAACAACTGTCTATGGTTGAAGTAAACATTGTTTTTTTTAAATAAAGGAGGGTAAAAGGGAAGTGTAGAGTAATTTTTTTTTTTTTAAACAACAAAATAGATTACACGGAGGTACCTTGAGTTACATTTTTTAAATAGACAGAGAACATCCTTATATCACTATCAGCTATGACAGAGTTCTGAACTAAAATGAAAGACAGTTACGAGAAAATAACTGGTTTTTGCATTTTTATATTGTTAAGAAAATCTCCACACTTGTATGCTACTAATATCAAGTTCATACGTTTGAGTCTAAGCTTACATCACATACATGCCACACCTCAGAGATGAAAAACCTGTACAAAAAAATCTCAAACCCTGTACAAAGACCCACAAAACCTGTACATAGACTGAAAAAAAACATATCAAAAGAGTTAATTCATAAAAAAATATTTTCAATTACAGTGGGCTGCATTATAAATGAGGCACGGGGACTTTGCCTTTTACAGCAGGTCTTCACTTATTTTAAAACCCAAAAAATAAATGTCTGAGTTTATGTTACACCGTAAAAATAATGTGATGGTGGCATCATTTAGTCTATTTCTGTGCTTAATTATCACTAACAGACTGGGAAATCATGTGTTCAAAAGGACCTTAAAAAAAATCTGAGACACAGAAATAAGGGGAATGGATTAGAAAACTGTACAGAAATTATGTACAGGGTGTACACATCTGAAAATGCAAACATCTTGTACAGATTATGGGTAAACCATAGCATGTGGCATGTATGACATCATTCTCCCCCCCCCCCCCTCCTCCATAAGTTGGTAATGACAAAAGGTAGCAAAACAAAATATTACCTGACAATACTGGTATACACTAGTAAGTTACATGCCAACAGATGAAGTGAAACGAACAAAAAGTTGAGATATTATAATAACAGAGAATGTGAAACTATAACAAAAGTTCAGATACATGGTAGAAGAAAAAAATGAAACTACAACCAAAGTCCAGATATGTAACAATAGAGGAAGTGAAAAAACAGGAAGAAAAACGAGTAAATCAGAGATTAAGAGCTTAATTAAAGATTTAATAACAGATGAATGGAAAGCAGAGTGGGATAAAAATCTGAAAGGAAGACATGCATATAAGATGTTCACGGCTCCAACAAGAAAATGTCAGATATCTAGGGAATTGAAAATTCCCAGTAATAAGAAACTTCTCAGACTACAGCTGGGAAAAGTCTATTTCAGAATAGAAGAACCTTACTGTGCAGGATGTTTTCAAGACAATAATACTGAACATTTCTTGTTAAAATGTAAGAGGTATGAACAAATGAGAATACCAATATTAGATTATTTGCGAGCATCAAACTTACCTATAAATATAGAAGAGGTGTTAAGAATAGACAGACCTAGGGAACTGCATAATATAATCAAACAATATTTAACACGAACAAAGGTTAATATATAGTGACTGGGAATGTCGAGGTCTGATGCTGTTCTTACAATGCATGACTATTAACAGATGAAAGTCAATTAAATATCTGTTAAAGTCAGTTATATAGCTGGAACCACCAGGCCTTTACACCCCTCCACTTAATATTATTCTTGTTCAGAGTTTCTTCTTGAATTTGTTCGTTTGTTTTTAATTTATTTATTTTTTTATTTAACGTATAAGCAAAATTGTGATTGTCCCTATTTACAATGATTTGTCAAATGTGATGCCACTTTCTTATATCGGCAGTTGTTCATATTATTAGGAATTGAAAACAATATATATCCTAATTATAACCCATCAGAGGTTGAACGGGATATTTTTCTTCATTAATATAAAAAAATAAAATAAAAAGGAAGAAAAACTCATAAAGATGTTAGAAATTAAAACCTCTTAATAGTCTTGACATCATTTGTAGAATATACTTAACTTTCATACCACAAAACTCTGCCTAAATTGGCCCTATTTAGCTCATACAGTTTTATCTAAATATAAGATATAGGCTAGGCCTAGTACATGTGGGTCAGACTGCCGGCTTTGAATAAAAACTTAAATTTTGACATGTTAAGCAATTCATGTGGATTGTGAATGATCAACAACATTCACACCATACCAATTATCCCATTAAAAACCCAGGCGATGCTCAGCGCGGAATATGTTGAATACTATACGTGAAAATACGAGCTCCGACAGGAACAAAATAACCACAGTTTTTCTAGGAAAAGTGTGGGTTTTTCCCACCTGTTAAGCCGCACACGTTATGTTCATAAAAACAGGACATTCATTAAAAACAAAATATTTAACCAATGAGTGGAGATGGAATGGTGTAGTCTGCTTTGAACTGGTTGCGTCACTTTCTGTACTATCAAATTCTTGAGATTAACTGTAGGCCTTTAATGTATTTATTTACGAATGTAATATCGAAAATTATGGACGCTACATATCCTAATAATAACCCATAAAGGGGTTGAACTGAATATTTTCTTCTTCAATTCAAAAGAAAAAAGAACTAATTCGAAGATATAAAAATACTGGCTTAAGATAGACAACTGTCGAAACATAAAAGAACTTTGCGTTCTGCTGAAAATCCCACTTAACTGAGATGAAGATGGGGCACATGAGGATTAAATAAAATAAAATAAATACTGATATTTAAAAAAAAATAGTAAGCGCAGAAACTTAAACTGAACAGACTACGTCAGCGTTACCTATATGTTGTCTGCTTTACTAGATTCACTGCGTCCGCTATCAACCAAAGGGCATTTCTGCTCAGCTCACCTATTAGACTAGAATCGCAGATGCTGTGCCTGACTGGGTCTATTTTTAGCATTGCCAAGCGACAGTCAACAGACGACGGGATCGCGAGGCTTTTTTATTTTATTTATTTATATTTTTTTTGTTTTGTACATATGCACCCTAATAACGGACCTTGTATCTTGGTTGAACTGTGCGCGCTTCGCTAAAACTCGGGGGCGGGGGGGGGGGGGGGGGGGGGGGGGGGGGGCGGGGGGGGGGGGGTGGGGGGGGGAAAGAGAGATAATTATCTTTCATATAATAGATGTTTATTACAGAAACCTTGCAATCTATGAAATTCGTTTCAGATAAAACAAATGGGACCACAGGGACGGCAATGGGTGGGCATGAAAATTATAAACTCCTTTGGATAGATTATATAATTTGTATACAGAGTCGGTCCTAGAGATTCTTCAGGATGGTGCGAGCACCCATTATCCCTCTCCCGTGCCATACTGTATTATACTCTTACGAGACACAATTTCATGCTGGTGAATTAATATGAAACAAACATAAAGGTATGTTTTCAGGCACTCGTAAGAAATAAAGAAGTAGAACACTCATCATCATCATCAGTTGCCATCTCCACAACGGAGGTTGGCTGTAATGGATCTCCAACGTCTTCTGTCTCTTGTCTTGGTGGTACACTCTGATAGACTCTTTCCCGTCCATCTCTTGATGTTATCTTCCCACTTATAGCGCTGTCTTCCCCTTGCACGTTTACCTTCAACTCTCCCTTCTGTTATGGTCTTCTGCAAGGTGTTATGCCTTTTTATGTGGCCAAAGTATTTTAGCTGCCGAACTTTGACCTCTCTCATTAGTTCTCTTTTCATACCTAGATTTTCTAGGACCTCCTTATTTGTTTTCATCTCTTTCCATGAGATACGCCCCATTCTTCTATATATCCACATTTCAAGAGCCTCAATTCTTTCTTCCAAATGCTTATTCATCGTCCATGTTTCTGCACCATACAGAAATGCAGAATATATATAACACTTTATGATTCTCAGTTTTAATTTATGAGATAACTGTTTGGATGTCAGTATATGTTTCACGTTGTTGAATGTAGCTTTGGCCATTCCTATTCTCTTCTTGATTTCTGTTTCACATCTGCCATCTTCTGTTATTATATGACCAAGATATACGTAGCTCTTGACTTGTTCCAGGATTTTCTAGAACACTAGACAACAGAAAAACCACAGACATGAGTGGCTAAACCAGGATTCGAACCCTGGACCTTCTGTGCGACAACCCCGCCTAGCTATGCAAGAGAATCACACTATCCTCCCTGCCATCTACGCATCACCAAAAAATGATGTTTCGATGACAGGTCATTAGTGCGAACCGAAAGACATAACATCGGAAGTTTACTATGGGCAGTACAGCCTATTAATGACGCAATCACTTCTGTTGTTTCCCTATTATACAGTATAGGCCAGTCCACACAAGACAAAGAGACCTTATTACTGTGTCTAGTACATGATTATAGACTTAGAACAGTAAGAACAGGACAGAGGGTAGGTTTGGTATTGTATAAACAGTTATAACACATAAGGAAGGGAAACCCGAGGCCTGTAAACGGTAAATTAATATGAAACAAATATAAAGGTATGTTTTCAGGCACTCGTAAGAAATAAAGAAGTAGAACACTGGACATCAGAAAAACAACAGACATGAGTGGCTTACCCAGGATTCGAACCCTGGACCTTCCGTTCGACAACCCCGCCTAACTATGCAAGAGAATCACACTATCCTCCAACTTCATCGGTTGGCATGTAACATTGCGGAAATTGCAGTGTGTTCCAACTATATTCATGCTGGTGAGTTGGAACACACTGTAATTTCCTCAATGTTCATTCTAGCGTTTCACCAAAACATAATCCACTTAGGTTTTTAAAATTATATGGTAGGTAATTTTTTTTAATTAATTCATGTGTGGTGAAGTGGGATGTTATAGATATTTATAAGGGACTTAGTGTACTGACTGAGATCAGCTGTGAAGGTATATATATATCTAATAAGAGTAGTATATTATATATATAACCTTACTTGCTGCCACATATCTATATATCTCAGTCAGAATTATTCTGGAATAGTGTGGTGACTACGTTTTGTGTCTAGGGTATGTGTATGGTGAAGTGTAAGTCACAACAACAGACAGATAAACAATTTAATTTAATCCACTACTCTTAACAACACTGTGACACTCACATACATATAACACTCTATGAGAATAGCTTAAAGAAGTCACTCGTAACGGTTCAAATAACAATATGTATTCATTACTGGCATGAAGGAATATGTGTCCTGATTCAACTACAAGGGAACCAGGAATCACAATCAATTTAAATTACAAGTTATGTACAGAATGTATTTAATATGAATATTGTAGTGACATATATTAGTACAAATGTTCTATGTGTGTCAGTTGTGTAGTAGTAAAATGAGGTAATACTGGTTTTGTTTTGTTCAAGCTCTGTTGGTATTGGTCATCATGACTTCAATAGTTTGTCTTTAGGGACTATTATTGGAGATGTTCACAGTTCCTGATTTTAAGACAAGTAAATTCCCCTCTGAATAGTATTTTTATAAAGTTATTTCAAGATGAGGGGACATAATGTTGAGCTCAGCTGGCCAATTCGCTTATCTGGCGTGATGGCGGCAGGAAAGGACTCCTCTGCTCGAATTCTCCTCTGGGCTCAGGAGACACCTCACTGATAGCTAAAAAGACCAAGGAGTATGCTGTCCGACTCTGGATTCAGCAAATCTCTGACCAGATGCTGCTCACTACCATCAAGACCACTGTCCCTGAAATCAAGAAGGATGTACCTTCTACTTCATAACTAATTTATATTCTCTTTTACACTGATCACAATACAGCACAAACATTGCGTTCAGAGCGTTAGGCCAACAGTCAGCTTCATTTGAAATACTTTATTCCAGTATTACCCTTCTTAATGGTTACTACGCCTCTGCACTTCCAGCATTATTTCTTTCTAGTCCATCATCCAGGTGTCAGTGTACTATTTGGCCATTCCATGCCGTTTTACTTCTCTCCGACACCCTCTGTTCAGGCTGGAGCATTATAGGCTTTACCTCACGTTTGCCACTGAACTACACATATATATACAGGCATAAATCAACAATTCACATTCAATTTTTCATTAAAAGATACTGAATGGTTCAAGCTTACCACAATTTCATGGAAATAAACACAGATACGTTGATTAGCAATGAATTCTGGCACAAACTGGCACAAATTCCGTTCTGCCTATGTTCCAGGCTTTTATTTTAGCAAAAATGTGAGCTAGCTTCAACGTACTGTCGCTTTATCAAGCTTATTTGAATTAGTGGTCTCGAACTAACGCTCCCAAGTGTGTATATCAGCGAGACTGGCCAATGAGCCACGTTTCGACAAGTGTTTGAAAAAATGTTATCTTTTCCCGTCTCCCCCAACAACCAAGATAGTATTTATAGCCCGACCAATCGTGGTTAGGCTTTCATTTGTTGCGCTCCAATCAATTTGGAGTTTACATGGTAGGCTATTTATGTAACGTAAGGTTTTTTCAAACACGTTATAAAAAAAAATTTTATGAGCAGAAATGATTTTATGCTGTCAGGCACCCCCAATATTTTATTTTGGGTATAATTTATTAATTCCTGGACTATTTGCGTAACGTTTTACATATTATTTGTCAGCAAACCCTAAGGAACCCAAAAATACTAATTTAAAGGAGCTACGTGGCTGCGTTCAAAATATGCAATTTCTTCTATCTCCTGTTTAGAAGATGTGCTGTCTGGGTACTGTTATGTGTTCAAACGTAAACCCATATAATGTTGTCTTTTCTAATAAGAGTCTGTTATGATTTATAAACCTAACTCTGGGAAAGGGTAGTGTATTTTATCACTGTCCGTCTGAAAAAAAAAATTAGTGCATGTAGACTTACACGCGTGATGGTAGTAATTGTGTATCGCGCGAAGCGGGTTTAGTGTTCGGCTTTCTGCCTCTCCCTTCTCTTTTTATCCCTTTAGTCCATCTGTTCGTTCGTTTTGGTAACGCAGTATAATTAATGTTAGGGTTAATTTAGGTCATTACGCAGTACGTCTCAATGCTTTTCCAAGAAATACAGCACACGTTTCATTGAAGAAGGCGGGTAATAATACAGTAAGCTTTACTATCAACGTGAAAGCGTTACAATTTGCAGACGAAGCAGAAAACAAGGGGGATTTCGAGTACATTCTTTGTGATAGCACTGTCATTTTACCATTGCTCTTCTCTTTATTAATTTTATTAGGCTTTATATTTAATTGATAATTTATATATGTGGATTAGAATATTCCATGACACCTCCCCTCTTAAAACAGACATTATATGTCAGTCCTTTATTCTATATACACATAGAGAAATTTATTATTATTTCTGGGGTTTACGGTGATTCTCATCACACGGATGGCGGCTTAAAAAATCCGCTCCCAGATTGGTTTTTCCAGATATATATTCAATGCTAAAATTATATGGAGCCAGAAGCAAAGACCATCGGAGTAACCTAGAGTTCTCATGCTTAGCCTGTGCTAAAAACGATAAAGGTTTGTGGTCAGTTTGCAACTTAAATGCCTTCCCATATAGATAAATATTGAATTTCTTTATTGCCCATATTACTGCAAGACATTCTTTTTCGCTAGTTGAGTAGTTGATTTCAGCTTTATTCAACTTTCTGCTAGCATATGCCACTGGGCTTAATTCCCCATCCAATGCATCTGATTTCTGTAGTAAAGTTGCACCTAGCCCAATATTACTTGCATCCGTCCTTACTATGAATTCTTGACTTAAGTCAGGTAATTTCAAAATGGGTTTACTTGTGAGCTTTTCCTTCAATTCTTGGTAAGTCATTTCACATTGTGGTGTCCATGTAATGCGATCTGGAAGTCCTTTACGTGTCAATTCCGTTAAAGGTGCACATATGGAATTAAAGTTTTTGATATACTTCTGGTAGAAACCACATAATGAGACAAAGGATCTCACGTCCTTCTTGGTTTGTGGTCTCGGGGCTTTCTGTAGTTTCTCTAAATTCTTTGGGTCAGGGGTCATGTTTCCCTGATAAACTGTGTGTCCCAAAAATTCCAATTCTTTACATCCAACGCAACATTTGGTTGGTCGGGCTGTTAAATTTGCCTCCCTAAGTCGATCAAACAGCATGTTCAGAGAGTCAATGTGTTCCTCAAATGTTTCTGTTGCTATAAGGATATCATCCATAAAATTTGTTATACAGGGATTATTCAGAGGATCCAATAATTTTCTCATCATTCTAGAGAAGACACTAGGCGCATTCTTCAATCCAAATGGCAATCTATTAAACTCATAGTGTCCTTCTGAGGTACTAAAAGCTAGGTATGGTCTAACCTCAGGCTTTACTGGAATCTGATAGTATCCTTTACTCAGATCCACTTTTGAGAAATATTTAGCTTTATTTAGTCTGGCAAACAGCTGATTTGTATCCGGCAATGGATCCACCTGTCCTTCTGTAATAGCATTCAGTCTCCTGTAATCTATACAGAGTCTATGTTCTCCAGAGGGCTTCCTTAAAAGTACAACACCGGAACTATACGAAGACTCACTGTGCGAAATAATTCCTTCCTTCAATAGATAGTCTATCTCTTCCTTCAAAGCTTTTTCCTTAGCAAACGGAATCGAATATGGTTTCATACAGACAGGTGTGGAGTCTATGAGTTTTATATCATATTCCAATAGGTTTGTATGCCCTGGTCGGTCTGTTAACACCTCTGCATGATTATTTAGAACCTGTTGCACTCTCTCTTTCTGAGTTTTCGTTAAATGTGTACTGATTTTCACCTGTGCTGCTGTCTCACAGGGGTGTAATGGATATTCAAATGATGAAAGTGGTTCCTTTTTCATCTCCATGGCGATGGACAAGGTCAACAAGTGTGTCTCTTCCTGATGTTCTCTTTCCAAATATTTCTTCAGGAGATTCACATGATAGATTTTTTCTTTCCCCGTCTTATCTATCTTATAATTTGTTCTAGACACCTTCTCTAGAACTGTATATGGACCCTGCCATCCAATTTGTAACTTATTCTGACTCCCGGGCAAAAGAAGCAGTACCTTCTCTCCCACAGCCAAATCTCTGTCTTTTGCCTTCCTGTTATAATAGGCAGCATGTTTCTTCCTGGCTTGTTTCAAATTTTCATTGGCAAGTTTCCAGCCAGTTTTTAACCGAGTGGTCAGCTCATTCACATATTGGTATGAAGATGTAATGTTTTCCTCTGCCTTTTCATCAGTCCACGTTCTTAACAAAGCTACATATGGACCTTTAATTGTGTGGACCTATTTGTCCATGCACCGGTATGGTCTCTTCCACTTGAAGCTTTATAGTGATGATTTTTCCTCCCAGAATTATCATTCACAAAACGACCGCTACCAATTTTTCTTTTGGGGCTTTCTCCCCTCTTAAAATTCTTGATGAGAGATTTCCTCTCTACATCTTCTTCCTCCAGTTTGTTTAAGTCCGATTGAGGGATTTTCGGCTTATCCTGGGGTAAGACATCCTTTTGCACTCTCCGCATAGTGGCCATTGTAAAACAGTTAAGTGAAGCTTGTCCGTGAAAAGGGGCTTCCCATTCCATTTGGTCCACTTTATCAAATCTATTTTTCTTTTTATTCTCAGGCCTAATTTTGCCCCGTGGCGTGTCCAGGTCCTGATCCATGTTCCCACTTGTGGGTGTTCCCTCATGTGCTATGCTACACCTTTCTACAAAATTCTCAATGTCCCATCTTGCTTTGGGCCAATAATAATTGTGAGCCACCTTTTGAATGATGGTACCTATCTTCTCATGGTCCCCATCTGGTTTCACATGTAGGCTCCTTATTAAGTCTGCCCTATATCTTTTTGGAAGAACCAGCTGTCCGTGACCATTGGATCTAGCTCCAGTCTTCCTATACATCAACTTGTTTTTCATGTAAAAAATCTCCCTTGCCTGGAGTTGTATGACAAGTTGACAATTTTCTGAAACAAGGCTTGAGTGTTTTATCCCCAGCCTGTGCCTTCCTCATCTCTTCTGGAGTGGTATCTAACATAATATCCTCCTCCTGTCTTGAGGTCGACCTGACCTGAAGGGTTGCCATATACACAGGTTTCCTTCTGCAACGGTCAGTGTCATGATTGTCCATCTGACAATTCTTACACCACCTTTTTCCTTGGTTGAAAGATTTTCTTTCATCATATTTCCTTTCATCGAATTGTGGGAATTTATTTTTATTGTCATACCGTGGCCTATCAAATTGGTGCTTACCTTTATTTTGATCCTTAGGATCAAATTTATTAAAGTTCTGTGGTGCCCTAAAGTTATCCACCTGTTTCTTTTTATTACCTGTTACCTCTGCTTGAGCTGCTTGATACCTTTCAGCAACATTTAGCAACTCACCCAGCCTCTCTGCACCTTGTTCCCTGAGAAAGTTTCTCAGGTCTGGAGCCATGGACTCTCTTAGTTGCTCTATAAGGACCATTTCCTTAAGATCTTGGGTTTTCCCCAGAGAAGTCCATTTCTCCAAGTATGTCTCTATTCGTGCAGAGAACTGGTGATAGGTTTCACCTGACAGTAGTTTAGCATTCCTAAATTTTTTCCTGTAAAACTCTGCATTCTTTTCATACCTTAACAAAAGAGCCTGCTTTAGCATGTCATAATTTTCCTGATCACCTCTGCTCATTTTTGCAAAAACTTCATAAGCTGCCCCACGAAGTCCCTGAGATAACTTTAAGCTCCACCTTTCTCTCTCCAACCCATACGTGGTAGCTAATAGTTCGTACCTATTTATATAGCTCTCAATATCATCGTCTTTCTCAACAAAATGATCTAAATGAAAATTCATAGCTGAGATTGAGGCTCCTTGAGTAACCGTAGCATCAGAGGCAAAGGGACTGGCACCATTTTCAGGAGCATGGCCTTGAAACTCAAACTCCCTTAGTCGTAACTCATGTTCCCTTTGTAATCTCTTCTCCTCCTTTTCTGCTTCCCTCTCTGCAGCTAATCTCTTCTCTTCTCTTTCTGCAGCTACTTTCTTCTCTTCTCTTTCTGCTTCCCTTTCTGCAGCCTGTCTTCTTTCCTCGGCTTCCAATTTCTTAGCCTCAGCCTCAATCTGCAACCTCTTAGTCTCAGCCTCAGCTTGCAACCTCTTAGTCTCAGCCTCAGCTTCAAATTGTAACTTCTTAATTTCCCTTTCAGCCTCTAACCTTCTTTCGGCTTCTTTTTCTAATCTTCTTTCTTCGCGTTCAATAAATTTGTCACATTCCGTTGTGACATAGGCAACCATAACTTGCCCATCTAATCCTAACTCTTTTGCAGTCTGAACCGCAGCAGATCGAAATTTGGCCAGGTCCGCCATTGTCTATTATGTAAATTTATACAATGTCTAACCAACAATTCAATCTCTAATGGACAACACAGGCACCGTGAGCTCAACCTTATTTAATTCCACCCAAGGATACCTTTTAATTCTTATATTCCCTGAAGTGAATTACCCCCCAATATTTTTAATAGTGAAAGATTCAAAATCCCAAGAGCGAGACCCCAATATATGTGGTGAAGTGGGATGTTATAGATATTTATAAGGGACTTAGTGTACTGACTGAGATCAGCTGTGAAGGTATATATATATCTAATAAGAGTAGTATATTATATATATAACCTTACTTGCTGCCACATATCTATATATCTCAGTCAGAATTATTCTGGAATAGTGTGGTGACTACGTTTTGTGTCTAGGGTATGTGTATGGTGAAGTGTAAGTCACAACAACAGACAGATAAACAATTTAATTTAATCCACTACTCTTAACAACACTGTGACACTCACATACATATAACACTCTATGAGAATAGCTTAAAGAAGTCACTCGTAACGGTTCAAATAACAATATGTATTCATTACTGGCATGAAGGAATATGTGTCCTGATTCAACTACAAGGGAACCAGGAATCACAATCAATTTAAATTACAAGTTATGTACAGAATGTATTTAATATGAATATTGTAGTGACATATATTAGTACAAATGTTCTATGTGTGTCAGTTGTGTAGTAGTAAAATGAGGTAATACTGGTTTTGTTTTGTTCAAGCTCTGTTGGTATTGGTCATCATGACTTCAATAGTTTGTCTTTAGGGACTATTATTGGAGATGTTCACAGTTCCTGATTTTAAGACAAGTAAATTCCCCTCTGAATAGTATTTTTATAAAGTTATTTCAAGATGAGGGGACATAATGTTGAGCTCAGCTGGCCAATTCGCTTATCTGGCGTGATGGCGGCAGGAAAGGACTCCTCTGCTCGAATTCTCCTCTGGGCTCAGGAGACACCTCACTGATAGCTAAAAAGACCAAGGAGTATGCTGTCCGACTCTGGATTCAGCAAATCTCTGACCAGATGCTGCTCACTACCATCAAGACCACTGTCCCTGAAATCAAGAAGGATGTACCTTCTACTTCATAACTAATTTATATTCTCTTTTACACTGATCACAATACAGCACAAACATTGCGTTCAGAGCGTTAGGCCAACAGTCAGCTTCATTTGAAATACTTTATTCCAGTATTACCCTTCTTAATGGTTACTACGCCTCTGCACTTCCAGCATTATTTCTTTCTAGTCCATCATCCAGGTGTCAGTGTACTATTTGGCCATTCCATGCCGTTTTACTTCTCTCCGACACCCTCTGTTCAGGCTGGAGCATTATAGGCTTTACCTCACGTTTGCCACTGAACTACACATATATATACAGGCATAAATCAACAATTCACATTCAATTTTTCATTAAAAGATACTGAATGGTTCAAGCTTACCACAATTTCATGGAAATAAACACAGATACGTTGATTAGCAATGAATTCTGGCACAAACTGGCACAAATTCCGTTCTGCCTATGTTCCAGGCTTTTATTTTAGCAAAAATGTGAGCTAGCTTCAACGTACTGTCGCTTTATCAAGCTTATTTGAATTAGTGGTCTCGAACTAACGCTCCCAAGTGTGTATATCAGCGAGACTGGCCAATGAGCCACGTTTCGACAAGTGTTTGAAAAAATGTTATCTTTTCCCGTCTCCCCCAACAACCAAGATAGTATTTATAGCCCGACCAATCGTGGTTAGGCTTTCATTTGTTGCGCTCCAATCAATTTGGAGTTTACATGGTAGGCTATTTATGTAACGTAAGGTTTTTTCAAACACGTTATAAAAAAAATTTTATGAGCAGAAATGATTTTATGCTGTCAGGCACCCCCAATATTTTATTTTGGGTATAATTTATTAATTCCTGGACTATTTGCGTAACGTTTTACATATTATTTGTCAGCAAACCCTAAGGAACCCAAAAATACTAATTTAAAGGAGCTACGTGGCTGCGTTCAAAATATGCAATTTCTTCTATCTCCTGTTTAGAAGATGTGCTGTCTGGGTACTGTTATGTGTTCAAACGTAAACCCATATAATGTTGTCTTTTCTAATAAGAGTCTGTTATGATTTATAAACCTAACTCTGGGAAAGGGTAGTGTATTTTATCACTGTCCGTCTGAAAAAAAATTAGTGCATGTAGACTTACACGCGTGATGGTAGTAATTGTGTATCGCGCGAAGCGGGTTTAGTGTTCGGCTTTCTGCCTCTCCCTTCTCTTTTTATCCCTTTAGTCCATCTGTTCGTTCGTTTTGGTAACGCAGTATAATTAATGTTAGGGTTAATTTAGGTCATTACGCAGTACGTCTCAATGCTTTTCCAAGAAATACAGCACACGTTTCATTGAAGAAGGCGGGTAATAATACAGTAAGCTTTACTATCAACGTGAAAGCGTTACAATTTGCAGACGAAGCAGAAAACAAGGGGGATTTCGAGTACATTCTTTGTGATAGCACTGTCATTTTACCATTGCTCTTTTCTTTATTATATGTATTTATTAGGCTTTATATTTAATTGATAATTTATATATGTGGATTAGAATATTCCATGACATCATGTTCATTTGCATATGCTGGCTGTTTTTATTTCGTTTTGTTTTTTTTTTAACTGAAATAATATATACGCCATGGAATAATGGAGAAAAAAAATAATATTTAAGTAATGAAATAATGTCTTCTTCTTCTTCTTCTTGCGATCGCATCTTTGATGATTACACCGTCAGACGAGTTCTCATGATGAATTCGACTGTTGTTTGAAGTTCCTCTTTAACTCCATATAGCTTTGAGTTTAGTGTTGAGTCATTGGGCCAGTATATCTTTCTTAACTGGTCATACAGAGGACAGTCCTGTAGAACATGCTCAGCAGTTTGTTCGTTTAATCCACATGTGCACAGTGGTGAAGCAGACAGTCGTAGCTTGTGCATGTGTTTATTCAGTTTGTTATGCCCTGTCCTGAGTCGAAAAATAGTTATCTGTCCCTGCCGGTCGAGAGTGTGATAGTCGTTTTTGGGTTGGTTCTGTTCTCTTCTGATAGTCTGGATAGCTCTCTTTTTCTCAAAGTATGTGACTTCATTCTCTTCTTGTTCACATTCTCCTCCCTTTTTTGCAAGTTTATCTGCCTTTTCATTTCCGGGTACATCACAATGAGATGGTACCCACTGAAGTATGGTTCTCTTTTTGGCAGCTACCTTGTTTAGTTCATTTCTCAGGTGCGGGAGTTTACCACCCTTGAGAGCTTGCAGGACAGACAGTGCATCTGTGAGGATGACTACCTGGTGGCAGTCAGAGTTGGTGTTATAAATCATATTTGCAGCTTGCTCTAGAGCTTGAACCTCAGCTGTATAGTTGGAACAGAATTTACCAGTGGGAATGTGCCTAGTCTCATAGTGGTTGTCAGGATATGAGATAAAGATACCGGCACCTCCATTCCTAACAGCATTAGTTGCTGATCCATCTGTATAGGCATGTATCCATGATTGATCGGGATAGCTTTCTTGGATCATACTCAATGTAGCAGTTCGTTTTTGCAGATCATTATACTCACATCCACTTGTGAGACCACTGACTGATGTATTAATTTGGAGGGCACTGCTGGCCTGCTCCCATGGTACAGGGTATAGGGTGGGTTTCAGTGGTGTTGTCTTCATGGATAGGTCTTCTTGATGCTGTCTTATAAGTCTTTTTCCCCGATGCACAAAGCTGCTACGCTTTAGACGTCCCAATGCCAGATCATCTAGTCTTGCCTTCATTGGGTGCATTGGCATACTGTTGTATTTTTCCATCTGGATCATGGTTTTTGTGTCTCTTCTATGGGACAGTGTCTGTAATCCAGCAACCTTCTGCATCTCTGTTATTGGTGTAGTTTTCATGGCTCCTGTAATGAGCCTGAGAGCTTGATTTTGCACCTTGTCCAAAGACTGCAGATGTGAGTTAGCAGCTGATGACCATGCTGCTGAGCTAAACTCTAAGTGTGGTCTTATTACTCCATTATAAATCTTCTTCAGATTCGTTCATTTGCTCCCCAGTTGGTACCTGCTAATTTTCTGAGTATGCCTAGTCGTCTTCGGGCCTTTCCGTCTGCATTTTCAATATGCTTATTCCATGTAAGCCTTTGGTCAAATGTCACCCCAAGATAGGTGGGGTAGCTTTCTTCCTTGATCACGGTTGTCCCTAGGTGTATGTTAGCTGATTTGTCCTTGGGGGCGAGGGAGAACAGTGTTGTGGAGGTTTTGTCTGTGTTTATTGTGATAAGCCATTTCTCTGCCCATGACACTAGCATGTCTGCTGCCCGCTGCATTCTATAATTTGCTGTGGTGACATTTTCATCAGTGCACCAGAGTACTAGGTCATCTGCATATAAGGCAGCTTTCACTCCTGCAGGGAGATCTTTCACCAGGTCATTGATGTAAACAAGGAAGAGTGTTGGGGAAATTACTCCTCCTTGAGGTACCCCCTGATGGAGCAACACTTTTCTGCTCTGCAGACCGTCAAGAGTGACTCTAGTTCTCCTGTTATGTAAGTATGACTGGATCCATTTCATCATGTTGCCTTGGATTCCACTTCTCCTAAGTTTTGCAATGAGGCCATCTTTCCACACCTTGTCAAAGGCCTGCTTGAAGTCGACCCAGATCGTTAGGACCTTTTTCTTCTCCTGGAAGGCATCTTCTATTGCTTGAGACAAGTAAGTAACTTGGTCTTCTATACTGTAGCATTCTCTAAATCCAGCTTGTTCCGGCACCAGGATCTGCTCAGACTCTAAATACCATTTCAATCTGTGGTTGACTATTCGCTCCATAGTCTTCCCAACACAGCTTGTGAGACTGATTGGCCGGTAACTTGCAGCCTCGGTCTTACATTTCCCTTTCTTTAGTATGGGTATTGTGATGGCTTCTCTCCATACTTGGGGTACCGTTCCTTTCAACCAGCTGTGGTTGAATATCTCAAGCAGTTTTGTCTTTGCTGCTGAGCTCAGATTTACTAGCATTTCGTTGCTGATTTTGTCTTGGCCGGGTGACTTTTGAAACTTAAGCTTGGAAATAGCCTTCTGTAGTTCTCCTAGTGTGATGGGTTCCCTCATTGGGGCAGGAGTATCTGTCTGTCCCATGGTTGCCAGTATTTCTTTTCTTATCTCTCTCTGATGGTCTATGTTAATGGGTAAGTTGCTTTCTGAACTGTATCTTCTAGCAAACAAGTCTGCAGCTTGTTTTCCTCTGAAAAGTTTGCCACCTTCATCCAATGTGATAGTCTGCCTTGGTGAGGAACGCTCTTCATTTAGAGACTTGACTAATCTCCAAAGTTTCCTGCCGTCTTTCTCGAGGTTTAGCGATGCCGTTTTAGTTCTCCAGCTTTTCCGTTTTTCTTCTAGCTTTGTTCTCTGAAACTCTGCTACAGCCTTTTTCCATTTGTTGTGAGTTTCAAGTGAAGGCTGAGACTCTGCGTCCTTTCTAGCCCTGTCCATAGCTTCCTGACGTTCTTGGAGTGTGCTGGACCAGTATGGTATGTAGTTACGCCGGCATCCTTTGGGAATGGTTTCTTTTGCAGCTTGTAGTATGCATCTGTTGAAGTCTTTTACTACTTCATTAATGTCTCTGTTCTGTACCTTGAGGGTAGACAGCAGCGTGTTCACCTGATGCCTGAATAAACCCCAGTTGGCTTTTTTGTAGTTCCATCTTGTAATGGCTGGGCCTGTACTGAGAGTTGCACTCTGGACAGTAAGAAAGATTGGGCGATGGTCGCTTCCCCCTAGTTGGTCTCCTACTTCTCTACTAATAGATCCAGCTATATCTGGTGTGGAGAAGGCAAGATCTGGTGTTGAAGTTGTGTGCCATCCTCTGGAGTAGAAGGTAGGAGTATCTGTGGCATTATTGACTAGGATTAGGGAGTGATCATCTTGCCAAGTCTCAACCTCTTCACCTCTGTGATCCAGATGGTTATAGCCCCAGCTCTGGGAGTGGCTATTAAAGTCTCCAACTGCTATAAAGTTGGTGGCTGGTACCTGTATAGAGCTGAGACTCAGGGGTTTGTTGTTCGGACAGTAATAGTTCAGGAGTTCTATTTCCATCTTGTCTACCTTTAGCTGCAACAGCTGATATTCTGCTCCATCCATGAAGGTTTTCCTTTCGTGTGCAGGAATGTTATTCCTTACAAGAGTAAGTACTCCTCCTTTTCGTCTATCTTGTCTGTCGGATCTGAAGCATTGATATCCCCTTATTTTAAAGGTTTGATCTGCTTTCAAGTGAGTCTCTTGGATACAGCAAACACTGACTTGCTTCTCATACAAGATGTTTTCCAGCTCTGTCTTTTTGCTGTATCCAGCCTGCTTGCTGTTCACTCCCTCTGCATTCCAGTGCATCATGACAAGTGGCACTCTGGGTTTCTCTTTTTCTGTTTTGTTTTGGTCAGTAGTTCTCCTCCGCCGTCTGCTGACTCCACAAGACGGTCTAGAGGGTCCTCCAGTAGCTGAGGGTGGGCTCTGTCGAGGCTCAGAGCCCGGCACTGCACCTGCCTGGTGGAGCTCCACAGGGCGAGCACCAGTACGAGATTTATTTGACGGTGTACTCTCCATAGAAAAAAAAAAAGCGAGTTGCGTGATACTGTGGTTTCCGGTGCGCCTTCTGGCCCAGTATCTACGACTTTAGCACCTGTTCAACGGGAGAGTGGGCTCATCCCTAATCTGTTTATGTTCCCAGTAGTAGACTATTCGCAAGCAGCCTGGGGGTGTCACTGCTCTGCGCGGACCTTGTTTACCGAGGCGGCGTCCGAGCTCGTATGTTAAAAATATGGTTGCGTTATCTTCAAAATAGCCCTGTCTTTCCCGTGGCTTTTCTGCCATCCTGCAACTTTGAGTTAGGGAGTTCTGAGCTCCAGTCTCTTTCCCAGGCATTTTATCCTGGCCTGGCACGCATACAGAGGACCCCACTTCTGGTTCTAAGTTAGCAGTTGGGGATAGGTGGGGTAGCACACTGTGCATTCCCCGTCATCCAGGGGGCTCTCCAACTATGCAGAGCTTGCACAATGCTGTGCTCTGGTTCTGGGCTCTCCCAAGGAATCCTCACGTCCTGCACAGAGCCACTTCCAGATACCCACCACCTGCCAACCCTCCATTGTAGAAATCTCCTGCATGCGGCCATCCAGTCAAGAGCCAGTATTAAGTCTGGTGCCCAAGTGATCCCCCCAAGCTCAGTGTGCAATGCTTGGTTCTCATCATGCTGCAACACAGGGGGGATTGTGATGCTCAGCCATCTCTCTCAACTCTGCACCGATAAGTGACATCGGGGACTTAACTGTGCCTCAGTACTGGGAGGCCCCGTTTCTGGGTACACCACACACAGCCAATTGAGGCAATGGTCGCAGTGGGCGTGTCTTCAGTGGGGAAGTTGTGGAGTCTTCCTGTCCATGTTCTTGCACATCCTAACACTGCCCGCAAGACATCGGAGGTTTGGAGAGTGGCCTTCTCTGCTTTTTTTGAGCCGGGGTGGGCTCCCCGGGCAAGTCTCGATGGGGATCGGGACGTGTCCACGCGCCAGTGGGCCCAGCATCGGCCGCATCTGATGGAGGACTTGCTCTGCCAGGTTTGAGTTAGTAAATTCCAACTTTGTCATCTTCATGGCATTGTGATGCTGGGGTGCCTGTGGATTTCCTACCACCCTGGGTAGAAGCCAGAAGTGTACTGTGCCAGCTCTGGGGGAGATAAAGGGGGTGTTTCTGCATCTCCTTCTGATACGTAGCCAAGGTAGGGCTCACAGTGCTCATTCCCCACCACCAGATTGCCTGCTGGTTACGCCGAGTTCTCTGAGGCTCTAGGCATGTGACCAAGAGTTGAAGGCAATAGGATCGTCACGTCCTGAGTCTCTGTGCCTGTACGATGGGTTCCGATCTTCAGGGAGAAGTCCACACTCGTTCCCACTCCCAAGACTTGTTCAGTATCCATCTGGCTCCTTCCCACCCACAGAGGGCGTGTACGGTGTAGTGCACCGGTTTTATTATTGAGGTTTGCTCCTCTAGATCCGTTGTGTTTAGCCTGAGGATTCGCACCCTCAGTTACCAGGACTACCTCGAGGAGGGTGTGGCTCTTCACCACGCACAACGATCTTGGGGTATGAGAGGTTTTGCTAGGCCAAGAGACTAACACCGCAATGGTCGCTCCTTTCATGAACAAGAATTCACTAGGCCTAGGGTGAAGCAAGGGGGGAAACCCACTACCCACAACACCAGCACATCATACCCCCTGTCTGTAAAGACTTTGCCCCTGAAATAATGTAAAAATAAAATTTGTTTGTATTTTAAATTCCGAAACAATCAAGTTTCAATTCTTCTATCGCCTTCCCGCTGCTTACAGAACATGGCGCCAGCACTGTAGTTATTCCTAGGAAGCCCCTTTCCAGGACGGCACGTGGCGCGGCCGCACCGCTCGTACCACTCAAGAACCGTAAATAAATATTACACACACATAAAGGTATGTTTTCAGGCACCCGTGAGAAACAAAGAAGTAGAAAACCAGACAACAGAAAAACAACAGACGTGAGTGGCTTACCGGGGAATCTTTATGTGTTTAAACGTTTATACAATACCAAAACCTGCCCTCTCTCCTGTACTTACTGTTCTTAGTCTTCTATTATTTACTAGACACCGTATTAAGGTCTTTGTCTTGTGTAATCTGACCTATACTGTATAATAGGGGAACAACAGAAGTGATTGCGTCATTAATAGGCTGGATTGCCCTAGGTAAATTTCGGGTGTTATGAGTTGCGGGTCGCGTTAATAACCCCTGTCATCGTTACATTGCTGCTTCTTCTATAGTCTCGCTGTGAATGAAGCGATCGTCTCTTCCTTTTAGCCATCTTATCATTTTGATCCATAACAAAAAGTCTGTGTCGTAATTTTTTTCTGAGAGAGTTCTGATGGAACAGAAGATATAATAGTCTGAAATAGTGTAAAATTTATGTTTTTTTTTTATATTTTGTTATGGTTTGTTTATAATGAAATTTTCACTAAATCGGTCACAATCAACATGCATAACAAATTACAGAAATCAAAAGTAGAAAATCTGCAGAAAATGGATATCAAAGATTTGTTTTGGTTTCATGCGTCAAACATTAATTATTGAAAGTTTAAATTGCAAGTCCACATTTATTACCTTAAAATAACACACCCAATTGTCCCCAAAACATGTTTGAATTGCTTTTATGCTACTTTATTATTATAAATACCGGCTTTAATTTTGCGTAAAGCTAGACTAGAAATGTTAGAGTAAATTTTAGAACAAGAACAAACATTTTATCACAATTAGAACAGAAGATATAATAGTCTGAAATAGTGTAAAATTTACGTTTTTTTTTACATTTTGTTATGGTTTGTTTCTAATTCAATTTACACTAAAACGGTCACAATCAACATGCGTAACAAATTACAGAAATCAAAAGTAGAAAACCTGCAGAAAATGGATATCAAAGTTTTGTTTTGGTTTCATGCGTCAAACATTAATTATTGAAAGTTTAAATTGCAAGTCCACATTTATTACCTTAAAATAACACACCCAATTGTCCCCAAAACATGTTTGAATTGCTTTTATGCTACTTTATTATTATAAATACCGGCTTTAATTTTGCGTAAAGCTAGACTAGAAAAGTTAGAGTAAATTTTAGAACAAGAACAAACATTTTATCACAATTAGAACAGAAGATATAATAGTCTGAAATAGTGTAAAATTTACGGTTTTTTTTTTACATTTTGTTATGGTTTGTTTCTAATTCAATTTACACTAAAACGGTCACAATCAACATGCATAACAAATTATAGAAATCAAAAGTAGAAAACCTGCAGAAAATGGATATCAAAGTTTTGTTTTGGTTTCATGCGTCAAACATTAATTATTGAAAGTTTAAATTGCATGTCCACATTTATAACCTTAAAATAACACACCCAATTGTCCCCAGAACATGAGAGCTAACAATTATCTCAATCATACATCATGAGTTCTGTTCCAGTCTGCGCAATGTTTTTCTAATATGTGCTGTTTATGAATTGTCTTACTAGGGAATAGCTTTCTGAACAAAGACATATAAGTCTCTATCGATGCTGTTATTGATTCTTTACTAATTGGTTTACTGTGTGGTATTTTGTTGTGTACTTTCTCAAATGCTTCTTTCAGTGAGTTGAATTGTTCTTGGGCAATAAAAGCTATGTTAGCTATATCTTGTTTGTCTGTAATTTTCAGTGTTTGTGTAATAATTGCTCTTGTAAGATCTTTATAAACTTTTTGTGTGAGATATCTGTGGCAGTGATTCCCTATAGGGACCCCAAGATGCAGCAATAGTGAATGCAGTCAGCGACTCATAGCTTGACTGCCTGCGTCAGGACCAGCGAACCAGAGCTGGTCAAGACCGTGCTCCATCTCCACGTGGTGGTCCTGGAAACAGTCTGCAGCAGTGCAGGCTGGCTGAGCGAGCATGGATCGAAATGGGAAGGCAAACCCGGTCCTTAAAAAATGCCATGCAGAAGTCGGATGTGTCGACCGAAAGGTGCAGATATCACAGCTTAGGCGCAAACAGACACAACGCAACCACCGTCCTTTTCAGGACGAACGAGAAAGAAAGAAAAAAAAAAGAAATTCCCTATAAATGCTCTGCTATTATAAGCCTGTTGTATGATTTTGTGTTTGGCTAGTACCTTGTCCATGTGTGAGCAGACTGGACCAGACCTAGTACACAGATCTTGAAATTGAAGTTTGGCCAGCGCATCTTGTGCATTTTCAAGTCTAACTTTAAAATTATCTGTCTCCTCCTTATCCTCACAAAGTTCAATACCTACCTGAAAAATTCAATTTTAGCTCCTAATTCTTCTGCCTATTTCCAGTTCCTACTAAATCTCTTCAAGTTCTTAAAAGTACTAATGTTTGCATGTATCTCTTGCGAATTCTCAAATATCTTTGCGTCTATTGTATCAGCTACCTGTTCTAGAAGTCTGTGGTGTTTCAAAACAATGCCTAATAAAATATGAAGGTAAGGAGGAGCTACATTTTCAATTTCAATCTCTAACATTGGTTTGTGTAAACAATTATGGTAATGTGCCACTTGCCTTTTATTCCCTTTCCCATATTTCATATATCCATTGTAATCTCTTATCAACATGGCGAAACTTCTTGGTTTGCAAGTTGTATGCTCTCTGGATGTCTTTGATGAAAATGTTTGGTTTGTCTGGAGCTCAAGGAATATACCCATGTCTGTGGTGTCTCCAGCAAAACAAGGAAATAATCCCCGAATAAGAAAACAACAACTTGTTTACCATCCCACTCTAAATATTTTAGTGACTCTATCTGAGCTTTCATGCCATTCATAAATATTTCTAAATTATCATATGTATCTCTGACTCTAGCCATTGATAAAAGGATGGTATTAGATTTAGAATTTGGTTTCTCTAAATTTACTACCTGCATTGTAACTTTGAATGAAAGAAGATATACAAACAGTTACTTAGAATTCGCTGGCAGCCGTCGTGTGCACAGGATTGTCTACCAAAGAACACCAATGGAACAGTCCTTATCTCACACACAATTAAAAAAAAAATTCATATTATAAATAGAAGATTAACAAGACTTGAAAGATAGATCAAATTATGTGGAAGTAATCTATCTATAGCTTTACATGTTTTCTGACGCTTATATACGTAGCTAAATATCATTATAAATGAATGAAAATGCAAAAACAGATGGTGCTTTACAAAAAGTTATTTTTTTACTACCTTATTAAGATTTGTGGGTATCAGGAATGCGTTTAAAGGGATTTAAATGCTATAAAATCTGGTGACAATATGCTTGTTCTTGTAATGCCACACTCACAAAACTGACTACCACACATTCTCAAGATATGAAACCAAAAAAAAAGTATGTGGAAATAAACTTTAGCTTCCCTTCGAGAAGTCTTTATAATTATAAACTCAAACGAATGGGCCGATTTTTAGATATTAAATTAATAAAAAGATTACTTATTTTATGAATTTCCTTAAATGATGACGCTGTTTTCAAAAGTCTGTAACTCCGTCAAAACTAATTTCAAACAAATAAAAATGCAATCAAAAATAGAACACAGAACAAAGTTATAGTACACAAAAGAATTTTAGCGCTGTGTTTATCCAGAACGAGTGTGTAATGATTTATATTTTTCTGATTTTACTCACACATCAGCTGATTTTCCCCGCCAAAAACTTAAATAGTCTTTTACGGTGCACACAAAATTTTATACCCGGTGTCAGAATTCCGGTCACCGAAACTAAAAGAGCGCTCTGGTATAGGGCACAAACAGCCGTGACTGGTCCCTTTAGAGTGTAGAATGATAGTGAAGGCTCTGTGGGAATAAGGATTTAGGAAAGTCAGGTAGTAGATTCACAAGTGCTGGGAAGAGTAAGGACAGTCTCTTATTACGACAATATTTGTCTCTCAAAAACTATTCCTACCACTCTTCTGAACAAACATTTGTTTGTCAGTTCCAGTCACTCAGGCGCACTCACCGATTTGGTGATTCTGACGCTCAACGTACATGAATACGGACTACAATAACAAATATGGGAAATGTTTGATTTGGGCCAGCCGACACCAATGCTAATAAAGTTTTAATACTTTTATTATCATAAAAATCAAGTCACAAATAATTATCAATTTACCGTCAGAAATCAAAGGTTACAGAATACAAATATGACAAGGGGGAGGGGGTTTTGAGGAGAAGTATCCCATACACCTTTTCCCGCTTGTATTTACTAACAGAAAAGACCCAGTCCCAAAGACAAGGAAGGGGGGGGGTGATAATGATGATCAGAGATAGGCAATTTAACCCAATGGTAAATTTATTACTCTGAGGCAAGGGGTTACAGTGATAAGGGGGTAGAGGAAAAGCTAGGGTTCTCAAATGTTTTCCTTTATCCAACAAATTTTACGGGAGGGGGAAATGAACACAGTTAAACAATCCCGCTAGGAGAAATCCCGTACAATGAATACAGTACACCTTAATACTAGGTCGAACTAATTATAAGGGTAAAAAAAGATTAAATCTCCTTTCATTCAAAAACACGCTTGGCTGGCCAGCACACAGGCACACACACAGACTTACCAAATGGTGAATTCTGGCAATTCCTAGGAATTTTACAACAGCAGATAATACCGTAGAACAATGGAAATTGTCTTTTTATTTCTTCTGTGTCAGGCCCCAGATTTATCGAGGTGGGCTGGTAGCTAATAGTCTCAAAAAATCGCCAGACGGTGAAGCGTAAAGGCTACTGTTGTTTTTTTTTTATATAAAAAGTTCCTAATGAATGGCACAGGCACTTGGCTAAGTGTGAGGTATGGTGTGGTTTCTAAGATGGGCTCAGCTGGTGGAGATAACTTTCTTTTGCCGTAATGTCACAACTACAAAACACTGAGATAGGTTCTTCTTCTAGGTTAAAATCCACTGAATATACTTGACAGACAGTGTTCAGGTAAATCTATGTTCTTCTTCACAAAAAGAGAGCATGAGTAGAATATTGCTACTGGCGACTGTTCTGCTTCCAGTTTTAACGACTTTATGAATTAGTATTTTAAAAGTGTTTCTTGGGTGGCTTTGTTCTCAGTTAAATTCAGAGGAGCGAGACCCGCAACAGGTCGCCACAAGTTTAGCTTTAAAAAAGTTCATGTGTCACTGGAGTAGTCGAACTGGGTCGGCAAGGCTCTATATATATTCTATTGCTGCGTAATGGCTGCTTAAATGCTGCCTAATTGCTGGGATGCGAGGTTCGAAAGATCACTCTGGATACAAATAGAAATAACATGAAATGCAATTAAAACAAAATTAATTTACGCGGCTATTGTATTAGGAAATTAACCTATAGATGTAACATTTAGTTTGCACTGGAACTTTGAAAATGGGTTTATTTAATAAGTTTAAATTTACACCACAATCCAGTGAAATAAAAATGAAATAACTAGACCACTGATCACTCGAAGCTAAAGTATAAATTACCGTCTGCACAGAAAAGAATTCACTCCAATAGCCAACAATTTAGATGAAATCTAGCAGGAATTTAACTATATGCTAGTGAATCTTAGAATGCTGTCAGAACGAATGATAAAGTTGCCCTTTTCAGATTCTGTATATATCTAACGGGAATGTAAGTTAAATGGGTCGTGTGAAAATTTCGCGCCTCTTCAGATCCCAGGGAAAGTCGAAGTTATTTAGCCGCCATGCTAACCGCGATGGCCTGACTGGCTTCCGATCTTCGTTCGTCTCAGGCTGCTCGCGCGAGGATGTGAAATTTCTGCGAGACTAGCCTCGTTCACGGTGAGTTTCCTGATTCCTCAGATCGTATCCGCTACGCTGAGCGCTCCGTCTCTCCCGTTCCATAATCTTTCGGGCAAGCCTGCCGGTTGCCACAGAGGTGCGAAGTCTGCAAGAAGCTTTCTTCTGACCGCTCGTGTCCATCTTGCAAACGGTTCAGTGTTCGCACGGAGGTGCTAAATTTCTGCTTATCTGTTCTGGGGATCGTCTTTGACTGCTTTGATCATAGCCGCTACTCTTCTGTAGTAAAATCTGTGAGATAATCGCTTATTTCAGTAAGATTTTAGTCCTATGATGAATAAATACACAAGCCCTCAGGTGTCTGACTGGTTTCAATTTCAACGCCAGTAGGGCGATGCCTTTTGTGCAGTGGGAATGCTAAGAAAATGACCCGCCGTAAAAATCAAACACGCTTTTAGTTTCGGTTTCGAAAACGTACAATAAACATTTTAACATCTCGCCGATCTGCTGCACGAAACGGGGGAAAAGCTTGTAATTAACGACTTGCCAGAACTGTGAGACCAAACTGGCGTTTGAATTAACGTAATATGTTAACTTTAACACTAACATTTGTAGTAATTCGGACAGTTCTCAGTAGTAAGAACGAGACGATTGTAATAATTAACGCAAAACACTACCAAAGTTTTGAAAAACCCCTCTTCGCTCTTTAATATATACACGCTGTGGGCAAAGCCAGCAGAGGCAAACACACAGACAAATTTTCATTTCCTCCTAGCGGTAATATTCTGACGTCACTCAAACTAGTTGGTTTATTTGAATAGTGAGGAAAATGTTACAGACGGAGGGAAGATGGCCGACTTGTGTAAAATTTATATTTGACGATTGACAGTGACAAAATTGAAAATCTAAACCATACTGAAACTGACCATAAAAAACATATGGTAGTATAGCTTAGAGTCCCCTGAGCAAAAATACGTTTTAAAAAATATAGTAGTCCAAGTATTAGCCAAGTTATTGAGAAAATACTAAATGTCTACGAACACTTGACCGGACAGACTGTTGTTCTTGCTCGTTACACATAACGTTATTGGGGACGCTAGTTTAAAAAAAAGAGGCATTGTAGTAATTCAAATTCTATTGGTAGGTATAAGAGTATAGGAGTAAAAGGGGAGAGATAAGAAAAATGTAACTACAACTACACATCTTTTTATATTGGCATAACTAACACAGACTGACCAATGGACTACGAGGCACATAGTTTGTTTTGTTTTTTTCAAACTAAATTCAAAAAGTTGTAGTAGTGCCTGCTTTCATTGGTCGGCTCTAATAGATATTGGCAAGAGGCATAGTAGTCTCGTGGCCATTTGACTAGAACATTTTATTCAAACAACTACGTTGAGATCAGATGTGATAACTTGTAAAATTAAATACTAATTCACTATCTGGACGGGGCAGAGCAAAACTGAGGCCATATTCTTTGCCAGTCAACGTTATTTGTGACATATTTCTTTGAACTAGTGAGTTTTTATTTCCTGTTACCATCCGGTGACAGGAAACCTGATGAGTGGGTGTAAAGTCTCCATTATAAAGTTTAAGCTGTCAGCTGATAGCCTGAAGGAGCTTACGTGTGGGTGCTGATCTACATTGTCTCTACATGATAGGAAACTCTTTACAGAGCGATACAACAGGAAGCAATCTGATCATCAGAAGTGGTCCCCCCATCCGACAAGTGTTTCGGCCCGATTACTCCTTTACACTCTAAGGGAGGCGGGCCCACTTGGGTCATGACTCCCAAGCGTCTCAGCTTCCTGTTGTCTTGTATCGAAAATGAACCCATTTCACTTATGGTAGCAACTTTTAAATCCACAATGCCAGCCGTGGAGGCAATTGTGAAAGTAACAAAGAGAAGACAAATTATTCCGTTCGTTCCGTCGCCCTTCACAACTAAGGACACACACTGAGACACTAGCGCGCAGCCGACGAGCCTTAGCCCCTGCGCGCCGCAAGCCACTGAAATTTTGTACCTGACACTCCCTATAGTATACATCGCCTGTTGCCCCAGAGTCGCAGTCCTTTCACTAGTACACCAAAAAAAAAAAAAAACCTCAGCGTTGTGGACTTAGAAAACAGTTGTGAATACACCTACAGGAACATTATAAGTTATCGTTATAGGACAAAGAGTTCCTTTTAGTTAATTATTAGTTGTAAGATATATTTTCCTCAGTTTCAAAGACCTGTCCAAAAGAGTTTGCAGGACAGGCAGAAAAAAATTGTAAAAAAGAATTAATGTTCAAACTTAAACCACAGACTTATTACTTTACTGTTAGTGTGTTATAGTATGTTGTTTTGATGTACCATCATTTTATTTCATTCTTTAGACACTAGCCACATCAAACACCAGACACTAGAAATAAAATACAGCCCGTGTGAGATCTAGAGAGGTAGCGTTAGGTACCCTGAGATATCATCACCATCATCATCAACTGTTAGACTCAGGGTCTTACATAGCTTGACCTCACACGGTTGACACTTCCACAGCAATACATCATTCTATTATAACATCTTAACCTCTCCAGCAAATTAAACTTGCTACACTGAACCATATCTATATGTGAAATAATGAACCATTACGCGACATACTGAACCATATCTACGACATACAAGTCAGTTGCGTGAATAGATGACATTTCATCCTAAGAAAATAGTTCCTATCAAAATAACATTGAATTATATGGGGCTTGATGAAAACAACAGCTCCTCATAACAAATGACAATCACTAGCAACTATTAAAGTATTAGTCTGTGAATACACCTACAGGAACTCTAAATTAACAATATATTCATAGGACCAAGAGTCCATATTTTTAGTTACAGCATTATATGTAAATATATTTCCTCATGTTCAAAGACCTGTCCAAAAGAAGTTGGCGGGACAGGCAGATTAAATTGTATAAAGAAAAAAACATTCAAATTTTAAAAGAAAACTTTAACCACCGTCTTATTCATTTTTTTTATAGTGAGTTAAAGTGTATTGTGTTGATGTACCATCATCTTCATTTCACCCCTAGACACTAGAGACATCATACACCAGCCACTAGAATCAAAATACGGACTGTGTGAGATCTAGGGAGGTAGCCTTAGGTTCCCTGATACAATATATCATCATCATCATTCTTTTTATAGTCAGGGACCTACATGTGCTTGACCTCACACAGTTAACACAGACACAACTATCTTTCTTGTTAGGTATAACATCTTAACCTCCCCAGCAAATATTACATTTGCTACATCTTCGTTGATGAAAAGTTACAACAATACTGATGTTCCGGGGTTCTAATGTTATGAAAAGCTAAAGTCCCTTTAATCATCCATCAAATCAGGGAAAATTCACTTGTCAAACTAGACGTACGTCACAGTCTGCAATACTTTAAATTAAAATTTTGTCTTGAAGAAACAATTCTTCTTCTTCTTCGTTCGTCCTGAAAAGGACGTTGGTTGCGTTGTGTCCGTTTACAGCGAATGCTGCGATATTTGCGCCTTTCGGCCGACACATCCGACTTCAGCACGGCATTTTTGGGACCAGGTTAGCCTTCCCTCTTCGATCCCTACTCACTCAGCTAGACTGCAGTGATGCAGCTTGTTTCCAGGACCACCACTTGGAGGTGGAGTAGGGTCTTGGTCAGCTCTGGTTCTCTGACCCTGACGCAAGCAGTCTAGCTAACGGTCGCTAACTGCATTCCTCACTGTTGACGCGTCTTAGGTCCCGAACTGATTCAATACCGTTTTATTGGTTTATATACTTAGAAGTGTATCTTGATTGTCTGTCGAAAAATAGAAAAAAGTGCGCAAATGACGGTGTGCAAAGTGTGACAGACCGAAGTACCTTACGGCTCTATTCCTGAATATCCTGGGTAAGCCACTCACGTCTGTTGTTTTTCTGTTGTCTAGTGTTCTACTTCTTTATTTCTTAGAGTGCCTGAAAACATACCTTTATGTTTGTCTAATATTTATTTACCTTACGGCGGGAATTACGGTATTGGATGATTCTAAATTGCTTTACAGTATGTGGTGTCAGTGACAAATTTACGAGTAAATAGAAAATTATAGGCACTAAAGGGGACGGAAGTATTAGAAGACTATGTAATACAGGGGTAGATATCAGATAATATGAGAGATCTATATATGCACATTCATTTAATGGATTGTCCATATTGTTGCGACTGCGCGATGCATCCGTATTTTCCCAACAATTTCTTTTAAAATCTTTGCTACAAGACGTGTTCGTTCGACGACAATGTTTATATATAGGAATTATTCGTAGGAGCATTGTAAAGAACAAAAAGAATAAAAGAAAATAACAGTGTTTCCGCTGGGGCTTGAACCCAGGACCTTCCGCGTGTTAGGCGGATGTGATAACCACTACACTACGGAAACTCCGATGATCTTCATTACCTACTGTGGCTTTTTATAAAAATAATAAAAACTCATTGTGGCCAATTTTTTTTTTCTTTTTTGTATTTATAAATTTTGTTTCTTCCAGGACGTTTATCATAATAACTTGTTTCAGAAATTGTCAGTGTAAATAAAATCAAACATTTTATAAAAATTAAATGCATACATTTCACGCAGGGCTAACGTGATTTTCTAATCAACTTACCAGAAAAGCTGTTTTTTTAAAATAATAGCATCAAAAATAAATATATTACAAATTTATACATATGTTTAGCAGTAACAAAGAAATGCTGTCTCTAAGTGTGAATCTTATATAATATAGGATTAAAGTATATATTTTATTTTATATTTAATCAGGTAAATTTTAGTTTAGAGACACTTTAAATAACAAGTGGATCATAATTATTAATATTACTGTATTGTTAACAAGTTAACCTTCAGTTGCCCTGAAACACTGGCAAGTTAAAAGTGTGTCACGCGTCGTGGTTGAAGAGGACAAGTTCACAAAATATGGCCAGCACACGTGAGTATTTATTTATTTGCTAATGTTAGTACCATCTTTACATTTGAGTTTGCATTCATCGTCGAAATTCAGTAGTTTGTTAGAGATTTAGAGCTCAAGAAACCGTTACTGTTTTATGTGGTTCGTCCACCAACCTAGCACGCGGCACGGAACGTTTCCTGTTCGTTGCATATTTTAAGATGGCGTCTTTCGATTCATATGATGGTACATTTTGATACGCCTATTGACTTTCAGCAAAGCATTCTTTTTGCAGCATATAACCTGAAGCAATTACACGTTTATTGATTTTCGTAAAATTGTATTTGTATGTTTTGTTCCTTGAATATCAGTTTTGCTGCATAGGCCTAGTGAATTTAGGCCTAGTCAACTACTCGTGGTATTTTCTTTGTAAAGGCATACGCGCTCAAAAACCACGTTTATATGTGCTGCTTTAGGGAGTAAATTTTGAGACATGACTGTCGTTAGGCTAGGCCTACTGATTGTATTTTCAATTATTTATGATAAGATACAATTTTAGAATTGGGAGCCGTGGTAGCATAGTGGTTAGTGCACTGGCTTCCTAGCTCAGTAGTATATGGTTCGATCCCCAGATGAGGTGGGATTTTTTTAGGCTGCAAACGGCTCCTGGGTCGACCCAGCTCCAACTGGGTACCAGAGCAACTCTGGGAAGGTTAAGGCGGCCGGCGTGATGTTGACCACGTCATCCCTAGTGTGCCGATGGTCAAGAAAATATGGGCCTAACACCATATTCCCAATGCCTCAATGGGCGTGTAACGGGATTTTTTTTCTTTTTTTTTTTTTTAGATATGAGAATGTGCATAAATGAAAGATCTGTTGCATTAACATACAGTTTATTAATTTGAAAGGCTAGGGCCTAACAGAATAATAAATAGGCCCAGGCCTACAGAAACAAATGTTCCAGTAGGCTACTGCCCGAAAATCCGGCCCCAGCAGTCCGGATTGTCGGACTTTTATTGTAATTAGGCCTATAAGCCCTAGATGTTTCTGATTGTAGGCTAAATTTCTTATGCCAGTTTGAATTTCGTTGCCACAAGCGAAATGCATTCTGGTAGTTTAATTCCATCCAAACTTATCTGATAATATCAATAATTTTAGCCTGAAACTCTGCACTATCAGTTTATGATCTAAGTTGGGCTCTGGATCTATCTTCTGTTTCTTTGTTATAGAACCTTATCGTTTCCTCCCCCTCCAGTTCTTCAGCTAGGTCCAGCTAGGGAAGATGCCCCCAATGTCCTCAGTCAGTTGATTTATCGCTAAAATTCCTCTAAATCAGAACATTCAGTTCACAGTAGGCCGCTTCATCATCACAGGTTATGTCCAGGAATATGCATAGGCCTACATTAGAAACATAAACAACAAAAACAACCAAAAGGCTACAAACTTTCATAAATAGGGTGCTTGCTTAGAATTGAAATGGGTCACCAATGTAGAACTGATAAGAACCAGACAAGTGCCAGTTGAACAAGAGATAAGATGACGATGGTGGATAGAACATGCATTCAGGAAACCTTTTTATAGCATTACAAGGCAGTCCTTGATCTGAATCCAGGGTAAGAGAGGAAGGGGTAGACCAAAAACACGCAGAAGAGTACTGGAGACAAGTGAAAATGATGATTTGAAGAAAAACACTTGATGGCATGTGACAGGAGGACTTGGCATGGTTTGTTGAAGGGCTATGCTTCTTGGTGAGCTAAAGGGTATTGAATATAAATATGGGACCTCAAGATGCAGCAATAGTGAATGCAGTCAGCGACTCATAGCTTGACTGCCTGCGTCAGGACCAGCGAACCAGAGCTGGTCAAGACCGCGCTCCACCTCCACGTGGTGGTCCTGGAAACAGTCTGCAGCAGTGCAGGCTGGCTGAGCGAGCACGGATCGAAATGGGAAGGCAAACCCGGTCCTTAAATGCCGTGCAGAAGTCGGATGTGTCGACCGAAAGGTGCAGATATCACAGCTTAGGCACAAACAGACACAACACAACCACCGTCCTTTTCAGGACGAACGAGGAAGAAGAAGAAGAATATAAATATTCACGACAATAAGTTAAAAAGACTAACCTTGAAGTGACGAGCTGTATTTTCAGGCAGAACTGTGCACCACATGAAGTCTTCTAAATATGAAACTTTGTGTTTTCATAAAGCCTATTTAATGTGTTTCAGGGTTCAACTTGTGGACTGGAGGCCGCCATGTTAGCCAAAAATGCGGCCTTTTTTTTTTCTTCCGTATTTTAAACGACATCAGTGTTTGTTGAAAAAAGTTAGAAACAGGGTTGGAGTTAGGTTAAGGCTAGCTGAAAAGTGTATATAGCAGTATTGGGAAACATGGCGGCTCTAGTCTACTGTCCTTGTCATCAACAAAGTGCCAATAGAAGCATTTTTAAGTGCTTCCCGTGTTTACCATGTATTTTAAATGAATTTTAATGTAATATGCTGTCCAGGATTTTAGAATTGCATTGGTAGGGCTTCACCAGATCTGTTAGTAGTGTAGTAAGTCTTATTACCCTGGTTGCTTGTATTTTCCCATAAATCATCAAGCATTATATGTGTTAATTTGTCCACAGAGTATGGTGCATATGGCCAACCGGCTGCAGCAGGCCAAGGAGGGTAGGTATACTTGTCAGTCACTGTTTTACACAATTTTGTCAAGCGATATGCCATCCTTATTTGAGTAGTTTGTACATACATGTGTAGTTCCTAGGGGTCTCTGAGGCAACAAGAGAGAATTAATACAAGGGGATTGACATAAGTCTTGGGCCTGACCATGAAGGAGTCACAGGAGGAAGATGAAACTTGGCACATTTAAAGTTCATCATATTTGCACTGAATGTGTAAATTAGCCTACGCGTTTGTTTCTTCAATGGGTTTTCCGAGTGCAACGATGAAAATGCAACGAGTGAAGAAAATCATTGACCAGGATTGAAAAATGACAATTGTGGAGATAGCTAGTAGAGTAAAACTAAATGAAAGAACAGTTTATAGAATTTTACACAACAGACTGAACATGAGAAAAGTGTGCACGTTGGGTTCCGCGACTGTTGACACGTGAACAGAAGCAAGCGAGGGTAAATTGCTGTCAACAGTTGCTCAAAAAGTGTCAGTCAAAAAATGTTTTGGAGACCATGGTGGCAGTAGATGAGACTTAGGTACACCATTATGACCCCAGCATTCAATGGAAAACCCCGGGCTCCCCAACACCTGTCAAGCCGAGGGCGCAGAAATCTGCAGGAAAAGTGATGCTGACTGTTTTTTGGGACGGCAAAGGTGTCCTTTTGAAAAATTATCTGCCTCATGGCAACACAGCTAATAGACAGTACTATGCAGATCTTCTGACAAAACTAAGAAAGGTTGTGACCAGGAAACGGGGGATAACGCGCACTCAAAATCTTCCTTTGCTTCAAGACAACGCGCCCTCTCACAAAGCACGGCTTGTGCAGCTAGCAGCCAACGTTTTGAATATTGAAATCCTTCCACACCCACCATATTCTCCAGATTTGGCTTCATCAGACTTTTTTCTATTCCCAAATCTTAAAAAACAGCTAAAAGGAAATCATTTTGACAGCGATGAAGAGGTTATACTGGCATGTGATGACTGGTTTAGTTTGAAAAATAGAGTGTTCTACTCCCAAGGTCTTTTCAAGGTCAAGCAGAGATGGCAGAAGTGTGTCAATTCAGATGGTGGCTATATTGAAAAGGAATAAACACTATACAAAATTTCAGATCTCTGTGACATGTCCTTCATGGTCAGGCCCAAGACTTATGTCAATCCCCTTGTACAACAGTTTCTCCTGGCTCGTACTAAATTGTTCTAGGGCAGGTGTCGGGGGGGGGGGGGGGGGGGGGGGGGGGGGGTTATGAGGGGTGTTGGTTTTGGTGTTTGTGGCTCTTGAAAAATTGTTTCAATTATATATAATATATATATATTATTGAATGAGGGATACCATGTGATTTTTTTTTTTTAACGAAGACAAAATTAAATATTTGGCTCTTTCTCATGGAAAGGTTCTCGACCCCTGTTCTAGGAGCTTATATCTGGTAACACTAATTGTTGCAGAAACCAAAATTGCAAGAGCCTATAATTGCCTTGATGTAGGTTTCATGAAAGAACCAGCTGTATTAGTGGCTTCATGCTTGATAACTGAATAGTTGAAAAGATAAAGTGGTTGAAGCTAAAAGACAACATGATATAAATGTTTAATGGCGTTCATGACAAAGAACAGTATGATTACAGTGCAGAGGGAGGCTAAAAAAAGTAATATTTCATGCAAGACATTGTTATTTAAAAAAAAAAGAAAGAAAGCATGCCAGTTTTCTCTTTCTTCTTTGATCCATAGCTACACACTGTCAAAGCAGTCAGTGGCCATCACGCTTGGTGGCGTCTTGTAGGGCAGCAACAAACTGTTTCCACCATGCTCGGTTGACGACCATCCTTCATGCAGTGCCCCAGCTCTGGTTCATTCTTTGCATCTCTGCCCCCATACACTTGTCCAATAAAAGTAGCAGCTTCAGAACCCGTTCCCTCCTCTTGTCACGTTTCTCCGAACAAACCGTGTTTTTAATTGAGACAAATGATTCAACTCACTGCCTTCCAGTTATTTCTATTCATTTTTTTGTAACCACCGAAAGGTTAACCCACCAAACTGGATTATTGAATTATTTCCTTGTTGCTTCATGTTGGGTAATATTTGTAGCTTCCTGTAAACACTGCATTCATTTTTAGTATCTAAGAATAAAACATTAATTACAATAAATCAATAATAAATTCATTTGTTTAATTCTTTGCTTTATTGCAGTTACAACTATGGTAGTTATGGAGCTACAGACAGTTCTTACACAGCACAGGGTTATGGGCAACCTGCCGCTGGGGTAAGTAAATGTTTTTTATTTGTTATTACAAGGGCTTTGGAGCTTGGGGCAGTGGAGCAGCAGGTTTTTAGCTTGAGCGGACCCGGAGCGCAGTAATTTTTGACTACTCCAGTGTCTTTTTTCATTTACATACCAAAATGAAATATGTTACTAAATCTAAAGAAATTGAGAAAATATTTAATGGTTTAATTTGAAACTGATGTTTTAATATATTTTTTCCCCATACATTTTCTGTGGGAAAAATATAGCACTTTTAAATGAGGAAAAAAATGTGCACATGTATGATAGCAGATCAGCTTGGTCCTTACCCAGAATGACACCTTGGTATCACTTACATGTTGGCAATGCTCAAATTTTAAAAATGAGAAATGTCATTTTGTTAAATGTAAAATTAATTCTTTAAAAACCCAGTTCCTTTCCAGCATCATCGTCGTCATCAATTTCTTTTGCTTTGTTATTAAAAAAAAATAATAAGTAATTAAGCAGTCTCAAGGCGTAGCGGGTAAGTCTTAAGTTATAATACTGGTATATACCATGAGTCAAAATTTTAATGAAGCATTATTTGAAAGTTTGGGGAAGATGGAGACGCCTTGAGCATGGCAACTTGAGCTAGTTTATGGCAGTTTTTTTCCAGCTTTAACATTAATTTTCATTTATCTATGAAAGACAATTTTGCTGCAGCATTAACTGTTACATTATGTAATATGAATATAAGAATGGTGGAATGGGTCTAGTTCATGTGACATTTAAATTGTTTGAGAATTCTTGAATAAATAAAGTACTTTTTTCAAAGTTACAGTGCACATTTTTTGTTTAAAAACTTGACTATTTAGTGGAAGCAGAGCTGGAGCAGTCACTATTGATGCCAGAGCGGAACAATCAAAATATTTGATTACTCCATTTCCCTGGTTGTTACATCCATTGTTGAAAAGATAGCAATGTTTATAAATTAGCTTTAAATACTCCTGAAGTTATCCATGTGTGGACTTAATCCTTGCATTCAACAGTTAACAGAAGAAACGTGCACATAGATGACATTGAATTACCGTATATACTCGAGTATACGTTGAGAATTTTTTTATTAAACCAGCCATTATTGCCCCCCAGCCATTACCGCTGCACACTGGTACACTTCAGATATACACTTGCGGCGTCAAATGTTTTTATAAAAATATCTTAAGTAATACACGTTTGAAAATATGTCACAAATTTCAACTGGAGTAAGCCTTGACCACGACTTCAAGCGTTTTACGCAGAAAAGTGAATATTCTTTGCTGAAAGCCAAGAAAATTCAAATGCAATGTGGGATTTCAGAAACTCTTTTAATCTGGTCTTTAGTTTTGGGCGATTAAGTCAAGAGGTTGATTCATAATCAGATCGAGTTATACTCGAGTATATGGCATGTTGTTGACAGCACCCTAAATTCAGTGACATATTTTCTTTGGCAATGTGCTGAAGTGCAGTCTTGCTTTTCTGTCACTGCATTTAACATTTAAGGAGCTGTTTAAATTTTTGCAGTCTGTTCATCTTCTGTAATTACTATGAGAAATTATTACTACTTTATTTATTAGTATGTTGATAAGTATCACATATGTACCATGTGGTCTACATACTTTACTTTACTTCTCCTTTATACATTGTGTGATTGCCAAGAAGAAAAAAATCACGGAGAAGGGAATTGAAGACTGCTTAAAAATAATTTAAAACTTTAATGGCAAGTATTTGAGCAAATGGCAGGGGACAGAGAGATGAGTCTCAAATGTATTGGTCTAATCACCACAAAAAGCTGAAGGATATCGAATTATAATACACAGAAAACCTAAGTCTTCACTCTGATAGTTAAATGAGTTAAATTATTATAAAATCATACTCTTGGTATAATAATAATAAATTCTTTAAGCGCCAAACACGGCGCATAAGGCAGAAACCAGTGCTCTCCAGGTTGTTCGTTGTGGCGCCACTCCTCTTAACTCTTGCACATTATTTAGGCCCAACGTTCTTCCTTCTCTTATTATTGTTCTTCTAAGTGTTTCTTTTGGTCTTCCTTTTTTCCTCTTACCCTCAGGAACCCAAGTGAGCGCCTGTAGTGGTATTCTGTTGTTTTGCATTCGTAGGACATGACCGATATATGACCATCGTCTTTTCCTTATATAGTCGGAGACATATTTCTGCTTAGAGTCTTCTCTTATTTGTCGATTAGTCTTGAATTCTTTCCAACTGATGTTCATGAGTTTTCTAAGACATTTGTTCTCGAATGTATTCAGCTTGTTCTCCAATGATTTTTTTGTTATTTTCCAACTTTCACAGCCGTATGTTAACACTGAGATAACATTCGAATTAAACAGACGAAGCTTGGTATGTATATTCAGTGATCGTAATTTCCAAATGTTAGATAATCTATTGAAGGCGCTAGCTGCCAAAGCAATTCTAGTATGAATTTCTCTTGTGTCACCATCCTGAGTCATTTTACTGCCTAAATAATTGAAACTTTCAACCTTCTGTAGTTTTTCCCCGTTCAGGATGATATCAAAGGTCTCGTTAGAAAAGTTCATAACTTTAGTTTTAGAGGCATTTATTTGGAGACCTATTTTAACTGAGAGATGACATATTATTTATTGTTTCTTGGGCCTGTCTGGGTGTTGGACTTAAGAATGCTAAATCATCTGCAAAATCAAGGTCTTCCAGGGACTTTCCATCTGTCCATTTTATACCTAATTGTTCGTTGTGGGTATAGTTTTTCTATACCCAATCAATAGCTATTCCAAAAAGTAGTAGTGACATAATACAGCCTTGTTTCACCCCTGTTTCTACTGTAAACCATTCTGTATTCCCTTTATTTGTTCTAACACATATAGCGCTTTTATTATATTCACATATTTTGTTGGAAAACCATAGATTGTAAGTAACTTCCACAATGATGGGCGGTGTAGACTATCAAAGGCTTTTTGAAAATCGACGGTGATAATAAGTGGTGATTGCATTTCAACTGATTCTTCTATAATTGTTCTTAGTGTGAATATTTGATCAATACATGATCGTTTCGGCCTGAAACCCGCTTGTTCTTCTCTGATCTTTTCGTCTACATGCAATTTCAGTCTTTCTAACATCATGCAACAATAATTTTCCAGGTACTGATAATAGAGATATACCACGCCAGTTATTACAGTCTGATAGATCACCTTTCTTCGGTAACTTTACAATAATACTGTCTTTCCATTGTTGTGGTGGTTGTTCTTCTCTCCATACTTCATTTATAATATCTAAAATTCTCAAGAGGTTGTTGTCATTAACTGCTTTAATCATTTCGCCTGCAATTTCGTCAACTCCAGCAGCTTTAAAATTTTTAAATCTTTTAATGGCTTGTTTAATCTCATCTAGCGTGAATTCATCGCAAGTTATTGGCAAGGTTGTGAGTGTTTCATTATTAAAATCAGGTGTTACTGTTGGTGGTGGTCTGTTAAGCACCTCCATGAAGTGCTCAGCCCATCTCTTCATTTGTTCTTTTCCTGTTGGTATTGAATTCCCTAATTTATCTTTAACAGGTGTTTCCATATCAGTATGCTGGTGGCATAATTGTTTTGTAATTTGATAAAGGCACCTACTATTACCAGTTCTTGCACAGGGTTCGTAGCGACCTGGAAAAACCTTGAAAAACCTGGAAAACGAAAAAAAAAATTCCAGGCCTTGAAAAGCCTGGAAAAATGGCTAAAAGCCTTGAATTTTCCGCATCGGACCTTGAAAAAAAAATACGAAATCGAAAGTTCAAAGTAAAAATTGTAAAGTTACCGTATAATTTTTACTTCCCTTTGCGCAAAGTTACCGTACAATTTTTACTTCCCTTTGCGCACTAAATCCATTTCCAGAAGTTTTCGGCGCTTTGCGTTAACGACGTAAACGCAGATTTATTTTTAGCACTCGTCGTAAGTAATAAATTCATTTATCTCATTTATAAAACCTATTTAAATAAGTCCAGTTTATAGATGGGCCTACTGTACTTGCGTCTGTATTTACAATGTAGGCCTATTTACAGTTTAATTTTCAACCATGGCCAAAATTAGCCTAAAGGCAAGCGTTTGAACGAAATTTCTTGGTTTACCTCTGCATACGGGAATATATTTGACACAGTTTAAGATGGTCAGGAATAGAAATTGATGGCGATTCCATATCCTATAGCATACCCTGTTATCAGACCCATGTCCCACTGTTCATTTCACCACATTTTTTGGAAATAAATCTATTTTCAATGCTTTTTTATTATATTTATGATGAAAAGACTTATCCCGTTCTACCTCTGAAGGGTTATAGGCTAATTAGGATAGGCCTAGGCCTACATGTTTTCAATTCCAGATAACATGAACAACCGCCGATACACGAAAGTGGCATCACATCTGTCAAATCACTGTAATTAGGATAAATGAAAATCAGCAATTTTGTGGATAGGCCTGTTATTTAAAATAAAATAAAAAAATTAAATTTTTTTAAAAATCTAAACATACAAACGAAACAAAACCCAACAAAAATAGTAAAGATTGGGGGGGGGGGGTTCTAAAGGCCTGCAGTCTCCAGTTAGATATTTAATAGATTGTCACTTATCATAAGTATTACCCTCCCAATTACTATATATATTACCTTTTGTTCTAGTTAAATATTGTTTGACTATATTATGTATGCGTTTACAATTTTGAATTGGTAAATATACATAGCTTAGGCCTACTCATAAGTTATTTGTGTGTTCCCTTTTTTTTTTTTTTTTTTTTTTTTTTTTTAACTAACACTACTAGGAGACCTACAGTTGTGACATCATTTGTGACCAAGGAAAAAACTCTTGAGAGCTGAGATTATTTGGACTTTTTTTTTCAGTGAAAAGTCACCATAGTTTTAATTCAAATTTCATACGCAACAAGGGACATATTCTCTTCTGTGGTAGTTTTGATTCAGCCTTCAGCTTTATTTCAAGACCTGAAATTCAGGATGGTGCATTTGGAATAGTAGCGGAAAATAGGAAGCATTTTCCTGTAGCACTGAAGAAAAAACAACACAAATTGAAAAAGACAAATCATCCTTTTTTTTGTGCGACAGTTGATAAGGCATGCCGACAGTCACCTGGCATGATACGAAAAGATTTAACCTTATATCCACTGCTCACTCCAATGATAATATAAACAAGACAGTTAGAAAGACAAATTCTTTAGGGCAGAACAATTCAGAAGCCAGTGCTTGCAGAAAAATACAGCAAAAGTATGGGAGGTGTGGACACTTCAGCCAACTAGGTGCAAGCTACCCCTACCCACACAGATCCTATTTTTATATTATTTCTTAGTTGAAACTGCCCTGGTCAATGGGCACATAACCTACAACACTGCCAACTCTACAAAAAAAGATCAAAGCGAAGATCAGGATGTCAGTATGACTCTTATTGAACCTGCTATTCTTCGACACAATGTGACACCTTCAAAACCACAGGTCACAACAACACGACTTACTGAGCACCACTTCATTGATAAATATGAAAGGGCAAGGTACAAACCAGACTGTAAAGTGTGTAAGGCTGCAGGGAACAGAAGCCAGACTTGCATGTACTGCCCAGATTGCAATGTACCTCTATGCCTGATATCCTGCTTCAAGTTATACCACACAGTCAAGGATTATCAACGTGGATCGTTGACAAAGATTCTTGCAGAGGCCTACAGCTACAACTTCAACCCCAGTTAATGAAAAAAGCAGCTCAGACTCCAACTAGAGGTACTTAACTACTCAAACATTTACAAACGTTCATTGTCAGATGCCACAGACGCAGAATACATTCAAAAAAGACAAACACGAAAAATAGTTTGTTTTTTTAACATTTTATTCCAATTTTAATAGCCTTTTATGTTGATATACGTGGTTAATCGTTAAATCAATACGTCAATCAAGCTTATTTTATTCATTACCATCCATGTCACTAATATTTTATTGCGCTGATGTTGAACAAATTCACTAAAAACTTGGAAAAAATGTCTGTTTTTCAATCTTTTATGAATTAAAAAAAAAAAAGTTCTTTTTGAAGAAATCTGCAAAAACCCTTGGTAATGGGAGACGGTAATGCTCCGGATTGCTGGTCAGCAAAGTGATAATTATATCTGAGAAAATTAGATGAGGAAAATATTAAAGTTTCCCATCCTTGAAAATCACGTGCTGGACCTGGAAAAAGCCTGGAAAATGCTTGAAGAAATTTGCTATGAACCCTGCTTGCAGCATTTTCAGCTTCTATGGCCAGTTCATTGATGAAATGTCTTTTATCTCTTCGAGCTTTTGTCTTCACTTCTTTATTTAACAAGTTATAAGTTAGTTTGCAAGATTCAACTGTATTATGTGTACTTGCTGCTAGTAGTTTAAGTTTTGCTGTTTTCCTTTCTTGTATTTTATCCCAAGTATCTTCTCATGGTATACCATGATAATTTATTGTTTACTCAGGACAGCTGACTCTTGAACTATCAGTTACTGCAATGTTTGCCTCGTTATGATGAGACTTTGGACTAGAGTCACTGAGTATATCACCTGTGATGTGTCATGTGTCTTCTGAACAAGGCAGACCAAATTCTTTGTTCATTTCTACACTCCTGTGTCCATTGCAGTTGGTTAACACCATGTTAATGCCCAGACTCCTTTAGCTAAGGAAATTTTTACTGGTCCCCACTGCTGCTGTGTGACTAATACATTGAAATATTCCCAACTTAGGTTAGGATGTACACTGCTTTCTTATTTCATGTAGTCTACACACTTCATTTCGCTACTACTCTTTACATTGTGTGGCTTACAAGAAGTCTTAAGATAGCAAAAAGTGGAGTTAGAAACCTTGACGTTTAAAATATTGTGGTAGAAACAAACACTGCAAGAGCACCAATGTTTTGGTGTGGGCTTCTGACGTTGACAGTGATCCCTATGTTCCTTAAGGAGCAAAAGGGCATTCACAGTCAGTCACTACTCACAATCTTAGTTCGCTTACTTAGTTATACCATTTTAATGTTTTATGTCCTATGTGTTGTTTGTTAATGGGCTAAGTTGTTATTGTGACCTGAGTTTTACGTTCTTGCTTGTAGTCAGCAGATAGGTCTGCATGTGCACTGTTCCATCAATGATCCTTGTTGTGGAATCTTACTTACTTACTTAGTCGTTCCCCTTCTACCGTGAGGTGCAGAGGTTTGGAAGAGAGAGCGCCAGACTATTCTATCAGCTGTCTTCTTCCTGGCCTGGTTCCATTCTAGTCCTCGGTCCTTCAAAGATTGTCTAATGTTGTCCTCCCAGCGGACTCGGTCGTCCTGGAGGTCTGGATCCCTGGCTCTTTGTTTCCCATGCTTGTCGTGGTAGCCGATCTTCTCCCATTCTGCAGACATGGCCAAACCATCTTAGTTGGGACTGTTCTGTGGAATCACCAAGTTTAATTATAAGATCAGAGACTCCTGGTATGCCACGTTAGTTTTAAAGTTTACTCAGGCTGGCCAACTCTGACCTATCAGTTACTGCAACATTTGCCTCGTTATGATGAGACTTGTGGACTAGAGTCACTGAATATATCACCTGTGATGTCATGTGTCTTCTGAACAAGGCATACCAAATTCTTAATTCATTTTTTTTTTTCACATCTCTGTGTCTGTTCAGTTAACAGTTGCATTAATGCCTGTACTCCTTTAGGGAATAGCTAATTTTTAAAGTGTATCCTCGCCTCGGCTGCCTCTGTCTAGCTGTAATACATTGAAATATTCCCATGGTTAGGTCAGGATTTGCACTGCTTTATGTCATGTAGTCAGCTCACTTAGCTACTACTCTTTACCTTGTGTGGCTTCCAAGAAGTCTGTGATAGCAAAGAGTGGAGTTAGAAAACCTCTAATTTAACATTTGTTGTAGAAACAAGCAGTACAAGAGGACAAGTGCAATAGCGTAGGCCTCTGACCATGACGTCAACCTCCATTTTCTTTAGGAGCAAAAAGGACATTCAAAGTCCTTGTTGTTTATTTAATGGGTGAAATTGTTCTTGAGTGCTATATTCTAACTTGTACAGTGAAATTAAGGGCATGCACTAGTGAAAACTAACTTTTATTCTAATAACATTTTCAAACTTTTTATGTGTGTGTATACACACAGTGTATGTCCATGAACCAAATTCTACAGTTTATTTTGTTAAAAAACGTTACCATGGTAACAAAACAAAAAAAACATCCGCCATATTGGATTTTTCACCAATTTTCTAGAGCAAAAATCGTGTTTCCCATTGACCAAACTTTATCAAATTGCACACACATGTTATGACTGACAATTAAAACAATTTTACACATGCTTATTTTGATAAGTTTAAAATTCTATTTTTAATGATTTTAAAAAAAAATACACTCTAGTTGTATGAAAAAATATTTTTTTTTAAATTATAAAAGAAAATTACCAAAATATCAAAAATGCAGATGTGTTATACTTTAAAGATATAGATGTGTACTACATGCATGCCAAATTTGAGACTGCTCTATTAAATAGTTTGTTAGTAATAAAAATTTTTGTTAATAAAACATTAGTTTTAAGAAAAATGCATTTTACTCTCCGAGTGCTTGTCTTGTCCAATATACTCCATTCTGGGGGGGCTGAATGTTTTTAAAATTGTCCAGCACTATATGCTGCACTTCCTGCAGCTCTCCTCTCGCCTCTGTCTTGCCTCTTGCCTAATTTTTCTTCTTTTTACAAGTTTGTCAGCCTCATGTTTCTGGCTGTTGGCCAGATGTTTCCTTAACCTTAACTTCTTTGGAAGAGAGTTAGCTTTCGTTTCCGATTTTTTTTTTTTTTAGCAATGGATGTATTAGCGTTTATTTCCTGTGAATTTTTTCAATTGACGAGAGAGCGTTTATTCCTTTGCTACTGATGATGTGTGTAACGAAAAGATCGTCATTTGATTTTGTATTGGTCTATTGGTCAAATGACTTTCATTGAGATGCAAGGGATATGGACTCTTCGTGTGTTGGTTATTTTTTTTTTTTTTAAATTTTAAAATTAAAAAAAAAAATTTTTTAATTTTTTAAAATGTTTTTCTCATTTTTTTCATCTTTCCTTTCCTCTCTTCCTATCACATCTAACATGAACACAAACAAATTTTATATCATCAGATTCATCATTCATTTATTTATATAAATTCCAAAAATGATAGCAATTGACCAAGAAACACAAAAATTATAGAATTTACAAGTCACCCACTATAAAAATGGGGGGTTGTGAAAAAGAATGCAGCAGCAGGAGCATAGTTTTGGGAAAAGAATGCAGCGTGCTAAAGGTTAATCACACCTGTCCAAGGCGTTTCGAGTTTGTTCCAGATGCTTGACTAGCTAGCTTATTTATTTCTGCACTGGCTGATGGACCAAAGTTGAACTCTCCAACGGCCACAAGGACACTGAATTTGACCTTTTTAATGACACAAATTTCCGCTTGCTGCAGCGACTCCATATAACATTGTCGAGGCTTTCATTTGCATTTTGTGTTGCACCTAGCTCACACCGCTTGAGCAGATGCTGATCAGTAAGACGCTCATAAATAGAGGCTAAGTGCTTATGGAGCAGGTTGTAGTCTAGCGGAGTGTGAACCTTGGTCTCGTGTGGTCCGGCAGCTTCTCCTTTGGCGATGGAAGCCTGATAGAAACACCAGGAGTCTTTGCATGGCGGACACAAATTATGTTGGGGTTTGTCGAATACCCATGGTAGAGAGAAGCCATGATGGCTTGTTTCATTTCTGGGGCTGTACTATGCTTTCGGATGGCCCTGGAGTAGTAAATACACAATTTTTGTATGGCATTTTGGGTTAGACGACCACGGCCATTTCCCCCAAGGGTGACTTTTTGTTTCCTGCAGTCAGTAATGAGTGTCCTCAGTGCAGTGCCTAATCGCTTTGCAACATGGTTGACGCACTCTTCTTTGGTTATGTCAACTTCTGGTCCATACGGTTTGATGTTGCAGAGTCTGTTGTAGGCCTTGGAATTGCCATCTGATAGCAAAACAGTGTAGCGTAGCTTGTGATTTGCCACTGAACGAAGAAAGAGAACTTCACTGGCTTTTACCTCCATCATTCCGGCTGACCCTTCGTAATTACGGCAGCAGTCCTTCTGATGCTCTGCTTTCCATTTTTCAAATTTGTCTGGCAGATTTTTCAGTTGCCACTGTCCAGTATTCTCGCAGGTGTGACAGAAGGAAGACATAACATGCGTATCGATGACCATACTAGTCAAGATGTCGATAACACTGCCAACACCAATCAGTGACTTATGACCTCTAGTTAGCCATGTTGCATCAATGCTGACAGCGATGTCAATGACTTCTGTTTTATTAATGGTACGATGCTGAGTTTACGAATGCGTCTTGAATGGGTCGGTGTTAAGGGATAGAGAATTTGCCCGAATTCTTGCTCTGTCTAGGGTTCATTGTTGTTAATAAAGATGTGATAATTCAAGTATTTTGACTTGGTTCTCCTTACTTTTGATTTGGTTTACAATATCAAATATTATGGTAACCACTCTTCGTATCTGAACCTTTCTCCTTTCAAATTATTCAAATACTGAATAATGTTAACAACTGCTGGAACGAACTTGTATTAACTGGAGAAACTTCTTGACTTAGACGATATTGTGAAATTTTAATAAACAGTAGATACATATTCTCATTGTTACAATTACGATAATGACATGTATGCTCCCTCTCCATTTTAGTCTTACTTTCTCTTAGTTCGACTTTCTTACACAGTATCATTCAACTTCACCATATACCTCTATATAATTTCATTCATTTTTTTTGCATTATCATCGGAGTATTTGGCGTCCCGGCACAACAAAGGTTCACATATATTTATCCATTAACGTGAGGGGGATATGGCGTCCCGGCACATCAAATATTCACATATATTAATCCATTGACCTCGGGGAATGTGGCGTCCCGGTATAACAAATGTTCATATATATTTAATCCATTGACCTCGGGGAATGTGGCGTCCCGGTATAACAAATGTTCATATATATTTAATCCATTGACCTTGGGGAATGTGGCGTCCCGGTATAACAAATGCTCATATATTTAATCCATCAAAAATGATGCTTCCATGACAGGTCATTAGTGCACTAATGACCTGTCATCGAAGCATCATTTTTGGTGATGCGTAGATGGCAGGGAGGATAGTGTGATTCGCTTGCATAGCTAGGCGGGGTTGTCGCACGGAAGGTCCAGGGTTCGAATCCTGGGTAAGCCACTCATGTCTGTTGTTTTTCTGTTGTCTAGTGCTCTACTTCTTTATTTCCTACGAGTGCCTGATAACATACCTTTATGTTTGTCTCATATTAATTCAAACCAAATGTCCAGGCTGTCCAGTTGTATTGCTCTGACATAATTGATGGTAAGAACCAGGTTCCTATGGAGCAAAGGATGAGGAAAAGATGTTAACATTGTATAGGACACACAGTTGTTAGCATTACATGGCAATAACAGTAGGCAGCTAGGTGTTGATGATGCTATGTTAAAACCAATTTTGACGATATAACATCACACGACATACAGATGATGGGATGGAGAACATCTGGCGAAAAGTACTGACCTCAAACAGCGGTGAACAACAAAGATGATGTTTATTTACATCCAGTCATCAAATCCGCTGAAATCATAATTCATGCCCAACCTTCCACAGAGGCCGGCCATCTCATAATACATAAAATGTTCATAGGCAACTTTTGAAATAAATCTCTCGCTCCATCATTTTTTCTTATATATATATATATATTCTGACACTGTCTCTAATATACTAGCTTGTCTAAGATTTATGTTCTGGTTTCTTAACTCATGAAAGGCACGTAGGTCTGGTGGAACTAGTTGAAGTATCTTTCTATATAAGACTGGTCTAACTACAGGCTGTTTATTTGTATCACTAGTCATTTGTTCCACGCTGCCCCTAGCTATTGTCTCTGCATCTAACACAACATACCTGTTCCTCTTGCAGTCTTGACAACTTGTTAACACACATCTTGAACTGACGACATTGTCTTTTTTGTCTTTATCATCTATTAAAGATGGCGTTTGAGCGTCTTGTTGGTTCGGCAAATAAAACCCCACAACCACATTCACTCAGTCAGTCACCCTGCTGGGGAAAAATAGAATGATTAGTGATTGTAACCACTCTCTAACTGATGGGGCATCCGCTTAAGCCTCCACTGTCTACTACTATAATATTGTCTACTGTCTCTGCTCTGCTGACTCTGCCTAAACGAATATTTATACAGCTTCCAACTCGTTAGGCGATATGCGCCGCTAACTAAAACACTGGACTGCTACCTAGTAGACTTAGATTACAACTATGGCTCAGAGTCTATCCATCTAATGGATAATAAAAGACCCTACTGGTCCTGATTATTTTCTCCCTCCTCTCTCTCTCCGCCTGGTCTCAGTGTCTCTCTAACACTCGACGTCTGCTGATGTGGCGTCTCCGTTACGCCTCTTCTCTTGATAACATTCAGAACCAGGAATGATATCCCTGTCTCCTGCTTCTGATTTCTGCACTGATGACTTGGTTTTCAAGCTCGAGGTACTTGAACCACTTGTAGAAGCTTCACGTGCTGTTGTCGGAGTTGTATAATGAGCTAAGAGCTCTGGATTAACCTTTAGCACGCTGCATTCTTTTTCCAAAAACTTCCCCTGCAGCTGCATTCTTTTTCACAACCCCCCGTTTTATAGTGGGCGACTTGTAGCGTCTATAGTTTTTGTGTTTGTTGGTCAATTGCTATCATTTTTTGGAATTTATATAAATAAATGAATGATGAATCTGACGATATAAAATTTGTTTGTGTACATGTTGGATGTGATAGGAAGAGAGGAAAGGAAAGATGAAAAAAAACGAGAGAAAAAGTTATAAAAAATAAAAATTTCTTTTAAATTTTAAATTAAAAAAAAAATTTTTAAATAACCAACACACGAAGAGTCCATATTCCTTGCATCTCAATGAAAGCCATTTGACCAATACACCAATACAAATCAAATGACGATCTTTTCGTTACACCCATCATCAGTAGCAAAGCAACAAACGCCCTCGTCAGCAGTGACATTCGGCCGTAACCCTAAACCTTTCCGATACACCTAATCCTAACCCCTAAAATTATACATACTAGCAATGCCATTCTACTTTCGTTTCCATCTCGGCCATCAAACATATTCTGAGAATCGATATCAGCGCTTATAAAGACAAAAATCTCATCCTTACCTCATGGCGTCAGAATCCAATAAAATTAGAGGGAAAATGGCCGCGTGTTCGTGCCGATTCATTTCGATTAAAAAAATTCACAGAAAATAAACGCGAATACATCCATTTCTATAAAAAATCGGAAACGAAAGCTAACTCTCTCCCAGATAAGTTTAAAACTTAACATCCGGGGGTGATATCATGTGACACACATCCTAACGCTGAGTATATCTCCTTTGATGTGTCATGTGTCTTCTGAACAAGGCAGACCGACTGTTGGTTCGTTTCTCTATACCTCTACAGTCCTAGGTGACTGCTAATATTTCTACCCTGAACGACCAAGCAAAGGGACATTTTTTCAAACCACTACTGTTTTTAAAAAAATAGTCAAAATAACATAACAAGAAATATATTTGCACAGTAAAATTGATATTCTTCAACCCCTGTATATTTGTCACATTATAATGTTTTTTGCAATTGAAAAAACTTCAAAAGTAAAAAAAAAAAAATTTACATTCATTTTTTATGTAGTCATGAATGCCAAAAGGTAAGTGTACATTATTTACAGGGTTTCATGAAACTGTGCATAACAGACACCTTTACATAAATGCAGAGAACAAAATTTACATCCAAAAATTGTCTATGGAGCTCTACCAGAGTCATTTTTTTTTAAAAAAAAAATCTTATGCACTGGACACATTTTTTTCTACCCAATAGTGCTTTAAGTTCATGTTTGTTGGTTTTGATTGGGCCGCTACAGAAACAACATCAGGAACCCTGTAAAAATGTCTGTCCATCCAATGTCTTTGACAGTTAAGTTTCTGAATCAATTTCTTCAATTTCGCTATCGATTTCGTCACTTTCACTATTGTCGATAACCGGTTTATTGTCTACAACGATTTCAGATTCTTTATCGGAGTAATGAGAAACTGCCGACCTGTCCCCCCTGAGCTTACTCAATATATCTTTGATCACTTGAAATGCCATTTTATGAAGTATAATTTCAAAAAATCTACCACTAAACGTAAAAATGCGTGCAACAAAATAAGCAACAACCAAGAACTACTTATTCGGAGTAACCAGGAGGACATGCACACCATCATAGCTGGCAGACGCTGGAGTTGGGTTGGCCATGTCCTCAGAAGGGACCCTGATACCATCGCAAGAACAGCTATGCTATGGACCCCCGAGGGAAAGCGAAAGAGAGGCCGACCAAAAACAACTTGGCGGAGAACTGTGGAAGCTGAGATGCAAAGAATGAACCACAGTTGGGGCACTGTACGAAGGATGGCCGCCGACCGAGCAAAGTGGAATCAATTTGTTGCTGCCCTACAAGACGCCACCAGGCGTGATGGCCGCTGACTGCTTTGACGGTTGGCGGTTATGGATCAAAGAAGAAAGAAAGAAAATAAGCAAACTGTTGTAGGGCGTTTTTAGACAATTCACCCGGCACGGTAAATGTTAAAATACGGGCGCTTTTAGGCGAATTGGACTGGAAAGGGTTCACTGTTAAATAATGTGTTTGTGCACAGTTATCTGTATAGGACAGCATTCAAATGTTATTATTACTATGGCCGTGCAACTTACTTAAAAATTCTTTACATGTGTTCTTCAAACCTCATTTCTGCTTTAATGGCACAATGCTATTTTTTTTTTTCCTTTAACTTTTGCTGTTTCTTTATCCCAAAGGTACGGGAGCCGTGCTGGTGTAATGGTTACCACATTGCGCTGGCAATCAGGTGTTCAAGCCCAGGCGTGGGCATTTGAAGAAGTGTCACCGACTGGGGTTTTGACTGAATAACCCGAACGGCCCCCGAGATAAACCTTCTGTGGATGGGAAGGAGCAAGGCTCCTGACCGGGTTGTAAGGAAAGTCCATAGGCTCCCCAGCCTCGCAATGACATGTCATTGGGCCGTAGGGCTGAAAGGCCAAGTGCCGCTGGCTAAGGAGGAAAAAAAATAATCCCGGAGGTTCTTATTTTCCTTACACCATTCTATGCCATGTGTCGTATCTTCCACGTCTAAGGGTTTTTTTTTTTCCCGTTTTGTCGTTCATGATTATTCTAATAGCCGGCAGCAAGAAATTGATATCTTGCTGCAATCTCAACCAGTCACCTGTTAATCCAATATATACTTCGACTCATCCTATTTTACATTGCATGAGAGTGATTACTTTGTCTTTACTTCCAAAATGTCTTAATGGCATCAGTTAGCTTTTATTGTCAAAAAAGGTTATGTTTTTAAAATCCTGGCTTTGAATAGTAGATAGAATAGTAAGAAATTAACATTTCTTTCACCTCTGCTTCATTTTGAAATCAAAGTTGATTAGAGAATATTTGCTTTACAGAACCTTACAGACTTGAGCCTTGCAGATATTGAACTTGTAATTATAAGATATTCATTAAATATTTGACAAAGGACTACCTTGTGATGCCTATTCTTGCAACAATTTCCTTATGATAAAACGTGGATTATAGTCACTGAGTAAATCTTTGAGGTCATGTCTCGTCTGGTTAAGGCAGATCAAACATTTCATTCCTCCGCATCCCATGTTTGTTTGTTATTGACCATGTTCTTTACTGCAGCTAATGCTGGAATGTATCATGAAAGAGCATTGTCATTAACTGTTCTCAGGGTGGCTATGATCAGTCAGCAAGCCAACAGGCATATGCTGGGTATGACCAGAGTGCTTATGCCGCTGGGGCTGGTGCTACACAGCAACCACAGTCACAGTATTCAAGTCAAGGTCAGACACCGTATGGTAAGTGTTTGTGGGCATGTTCTCTAGAAGTAAGCTATGACCACATAGTCTGGGATACGGTGAAACTTAAAGTTAAGCGAAGATTTATGAAATATATGCTTCAGGAAAAAGCAACTGGTATCACAAGACGTCTTTAACCGGAACCCATGTGGAATGAAAAGAGAAAGGAAGCTAAAGCCTCTTAGGTAAAGCAAAAACGACCCTATTTTCCACAGTCTATAATGGGCATATGATAAGAGGGAGACAGAAAAACATGGGGAACAAATAAAGAAGACTTGGACAAACTTGTACCAGAGGATCTGACAAAAAATTGTTGACTTATGCTCCTTGTGAGAGCTGAAAGGTGATGCTTTTAATTTAATGGATTGATAATGCTGATGACAGTTGTGTCTATTATTACTAAGATACAGTGTGCTCAAGATGTGTTTTCCCATATGACCATCTTCTCAGTTATGTCCACATTAGAGTGGTGGCTGTTATGATAATGCATGGGGTTTAAGGTGTATTCAAAGTGTGTAGTGAATGCCATAAGAAGACAGAAAATGTGTATAGAATATTTTACTACCTTCATCTGGTAAATGTCAGCAGCAATGTTTTATTTAAGTTGAAGCAGGCGTTTTCTATTGTTTTTTAAAGTATCATAGCATGGATTTGCATTTTCCAACCAGGGTCCCATATAACTGCTTTTAGGGTTCATTGAAGCTGTGGGACAAATCTTTATGTTTTGTTAAAAAATTACAAAAATCCTCAGTTTAGTGTTTTGGTTGTGATCTTTTATCTTGCAAATACTAACTGTAACTAAAGAATTTATCAGCTTCTCTGTAGATGAATACACAAGTGTATTTTGGGCAAAATATCTAAGAAACCAAAATGGACATTGTTTATGTCACTCTGAAAGTGACCCATGGACGATGTCCAATGTGAGTTTTAATTTGGTGTTTAACTTTTATGTACAGAGGGATTAAAATGGTAATACAGGATCACCAGTGTGCAATTGATGAAAAGAATCAGGTGTGCCAGTAGAACACGAGAAGAGGAAATAATTTTGGAGGTATATGTGACTATTTCATAGCATAACGGGGCAGACCTTATTCTGTAATCCTAATTAACAGACCCAAAAACAAAAGGGAAGAGAACTGAATACATAGAAGGAAGACAATGAAAGTAACTTTGGCAGATGACTTTAGGCAAGGGTCTAGTTGAAGGTGAATGCTCAACAGAACTAATAAGCGAATATGTGTACAAAGTTGCATAAATTGTTTTGACAATGATTTAATCATTCTCACAGAAGTCACCATTTCCTGGTGTGAAGTATTTTACATTAATTTTTTGATGTATTCCTTTATGAAAATAGAATCACAATAGACTGCTGTTATTCTGTAAGCTGTGAAATGTAAATGCTTACAAGTATGCTGATAGCATCGACAAAGAAAATACCTCGAATGAAGTTATTTATTGGCCTGAGTTTAGTGGTGTCTTATATGTCTTTAAATTTAACCAGCTCTTCGAATAGTTTGAATTTCTTTTCCGTTTTTGCCGATATTCTTAAATTAGTTGCACAGAAGACTCAGTTTATTATGGTCAGATGACAGATTATATTTAGACAAAATAGCAATATGTTTTATTTGTGCTGTACTAGTCAGTTCTGTGGTTGAGAGATAAAAGCTGGAAAACTATTCACATTTTTCATATTTACCATAATTGATTTTAAGCCAACATTTTTTTTTTACACTGATCCTTCGGCATAGTTTTGTTCATTGCCTGTGAAAAGTCAAAAAGAAATACAAATTTTACTTTTTATTTTAGGGGCCTCAAGCATAATATAATCTAACTCAAATTTTTATTGGCTGAAATAAAGATTTTATAGGTAACAAGAATTAAGGGTGCATAAAAACTGTTAGACTTTGTGAACATGAGGCTGCATTGCTTTACCTTGCACCAAATTATCTTTGTATTTTATTCTGCAGGTTCCTAATTTTTTATCTAAATTTCTTATATTGTGAAAACTTTGAAAGGCAATAGTGTTGTGAAAAAAAATATGTTAATAAATGCATTGTTCAGAGATTAGTCGCTGTTTGTTATTTACAGAATTGTGGTAAGCAGTTTCGCATAAGGATGTAGATCCAGGTTTAGTGTGCAGAGACAAAAAAATACTGCCCTAATCTATTCAGCACTTTAATAATAATACCATGCTACAGACAGACCAGACCGCACAACAGCATATGTTATGAAACGAGAGTTGGGCTACAATGACCAGTTAAACGACGTTTGAAATGTTTAAAATCCTGTTTTCCTATATAGTCCCCAAGCATTTCGGATGAAAGGTTACAGACCTGTATGGGCCTGTTAAGAGAACATTTAGATGTAGCAGGAAGCCAAAAACATGAGGTTACTGGCTGACTATAAGCTGTGAGATGATTTGAAAGAAAAGCTGTGAAATGTAGTATTTGTGAAATACTTACGATATTGAACAGTATCGACAACTTTTGTGGTTTTTATTGAACAATTTTATGGATACAAGCATAAAGCTTGACCAGTATGCACACGGATAAAATCACAAAGACTAGTCACGTATTTGTACTGTCATTTGTATTTTTTAAGAGTATACTGAATTCCATCCACATTCATGGCAGTGTTCAGGATAGTCATATACAAAGAAATGAATTGCTTTTTTTCTCCTATTTATGCCAAATTCAGCATCGGCAAAGATCAGTGACGTGATGATTTTTGTTTTGCATGATAGCTACAATTTTGCAAAACATTTAAAATTTTATACCAGACTTGAAGATGAATTTTGCTGTTAGGGCTACACAAGTAAGGTAAAAAAAATTAGCTGAAAAAGTTATCCTTGTTGGAACTCAAGGACAACAGCAAAAGTTAATTTTTAAAACGTTGCCTGTAGAAAAGCCAAATAGTGAAGTAATGCAGATAAGGATTTTTATAAAAATCTTTGCCAGATTGGAACAAATGTGGTACGAAGATTTTTAATTCTGTGTTCACTGCAATCTCACGAGGATCTACTAAGTTTGGAGATTGAATATGCACAAAGAAATTCTATTTTAGAGTAAGAGAAACCTGCCAGAGACGTTTCACATATATAATACTGATTTTCTCATCTAGGTAAAGCATGTTTTCTTCATACTCATTTTTTTAGCACATGTGAATGTTTGGCTTAGATTTTTGTCTGCGTATGATTGATACATGCTTTGGTACTCCCTGCTGTAAATTATAACTACATTTTTCCATATATATATATATATATCCCCTTGCCCTCCCCAAACCACCGGCACCGTGTGTATAACAATTTGGGGTCAGCTTACATTCAGGATTGTTCTGCGGAACAAAAAAACAAGGTACACTGGCGTGTTATCACTCCATAAAAGACTAATAAGAGTGTGTATATGAACTATATCCAGGTGGCAGTGGCAGTCAGTATAGCTATGGTCAGCAAGGGGGAACTGTGTCTGGTGCTTATGGGCAAGGGGGTAAGTTTTATGCTTGTGTTTATTTTTTCTTCCGGTGTACCTTTGACAAATTATGTATATTGAACATTATGTCCTTTATAATGGAGTCTTGTGTAGATGATGGGGGCCTTAACTAGTCCTAAGCAAAAAGCAGGGTTTGGCCCAAACAAAAACGGCCACCACAGTGTTTTTTTTATTGTTGTTGTTTGGAAAAAAAATATTTTTTAATGTTCATATGCATAAATACGAGTTATTTAAAATGAAAGTACTTCCTGTTGGAAATGACGTTTTGGGTTGTTAACATTGGAACAGAGCTCTAGACAGGAGCAAAAAATCCGAAGCCACTTAAATGGCTCCTGGGCCAAATAGGTCTAAACCCTGAGCCATTATAGTGGCTCTTGGGGCTTAAGGAGTAGGATAGGATGAGATTGCTGCTCCCTCTGGCCCAGGGTTTTTTAAAGCTTTTTTGTGCCATGGACCCTGTTGATTGTATATGATGATTTTTGTAAAATCACATGCTTTTCTTGCTGAACTGTACCAATTTGTAATTTAAAAAAACTGATATGTGTGAATTAAGCCAGCATATCAGGGAGATTTTGTAATTTGAACTATAACAATTATTATTTAAGAATTTGATGTTTGGGAACTATGACAGTTTATAGTAATTTTTGGTGTATGTAAACTCTCATTTATCTGAATTGCAGATAGATAATCAGGCAGCTTTGTTGATGTTGACAGTGTTCAAAGAAAGTTAGCTGTAGTGATTAATATCTGATTTATATAGTGTTTCTCCAAATTATTCTGTTTATCATATACATGTGATGTGACCAGATCTTAAAAGAGCCAATGATATGAAACTAATATTTATCATTACTATTTCGCTTCTTATGGAGCAACCCTGAAGCTGGTCCCTTTGCAGGAAGCTATTGTAAAATCATTATTGTGCTCTTTCAGTGATTAATTTTGTAGCAGTTTGACATGATGAACTTGCCAGCTCAATGTGTAATCTCGCATTACTTTCCTTTGTACAATGTGTAATCTCACATTACTTTCCTTTGTACAATGTGTAATCTCACATTACTTTCCTTTGTACAATGTGTAATCTCACATTACTTTCCTTTGTACAATTTGCCTAAGGGGAGCAATGATCATTTTGTTCTTCTTCGCCTCTTCAGAAATGCCCTAGAAACAACCTTCTGACAAATGTTTGGGCATTATTGTGCTTGCGCTATTTGCCATGCTGGTTCATTTTTTTCTTTTTAATGCACACAGTATTGCATTTGCTTTAATCTTTAGATTTTTCTCTTTTCATGATCCTATTAATGTGTATATGGTGCCTATGTTTTAGCACATCATCTTAAGTGGTAGTTTTTCAAGGAATATGAACTTCCAGTCATGAATTACCAGTCATGAATTAATCTCTCAAACTAGGGGCCTATGATCAGTCAGGACAGCAAGGCAGTGTAGCGGGAAGTGGTTATGCTCAAGCTGGAGGAGCAGTCTCAGATCCATATAGTCAGCCTGGGGGATATGGAGCTCAACAGGCTCCCGGAGGATATGGGCAGCAGGTTAGTGAATATGCTGATCTCTGTGAACTAACAGTCACAGCACTAACGTTAGCAGCACCCCAACTTTCAGTATTTTGTCCTTAATTATGGTGGTTTTATTCAAGACAAACGATTTTCCATTTAGCTTATAAAATGTGATTTCTTTGTTTGCTTGCTTATTTACCATGATTAGACTTAAATTTTCCTTTGCACATTGGTGGCCAGGGAGGTGGTAGCTTTGGAGGTGGCACCCGTGGTGGAGGAGGAGGAGGATTTGCAGGACGTAAGTAACCATTTATAAAATTATTTAGGGTAAAAATGTCACACTAGAAAAACCATGTATTAGGCATATTAAGTCTTTGACAGTTGATCTAAGATGATATAAATTGAAATTCCATTGTTCAGTCACATGAATGCACAATATACAAAATTTGCACTGGAATAAAAATATCTATTATCAGATTAGAATACAGGCCTGCAGTATAAAATTAGTTTACTGAGGACGTCTGCTGGTTTCTCTTGTCACTAGTTTCTCCTTACCTAGTTTGGAGAAAACCCTGCTCCTCTCTTCGAGCCAATAATCTTGGAGGACGTGCTCTACTGTTTGTTTGTCCTCCTTTGGTATCTGTCGGTCCCCCCCCCCCCCCCCCATGGGCACATATGTCCAATTTTCAGCTTGTTGAACAGAAGGTATTTTGAGTTTTTGCAATGGCTGGTTCTCAGTTTGAAAAATTATCACTTGTCTTTTTGGTAAGGAGTAGTATGGTTCTGCAGTATCAGCCTCTGGGTGTTTAATGCCAGTTTTCTTTACAGCTATTTGTGATATTGCTTTTAACTCTATATGTAGCCCAGTTTGGATTGTTCTTCCTACTTCTTTAAGTCTACCTACTTTCCATACATCTTGCAGTGTTCAGGTATCCACTGTACTTACGTTTTACTTCTGTTTATGTAAGTCTAGCAGATGTTCGGTATATAACCTTGAAGTAAGACTAATCATCATTCCTTACCCATCTGCAGGTGGACGTGGTGGTCCTGCTGGCACGGGCAGTGATCGTGGAGGAGAAAGCTTTGCGTAAGTGTTTAGTATTTTCAATTTATAGTCATGATAATTGTTGCAGGAGCTTGACTGTACGGGGGTGTTGTTTATTTATGTCAGTTATCATTCCCGTTTTTGTGGGTCTATCCTCCGCTGAAGATGCATGTTGATTAAATAGGGTATTCATTAATAAATCGAGGGTCATCGTATTATCCTTCCGAACCCTAACAACAGTTCAACAATATTAGTATTCGTAACAAAGCAGGATCGTGCTTAAACTTATAATGAAAGTATCAAAAGGGCTCAACTGTTTAGTCAACCTTGAAGGTTATCAATGACGTAACTCCTCCTTCTGAGTCCACAGATATATAGCATATTTATTAACATTACAATTCAGTTCACATAGCAATTCACATATAATAATTCCGTCCTTCTATAACTTCATCTCCTATCAGTGTAGTCCAGTCCAAACATATAGATTAATAATATCGTCGTCAGAACATGGCAGGCTATATACACGCGTTACTGCAATGCAGTTGACCGGTAACAAGACTTGCCAGTCTGCGAACATAGATCATAAACATGATCAAATACTCCCGTATTATGGACTTCAAATAACTAAATGGTTCTCCACAACCATACTGAACTTACTCATAATCAAGGCTGACCCTCTAGCTGAAAATTCACAAAGAATTATACTGCACTATCATGATTTCATGGGAGTAACAAAATGCGTCCGTCTGGTTCGGAACTTATAATCACAAGGGTAAACGAATATCGTAGTCAAGCGTGACCAAGTCAACCAAAACACGTCACAAGCGTCCTATACAATTCGCGTTCACTAATTACTGTGAAGCGTGAAAAAACTTCTATCTTTAACTCATCTCGAGCATCTAATGCGTAAATTTAAAAGTGCTAACAGCTGTAGCAGACGACATTGTTAAACATGTCGTAACATTTCCCTGCCAGATGGGGGTAAAAAAATCTATTCTATTATTATTTTTGTTTCTAGAGTCTACTAAATGAATTATAATAAAATTTAACGATAATCGGCATACGGCCTACGATGTTCTGTTCAGAACAGTGTCGTAAGTCATGTCACCATAATAATTGTCATATAATACATGAACATTATATTAAGTTAACTAAGGAAAATGTCATCTGTCAAAAAGGATAGCAATTATTTATCTACTTAACTAAAATTATGTCTGAAAGAAAATAGTGTGTTGTGTCATAAGATATACTAACTGTAGCATTAACTAAATAATCAATGTTATATGTGAAGGATTTTATAAAATTAAACTATAATTAACTAAACTAAAGTGTAGTATCAATGTGTAGAAGGTGAAGAAAAGTAAAGAAGAGAATAATGGAGAATGCATAAAAAATTAAGTATTGAAACATTAAAAAAAAAATGAAACGTGTGTACAGAATTATTATATAATAAAAATAAAGTATCAACTGAAAATTAATACATATGATATCATGTGATAATTAAGTAACTATAAGTCAACAACTACATGTAAAAATTAATATATTACTTATATTATTCCTTCTAATTCCTCAAGATGCCTTACCTCCGCTTCCAATTCTTCCTCATTAGGCACTTTTCCTATTATATCAAATTTTGATCTAGCGAACCGTCTCATGGCAAATGCCTTTAAACAGTCACCCTCTAAACCACATTGACATCCCTCCCAAATGAAATACTCTAAGGTAGACATGGTAACTATATATATGACTCCCCGAGTCAATCAAATAATAATCAAAATTTTTACATGCTTCCCTTTTTTATAAAATTCTTTTCCAAGTTTAACAAAATGCTCTAGAGTAAACATCTTGAAGTTAATATTCTATTTATTTAATCAACTATATGTAATAATCAACAATATAATGTCATCAATTACCTATATGTGCCCAGTGGCCAACGTAGTACTATAACTAGAACAGTGTACTAAGTACCCTTCAATATGCCTAATATAATCAAGGCAAGATATAAATTTATATTTATTTATCAATATATTATACCATCATGCCATAGTCATGATGAACAACTAATAGTGACTTGGACTACTAGTGCAAATTGATGCAGTCATTCCGTCATGAAGTATTTTTTTATCAAAATTAAATGTTTTATATTATTATATTATTATTAATTTATCTTATTATAATTACAATATTAGTTATAAATGAATAAATACAAACGACACAACAAACCAAGGTGTTACCACACAATATCACGCCACAATTGACAAATTTTAGACATAAAAATGATTTTATGAACTAAGCAGAAAATCGGAAGTAGTCAGTGTTGAACCGAAAAATAGGTCAAAAATCATACTATACTAAAAAAGATGACGTCACTGGACTCGTAGACAAACCGTTACAATACATATTATAATTATGAAATAAACGATAGTCAGATTAGAATGAACGGGATAGTTTACAAACAAGTGACGAAAAATGAAACTTAGTACAGAAAAATACCACAAGTATAACGTAACTTTACGTCTAACGTCGACCAGAATCAGATGCAAACACAGTCTGCCACGAACAATCTCTGGATGTTTTGCAAATGAAATTAGTCAACTACCCTAAAAGAACGATCAGGATTTTTGCGGTCAATTGACACTGACATAACAAAAAATCCTGATTCCCTTCCAACCGACCCGCTAAATGAACATACAAACGACATTATGATCACAACCATGTAACATTTAATATTGAAAGAACAACATGCCTGCAATATGACTGAATTTAGGACTGGCTCTAAGCCTAAACAATGTACTTATCTTTACAGAGCGAATTCAGTCGTCCGCACTATGTTGGCATGCATCAACATCAACGTATCGATGTCTGGATTGATCGCAAAGGCATTGTCAACTTTTGATTCCAAAACTTCTTTGTAGGTATTGAAAGAATTTTGAAATTTGACTGGTTTGTAATCTTCAACGGACAAGTCGTCTATTTGTGGTGATGTTCTGACGTCATTCTGACTTGCGTTGCGCATGCGTTATGAACTTTACACAGTAATACGTCGTTAGTTCGTAAGGAGTTCGAAAACTAATGTTCATAAACCTGTAATATTTTGTCTTAAAGTGACGAATGTTATTTATTTAAATCTTCAGCAACCACACTGGTGACCACTGTTGCGGGAGCTTGACTGTACGGGGGTGTTGTTTATTTTTGTCAGTTATCATTCCCGTTTTTGTGGGGCTATCCTCCACTGAAGATGTATGTTGATGAAATAGGGTATTCATTAATAAATCGAGGGTCATCGTATTAACCTTCCGAACCCTAACAACAGTTCAACAATATTAGTATTCGTAACAAAGCAGGATCGTGCTTAAACTTATAATGAAAGTATCAAAAGGGCTCAACTGTTTGGTCAACCTTGAAGGCTATCAATGACGTAACTCCTTCATCTGAGTCCACAGATATATAGCATATTTATTAACATTACAATTCAGTTCACATAGCAATTCACATATAATAATTCCGTCCTTCTATAACTTCATCTCCTATCAGTGTAGTCCAGTCCAAACATATAGATTAATAATATCGTCGTCAGAACATGGCAGGCTATATACACGCGTTACTGCAATGCAGTTGACCGGTAACAAGACTTGCCAGTCTGCGAACATAGATCATAAACATGATCAAATACTCCCGTATTATGGACTTCAAATAACTAAATGGTTCTCCACAACCATACTGAACTTACTCATAATCAAGGCTGACCCTCTAGCCGAAAATTCATAAAGAATTATACTGCATTATCATGATTTCTTGGGAGTAACAAATGCGTCCGTCTGGTTCGGAACTTATAATCACAAGGGTAAACGAATATCGTAGTCAAGCGTGACCAAGTCAACCTAAACACGTTACAAGCGTCCTATACAATTCGCGTTCACTAATTACCGTGAAGCGTGAAAAAACTTCTATCTTTAACTCATCTCGAGCATCTAATGCGTAAATTTAAAAGTGCTAACAACTGTAGCAGACGACATTGTTAAACATGTCGTAACAATAATGTAGTGTGGTTGTCAACATGCACAGCTGGTGGGAGAAGAGAAAATTGTGGTCTTAGAAATAGGGTTTTGTTTTTGCCTCAACGTGACATGGAAGAAGACAAGTGGAACCTACTATGGTGTTGGTGTAAATAAGGTATGCGTAGCTGTTTTCTAAGTCACACACAGAGAGTTTGTACCAACAAGTGGAATTCCAGAACTTAGTGCTTTAGTATAGTGCTGGCATTGTTAACTTAAATTAGTTTTATTTGTTTACCCCTTGGTTCCAATGGTAAAAATATTTAGCTCATTAGTATTCACAAATGGAGGGACCTGCCATTATTTATGTGGGTGCTTGTCCATATTTCATTACATTTGCAATACGTGATATAATTGCTGATTACTCTCGTTCTCAGCAGGTTTGGTCACTAAAAGTCTCCCGAGTTCTTACTTCCTTTGCTCGCCTGCGTGTCATCTATTATGTGGGCCAGAAGTAATGATTTTGTTGAGTGAAAATTAAGGGCATATGTATTAGAGGTTACAATAAAGTACCATTTGAGTTATTTGCAAGATGGTTTTGTGTAAGCAGCAGCATCAAATAAATGATCAGCTTGTAATCTTCTGTGCAGAAATAGATTATAAAAGTACTAGCAAAGGGTCCAAGTAAATGGTTTTAGTAAGGAAGGCAGCAAAATCTCATTAGGGGCATATGAATACTGAAGCTGTGCAATGATACTGAGGTTGTCATGGCCGAAGAAACTACATATGCAGATTTCAAATAATGTACCAGGTAACAAGAAAATTTGTGCCAAAACATGGAATTCCCAAACCTTGATGCATTATTATAGTACTGCCTTCAGGCATTGTTAACAGAAATTAGTTTTTACTTTTTTTGTGTGTGTGCCCCTTGTTAAAAACCTTTAGATTATTTATTAGTATCCGCTGGGACCTATCTTATGCGACAGTGTCAGAATTGTTTTTGTTGGTGCTTGTCAATAATTTACAAAATTTGCAAAATATTTGATATAATTGCTGATTACTCTCGTTCTAAGCAGGTTTTGGTCACTAAAAGTATCCTGAGCTCTAACTTCCTTTGGCCACCTACGTGTCATCTATTATATGGGCCAAAATTAATTTTTTTTTTTTTTTTTTTTTTTTTTTTTATAGTCAGTGAAAATTAATGGTATCCGTATTAAGAGCTTCCAACAGAGTACCAGTTGGGTTCCATGCAAGGTGGTTTTGTGTAAGAAGCAAAATCTAATAAACGGTTTACACTTTGAATACGTTTTAATATCATGGAATAAGTCAAATGATGGGAAAACATAATGGCATCATGTTTCACTGGAAGCCACACAAGAATAAAACTTGTATTGGCAATGTATATTATATAGGTGTCTATAAACTGAAATGGTAATCAAAGAAGCAAGGGGTGTTGTTGAGTGAGAAGCCAGTTTGTGGCTACATAATTCAATGTTTTGTGATGTGGCTCTGATTGTCATGTTATAGTATTTTCATTTATAATGAATTCCAGGTTGATTCATTGGAATGAGAATAATGTCTGTAGGTATTTGAGACAATTAACTAAACACAAATTCTATAAGAACAGTTTTGCTACATCATGTTTAATACCAATGGTGACAGTTCAGGTTTGTAATATCGTTAACACATGTTTATAGGATATATAGTGTTCAGAGTGAAATGTTAACCATAGGAATGCACATTTATTAATAAATTACATACATTGAAAAACATATTGGACATACAATTTTGTGCCAAAGTATACATTTTCTTTGATACATGGTGTAATATAAGTTGAATGGAGGCGTGAACCTCTTCCAAGTTGTAAAGTGATTTTGAGTATACAGTATTCTCTTAAAATGCATCATTTTAAAAAAACATATTTATGGTCTGGAAATCTTGATGCTCATAATCTTTTGAAGCCGGATTCTCGTGAAGTGATGAATTGATAAAACCATATCTTAGGATGTTCATCCACTGATAGCTTCTGCAAAATTTTGCATCTTTGCTGTTTAATTCTCACTGCAGATTGTTTTATTGAAGAAAGCATAGTTTCAAACCATATTTGAGAATCTTGTGACCATCAGAATGAAACTTAAGTTCTTTCTGTCCAAGGCCAATAATTTAGCTCCTCGCAATGGAAGTCAGTTCTCCACAAACCTTATGTTTATGTTCAAGCTGGCTGGTCAAGTCTAGCAGCAGTAGTTCATGCACTGGACAAAACAGAAAGACAAATGAGTTACACAGGAATGTCTGCAATAACTTTGGTTTGTGTTTTGATTATAAACACCCTGCCAGAAACCTGTTGGTAGCATTACAAGGCAGTTCTTGGTCTGGAATCCCCAAGGTAAAAAGTAGTAGGCTGAAAAATATGTGGAGAAGAGAACTAGAGATGGAAATAAAAATGATAATGAAGACATGGTAAGACCTGGAGCTGCTGGCAATGTCTGTGCTGGATGATGATGTATCACGTGATGTTGTACATTCAGGTCACGAACTCTTCATTCTGTAAGCAAGGTGCTAGCAGCATTGTAGGATGCAAGATGAGATACATAAATGGCAGGAAGAAAATGTGTGCATGTGTTTACTAATACATAATGTAGAAAAAGGTAGTGTCAGGAGGCTATTGCAGTGGCTTTCAAGCTGACGTGCAGTCATGGTCAAACATGGTCTCTGTCTAAAGCATAGGGAATAATTATATCATTAGGCCCAGTGCAGCATAGGTCGTATACTAACACCAAGATACATAGCGTTTTGTTAATGCAATAATGGTTATATTAGGTATAGTAGTACCAAGATACATAGCTATTGTTAAGGTAATAATGCTTGTAATACTTTCATCATGTTAGTGGCTATGGGACATTCTGTAAAGATATCATCTTAATGGTTAACATTATGATTAAATCTCCATCATTGTGATAATAAATTTGAGCATTAAAGATATATGAAGATTTATAATGATCACCTTTAAAACCTGACTACAACCAGTAGACTGGCCGTTGGACATGGACTTACCTAATGGTAGTGATAGACCGCCATAGTCAGTGCACACGATTGTTCCAGTCATTTATAGTCAGTCTTTTGACCGAGACTGCTTGGGACTGAAGTGTGTTATGTTTGACAAAAGTGGAATAATCATTTTTTTTATTGTGTCTTTTATTCCACGTTTGATTTGAGATATACTTTTATGATTATGACATATCAGAGCCACAAAGCAGTAATTTGATTTTAACAATTCTTTAAACAGCACACATTGTACTGTGCTATGCCTACAAAAGGTTGAAGTTGTGTTGGGCAGTATAAAATATTTGGTAAACTGAAGTGTCGGTCCGTTTCTGGCTGCTGCTTTGCTTTTTTTTTTTATGTTGAAAATTTTTTTAAACATTGAGTCAGTACAAACCAGTTTGGTTTATATCAGCTGAGGCGTAAACGTGGGTTTGGTTAGAACGGAAACAAGTTAGGGACGGTGGACCTTAGACGGGTTCACATGCTATGTTGAGTTGGTCAGCAAATATAAATGCCATGGACTAGCCAGTGTGAATGTCAGCAAAGGACCAGGGCTCAGTATACAACAGCCTGCACCAGACATGCTGTGCAGAGCTGTGACTGCTAACTTTCATCTTGATACTTCATTCCAGTGGTGGACGTGGAGGCGGTGGATTCAACAAATTTGGAGATAGGGGTGGTAAGTCATGTGGTCCTTCCAGGATCTACTTCAACATTTTTTTTGTATTGCCAAGTGGTGACATCTTCATGTTATGTTAAAGAATATGCAAGTAGATTTTGTTGCGTCTCCTATCTTCTTTATGTATTTTTGTGAAATGCAGTTTCCAGCGATATATTCACTTCATTGCTTGAACTGTCATTTGACATAATACTAGCTTCTGTTAGAATAGACATACCAGGCCGTGATTTTATACTACAGGTATCTATTTTGTTTCCACTTACTGATATTGGTTTTATGTTGTGTTGGTCATTATGGGGTACAGAACAGCCACAATTGTGATATGCACAAAGGAAAAGGGAACATTTCATTGCGACAGGGTAGATTGTGTCGCACAAACTGATTCCTTTGTTTTTCTAATACTTTGACTTGAAGCCTTTTCTGTCGGTGTATTCAAGTTAATGGCATTCATGTGGTCATGAACTATTTCTCATGCCCAGAAATAATGTTTGATCAAAAATCCATTACCATGTTTGTTTCTTCACCATCACTGCCAAAGGGTTTGAGTTATACATCCTCATATAAAAGGTCACAAAATAGAACTAGCACACCATAATATGTGTCTTACACTAGTTAGCATTAGTTTTTATTCGACAGGAAAAGTCCGTCATTTTTGTTATTTCCGTGCATTTGAGTATCTGTCTCAGTATGCATGCTGGTTGTATTGTAGCGGTTTGTGCTTGGACAAAGGGGATAACAGGGATCCAAGTATTTGTGTGTATGAAAAGCACAGGCAGACAGAAAAACACTGGAGAGAGCTGGAGACAAATGATCAGAACGACATGGAAGAACCTTGAGCTGATGATGACATGAGGCAGGACTTTTGTGTGACTTTAATCCTGTCCTAAAGGCTATATCATTTCACTGGTAACATACCAGAAAGATGGTGTTGGCTGTGTGTGGCTTTAATGGACTATATCCTATCCTAAAGGCTGTATTTCCCTGTTTACTTCTTATGCAGCTGCATTTGGTCCCCTCATAGATTCTGAAGCATATTTATTGTTCATGATGGGGGTTCCAGTCCCATGCACAACCACATATTAATGTCTGAGCTATCCTGTGGTTTCTCCACCTGTTCCAGGCAGTGCATTTTGCAGGTTAATTCTTCCATTCCAGTGTTAATCATCCAGTATTTAAAACTGATGGCACAATGTGATTATACAGAACATATTCATCGTGTGCTGGTTTGGTTCCACCGGGAAGTTAGGATTGATGAGAAGTTGGTAGTTTAACAGCATTCACCACAGTATCCTTATCTCTCAGAACCCTCTGTTTAATTTCTTTGTATGTGTCAGTCCTTGTACTGGCACCATCTTGTTAATAGGCCTGAATGACCACCTCCATTCTCTCCATAACTTTTTGGTATTACTTTTCCCAAGTATTCCACATATTTGCTGTTATTTCTTCTCCTTTATTCGTTTTCAAAGAAGCACAGAATAATTGTAAATTCTTTAATGTTATCAGGATAAATGTTTTGTGTCCAATTTTATTTGCTTTTTTTTTTTAGCTCGGCATCATCTGATTTGAGGTACATCAGTATGATAATTATTTCTTCAGTACGCTTATTTGCATTATACGTTAGTGGGTGTTCAGTTGATAATTTATTAACTGTTGTAAAGAAGCTTTTGGCATACCTCCTAAAGTAGTTCCATTGCCACATCCTTCACACTTTGATTTGTATACCTGGCACATGCATCCTTTGTTTGAGACAAGAAGCAAACTTACTCAGCAGACTTGTAATGCAACACTCGGTAAGAATGGTTTTGGGGTAACCAGAATTGACTTCCACCTAAAAAAGTTACTGCACCAATCGTTTGTGCGAAGGTAACACATGTTTACTGAACACTATGTTCTGATTTGACATCATTTACACAGGCTGTTATGTCATAAGATAAACATGTTTTTTAGCATTTCACGGACACCGTTGTAAATGCTTTTTTTTCCCGGTATATGTGCATTATTAGATTTTTAAAAATTCATCGCAGGTTCTTGACCTGGAATTCGGTTATCATTAATTTTGTATCCACAACAAAATGACATTGGAGGCCTGGCAAAAGCATTCCTTCAGCCTGAGCAGTGAAATTTTTAGAAGTGGGGAACACCACAGGGCGTCCTTGTAAAAGCTTGGGATTTGTAAAATAGTTGATGCAAATATTCAGTGCTTGAGCTATGTCTTCATAATATTGTGCATTGTCACAGATGTGAAGATACTGATAGGTCATTGACAACAGTAAAGATTAGTTGCATGTTACAAGTATTTGGGTCTATTTCTGAAATATTACAGCAGCATTATGCTTATACTGCATGTGGGAGCTCTAAGATCATGTTACAGCACAATAATATGAAGTGCACTTATTTGGTATCAGTTGATGAATTTATGGTTGAAGGAAGTCATGAATTGTGGGTAGCAGAAAATGCTCATCTTAGTTGTCATGATGAACAGCTACAGCAGAAAATGCTCATCAGAGTGCACTTAAAATTGGTGTTTTGGATACCTGCAGTTGACCATGTGGTTCTTACAAAAGTAGATGTATGGTATATGTTGTTTCTGTTACCTCAGATTACATTGAGGATATGCTGGGCACATTTGTTTTCGCAACTGTAGTAAATGTGTAGTGATGTTTAGATCCATCACTGGGTATATCAGTTTAGTGCTGTTTATTTTGATGCAAAAATTGGAGGAGAGCTGGAACATCAGTATTTGTACAAATAACAAAAATGAATACTCATTTATCTTGGAGAAACGGGGATAGACCAGTTTGTTGTAAAAGTGGATTTTCTTTTATTTCCATCATTATACCACCAGCATTAATAGGTCAGCCAAAGTAAATTATTTAAATAATTAAACTACTATCCGAGTTGGGAGAATGGCCCTCCGTTAAGGAGGTTCATGACAGGACAAGAGGAGACTTGGACAAACCTTGAATAGATGGCACAAGAAGGGAGGGCTTCTCAGGGAGCTGCAGAGAAATGATTGAAAAGTGGATATTCTCCTTCATCATTGTAATAAAAGTGGATGTTACTTCTTAGTTTCCTTTTAGAGCATCCGATTGGCAGAGTAGTTAGACTGCCTCTCGCGCAAAATTCAGTGTTCAAAACCTGGTAGCGACACGTAGTCTACGCTACTGTAAATGGGCACCTAATTCTGAGTAAGGGCAGCAAAGAAGGGAACTGTTCACCCCACCTCATTAAGCTTAATCTAGTATAGTGAGGTCCATAACACTTGACTACCCTGAGAGTTTGTGCTATTTGGCTACCTTTTATGTTTTCGTTATTTGTAATCCCGTCTTGAGTGACATCAGGAATTGAGTGGCACAAGAAATTGACTGGCACAAGGAAATGAGTGACATAAGGAGTTGACTGACATAAGGAATTGACTGACATAAATTCTTCTGCATCTATCTGCTTGCAACTTTGATCTGTTATGTTTCCTGGCCTGCTTCTTTTGAGTACTATGTTTACTCTCTTGTAAATAGATATTACAATAAACGTAAACTTTTTTTCATGTAAGAAAATGGAGAGCTGCAGTAAAACTATGATAGGTCTATAACAATTTTATTTCTCGCCACCAATCTCTGTTCCCACTTTACCAGCCTTCAACTCTCCAATAAGTACTGTCACATGTCATCAGGTGAAAATCTTTCTCCATGTCTTCATGTTCATGTGTGTCATCTATTTCTCTTCTCCATGAGTTATTTAGTTATGGTCACTTCTCTTACCCAGGGGATTCCAGAACAAAGACTGCCTTGTATCACCAGGTCTCTTCAGTGTGTGTCCTGTCCATTGTCAGAGCCATCTCATTTCTTTTGCACTGATACCTGTCTGGTTCTTGTCATCAGTTCTTATTGGTGACCGTGCAGTGCCATTTCAAGATTTACCCGGGTGATGGTAATCTTTCTTGGCAACTTAATCTTTTTAATCTGTTCTTTATTTTTAAAAATTGTAGTATGTAACTGACTTTTAAACACATTGTCGTATGAGTTTACAAACATGTTTGAGTTTGTACACAAGGCTTCGTATGTTTGATTTGAAAGGTTCAAGGGTCTTATTGTATGGAGATCTGTGTTTGTGATGTAGCTCTGCTCTGTATCTTGCTTGCTTTTATTTTTTTAAATAAAATTATAACTAAGTTGTGTTGTCTGAGCTGTGACCCCCTTCAGTAGCTTCCATGATCACACAAAAGTTTGATCTCTTTCAGGTCGTGGTGGCAGTGGCGGAGGCGGAGGTACATATGGAGCTGGACGGGATATGGAAACACAGCAGGATACAATTTTTGTCTCAAACATGGGCCAGGATGTGACTGAAGAGCTGCTAGTGCAACATTTTGGAAGTATTGGTGTCATAAAGGTAGGATATACACCCCATGACATTGTGTGATGTATGTTTGCCGTACAACATCTGGGAGAGTTTATTGTAATTAGAAATATGTGCTGTACAATGCCAAGGTGAGCATATATTTTATCAAGTCTTAAAGGTTGTATATGAAAAATGTATTGTATTAATGCAACTTGTATTGTTATGCAACTTAATATTAGCATCCCTCAGGCATGTCTTTCTAATATGTAGAACAATTTGCCACAGAAACAACTGCTGCAAGAACATGTACATGGTTCTTGTAAGGGTACCAGCTACGGTAGTGGTTCCATGCTTCACATGGAGCAGAAAAGAACATGATGATGAATGCGGGAGACATTAGACATGTCTTCTTTTTCTAAGACTTGAGCCATGTAGTTCACTGACAAAATTATTGGATTCTGACCCAGTGCACTTCCCTGCGACCTGTGCTATGTATTTGTTGAACATGCCTGTCACTCTTGTCTTATTAGAATCTCTCAGCTCCCCATGGAATACAGGCTTTTAGATTCTTGTCACGTGCCATCATGCAGCAAGGGCTTTCTATCACGTGTTACTCTTTCATGTCTTTCTCCAGTTCTCTTCTCCATGTTTTTTGGTCACAGCCCTATGATATTAACTATCCAACGCCAGTGTCTTCTCCTCACTTGTCTGGTTCTTTCCATGTTTCACCACATTTGTGATCTTGTCCTACCATTTCAGTCTGTCTGATCTGCGAAAGCACCATTTATGGAAGTCTATCTTTCTGGTTGTCGTTTTTGTTCTCCAGAGTTTCAGATTCATACAATACTACTTACAACGTTTGAGTTTTTTTTATGTTGGGCTTGGTTTTCTTTTTAAATTTGTGTACTTGCTTGAAAAATCTTGTGCAAACTGATACTGGCAGCTTGTGATCTCTGTAATGTGTTATCGTTTCTGTTTAGACTGACAAGAAGACCAACACCCCTAAAGTCTGGATCTACAAGGACAAACTGACCAACTTGCCGAAAGGTGAAGCCACGGTGACATTTGATGACCCTGACACAGCTAAGGCAGCCATTGACTGGTTTGATGGTAAGCATCAATTTTCATTGATGTGTATATATGCGTGATTACTACAGATTTGTTTTACTGACCAGTCAGTGCTGTCCCCCTGCTGAATAACTGAAATAATAAGTACAATAACGTGTTACGTGTGTACCTGATGCAGCTTAAAATTTTAAGTGAATTAATTATGGATGTCTGTTAATTGCACCTTAGTTTATTTTTCATTTAAGTACTGAAAACTTACATGTTTGACTAAGCAGTATCTTTTCACATTAAGATATGTATGAGCTACAAGCAAACATCTTCACTTATTTCTGTTCATGACTATTATCATTGCACTAAAGTTTTAAACATTAAGATTGCACTTGTCGAAACATGTTTACAAGATGTAGAATTGTACTTAAAGACAGAGGAACAGATAAAAAAAAATTATTCACAGAAGGCAAGAGACGCTTACATTGCATTGGGAAATCAACAGTCAAGCCCAACAAAAAAAATCGATGTTCTGCTAAAATCTGGAGTATGTTGTTTGGCTCTGAAACATGGAAAAGCTGAGTCAAGCCTGTTGTGGAATATGGCATCACAGCGTGATACACAGCTGCAAAGTTAAATTTTGATAGAGTAAATAAGTAAATAGACTCCAAAACCAAGCAGCGTGTATCTTAACAGGGGCCCTAAATTGCACAGAAATCAATCATATGGAAAACATAACAGGACTACAGTCAATAGAGGACAGACGTGGCAGCAGAGTCTTAAAAACAAGCTGAATAATTTAAGAGACAAGACACCCCATGTGCCAGAGAATGAAGAGGCAGGCTCGAGCGAACAAACTTTGTGGCCCAGGCAATGGAATAAAATTGCACTAATACCATTCTGGCAAGCTCATTCACAAAGAAAACACCAGCAAACACACACACACAACTATCCCACTATGGACAAGATGATACTTTCCAGGCATTGAAAGTAAGGGAACACAGGCAGAAACACAAAGTATATAGCAACCAAGTATATTGACTAAAAATTCCCAGCAAAGCTTTGGACATATGCATATACTGATGGTTCAGCAAAAAATGCAGTTGAATATGAGGGTGCTGGCATCCTCATAATATTAAAGAATAGAATCCACTCTGGCAATTGCAACTGGCAAATACTGCAATAACTTCAGTGCTGAAGCAGATACCCGGAAACAGGCAGTGGAAACTTTTATTGAATGCAAAGCACAGGCAGAAAAACAGATAGTAATCTTTACAGATGCACTCTCAGTAATAACAGCGCTGAAGAGCCACCATGCTAAAGGATTGAAAGATCTGATAATCTCCCTTGAAAGACTGGCCAAAAGCCTCAACAAGGAAATGAGGATGCAGACAAACTTGCTAAGGATATAGAGACAACTTACGCAATGGCAAAGACTACTATAAAGGCTACATTCAAGTCCAAATGGGAAAGAGAGCACCCGGGCCATTTGAAAAATGATGCATATCATCAACTATCCAGGAAAGAACAGGTCATTATTTTTCAGCTATGCACTGGACACAACAGATTGAGATACCATCAATACCACAAACGCAGACAGAAACACAAAGAAAGTGTAAAACAACAAAGTATACAGAACAAATTTCCAGCAAAGTTCTGAACACATGCATATACTGATGGTTTAGCAAACAATGCAGTTGAAAATATGCAATCACCACTGACAGACACTGCAATAATCACATGCAGAAAAAAATAGTAATCAAGTCTGCATGGGAAAGAACACCCAGGCCATATAAATGAGACCAGGTCATCATTTTCCATCTATGTGCTGGACATAACAGATTGAGATACCATATATACAGGACTGGTACAACAGATTTTCCTTGAACTTTAACCATGAAATATCACATGTTCATGTATATAATATATGTTCTTATACTTAGTACATGGTAACAAGTTTGACACTGTTTTAGGTAAAGACTTCAATGGAAGCGTCATCAAAGTAGAGCTTGCCCAGAGACAAAAGAGTGCATTTATTGGTCGTGGAGGTCCAAGAGGTGGTGGGGGAGGTCGAGGTGAGTTTATCAGGAGCACAGTAGTATAAATTTGTTGCAAGTGTAATCAGTGCTTACTCTTCAGTACATGTCAAGATGATCACATTTGACAAACTACATTTGATTATAATAAAAACTCTGCTGTTTTGATGCATGTGATTAACTCAGTGACTTATAGACTAGTACTTCAAATGTTAGTCTATTCTAATGTTGTTCTGTTTCGATATACTGGCTATGTAGCTGGTGGTATGTATACACGGATTGTGTTCTGTTTAGATATACTGGCTATGTAGCTGGTGGTATGTATACACGGATTGTCTTCTGTTTGGATATACTGGCTATGTAGCTGGTGATATGCATACACGGATTGTCTTCTGTTTGGATATACTGGCTATGTAACTGGTGGTATGCATACAAAGTTTTTACAGTAAGAAATACGTGACAATATAATGACATGAAATAATCAGCTTGTAGATAAAACATATTTGGACAGTATAGAAAGCGTATTCTGTAAGACTAGTCTACACCAGTCAACGTGGAGTAAGTTTTAAAGCTGGATAATATAAAAAGAATCTCCATAGATGACTTGGTTTTTTTTTAATGATAATTGAAAGCAACTCGTGCCTAATAAATATACAGCTGATAGGATAGTATGTCACTCTCTCTGTATAGTGTTAGGCCCATATTTTCTTGACCATCGGGGTGATGTAGTCAGCACCACGGCGGCCGCCTTAACCTTCCCAGAGTTGCTCAGGTACCCAATTTTTGAGGCTGGGTAGACCCCGGAATGGTTTACAGTAGAAACAGGGGTGAAACAAGGCTGTATTATGTCACCACTACTTTTTGGAATTGCTATTGATTGGGTTATGAGAAACTATACCCACAATGAACAATTGGGTATAAAATGGACAAATGGAAAATTCCTGGGGGACCTGGATTTCGCAGATGATGTAGCATTCTTAAGTTCAACACCAAGACAATCCCAAGAAGCAATAAATAATTTGTGTCATCTCTCGGTTAAAATTGGTCTCCAAATAAATGCCTCTAAAACTAAAGCTATGAACTTTTCTAACGAGACCTTTGATATCATCTTGAACGGGGAAAAACTACAGAAAGTTGAAAGTTTCAATTATTTAGGCAGTAAAATGACTCAGGATGGTGACACAACAAGAGAAATCCATACTAGAATTGCTTTGGCAGCTAGCGCCTTCAATAGATTATCTAACATTTGGAAATTACGATCATTGAATATACATACCAAGCTTCGTCTGTTTAATTCAAATGTTATCTCAGTGTTAACATACGGCTGTGAGAGTTGGAAAATAACAAAATCATTGGAGAACAAGCTGAATACATTCGAGAACAAATGTCTTAGAAAACTCATGAACATCAGTTGGAAAGAATTCAAGACTAATCGACAAATAAGAGAAGACTCTAGGCAGAAATATGTCTCCGACTATATAAGGAAAAGACGATGGTCATATATCGGTCATGTCCTACGAATGCAAAACAACAGAATACCACTACAGGCGCTCACTTGGGTTCCTGAGGGTAAGCGGAAAAAAGGAAGACCAAAAGAAACACTCAGAAGAACAATAATAAGAGAAGGAAGAACGTTGGGCCTAAATAATGTGCAAGAGCTAAGAGGAGTGGCGTCACAACGAACAACCTGGAGAGCACTGGTTTCTGCCTTATGCGCCGTGTTTGGCGCTTAAAGAATTTATTATTATTATTTAGACCCCGGAGCCATTTGCGGTCTAAAAAATCCCACTTCGACAGGATCAAACCATGGACTGCCGAGCTAGGAAGCCAGTGCACTACTGCGGCTCCACCAAAAAGCTTTTATTAATGGATGTTTCCATAGAATAGAAGGAGTGAGGTGATGTGACAAGATCACAAATGTGGAACTGATCACAAATGTGGAACTGATAAGTAGACAAGTGCGCAGTGGAACAATGATGCTGGCGATGGGTAGGACACACTGATCAAACCTATAGATGGCATTACCAGTCAGTCCTTGTTCTGGAATCCTCAGGCATGTGTTGGTTGAAAGCCTATGCTTCTCGGGGAGCGATTGATCGATGGTTAGTACTAGAAAAATGTTGTGTGCTTGTATCATTTCCACTTGTTTATTAATTTCAGGTGGAGGTTTTGGTGGAAGAGGTGGTGATCGTGGGGGCAGAGGCGGTGACCGTGGAGGTAATAACTGTGTGCATGTATTATATGCATTATCTTGGCAACATTACAATTTGTGTGTCATGTATTATACTGGATTATCTTAGCAACATTACAGTTTATGGGGGTTTCTGCAGACAGGGAAAGAATAGGGCTACTGTTCCCGCAAGCGTGGTGCCATAACAGGTGACCAATATGAGGTTGGTTAGGTCTGAAAACTTTATTGCTACAGGAACCACAGTTGGAAAAAGCATATGAAGGCTGTGGTGCAAGCGTCCTCAACGAGGACTAATTGTGGTGGTGGCGGCACCATGCTTAATAGGGGAAATGATAAGCATTGTTTGTAGTCGATATACAAATAAATGTGGATCAGATGTTGGATCAGCTGTGCTTTGATTCATGAGTGTTGCTAATGTTTCATCTGCTCGGCATTATCTTTTGTATAATTATCTGTGGATTAGACTGTAATCATTTCCTCATTGATATGTATAGGCCATGCAATATCTCCTGATTGTAGGTGTTGCTGCTAAATCATTTCATTATTTTTGTGTATTGTTATGAATAGGCCAAGCAGTATCTTATGATCATTGTGTGATATGTATTAGTTCTTTAGCCAGATTTGAACTTGCTGGACTATATCAATTATTATATAGGTAAAATGTAGTTGTTAAAGCATATCTCTTAATGGAAAGTTCCATATTTGATTTATTCTTGTATCAATTGAAGTTTCCTTCGTGTTTGCAGGATTTGGTGGTGGGGGAGGTTCAGGTCGAGATGGAGACTGGACTTGCACAGCAGAGTAAGTTCCATTTCACATATGGCATACTCACATCTTTATGCGTTTGTAATTCACACGCACCGCTGGCCAGAAATATAACAAAGCTGAAATGCCGATTTTCTTCTCTCTAGCTATAGATTTTCATCATTGTTTGTCAAAGGCGACATTTCTCACATCACAGACAACTGGCTTCAGTGTGCAAAGTGAAATTTAGAGTGCAGTCAAGATAAAATTGTTACATTAATAAACAGAAATACGTTTTTACATATTTCCTATAAATATCGGTGTGTGGAGCATGAAAATGCATTAAAATTACCTTGGTAATGTAATGACTTTTTTGCCCAACTTTATTATGGTGTGTAATAGGTTTTGATATTTGATTTTTCAGTGACTGTGGAAATACAAACTTCTCATGGCGCGATTCATGTAACAGATGTCATGCAGCAAAGCCTGGAGGTGGCGGCGGTGGGGATGGAGGTAAAAATATGTGTATTGTATTACAGCAGTAGTAGGAGCACTGTTTAGTGGCCAGTAAATATTTGTGTGTTCGTGAAACTAGGATGTTCACATCTGCAATAAGAGAAGACCAGGGGGCAAGTGGGCAGAGGAGCTAATTTTGCATGTGGTGTTCAATCTAAACATCATCTTTGAAAAACATATTTTCAAAAATATTTTGTCATATCATTATATTTTATAATTGCTGTTTTTACTGATAAAAAAATCATAACTCATTCAACCTTGGAGGTCTAGCACATTTCTGTTCCCCAACCAAGGGGACATAACTCTGTTTACCACATAACGTAATCTTTGAAAGCATATTTGAGCATGCAAATATTCACCAATTTCAATGAATGAACTTTCAAGAAATGTATATATTTATATGACTTTAATAGAAAAATGAATGAACTTTCAAGAAATGTATACATGATGACTTTTAGAAAAGAAAAAAATAAACATGATTTCCAGTAGGAGTCTTGCACACCTTTAGTTTCCTGTCGCTGCTCAGCATATTTGTTCGTCTGTTCCACAAATAGTTAAATCGTTAAAGATCCAAATCCACACACACACGCACACAAAATCTTTAGAGGGCTCCATGTTATTAAAATAGACCCCAAAAGCTACTGGGTTGCCGACCCCTGCCTATAACTCTTACTTTCAGCTCCTCCAGGAGCATAGGGCTTCAACAAACTTTCCCAAGTCTTCCAGTTCAGTGCCATCAGCTTCAGTTCTTTCCATGTCTTCATACATCAGCTCCAGTTGTCTTCCTCATGTGTTCTTTATCTTTCAACTAAAATGTCTATAACTACATACGCTTTAACAAGTCAAATCTATAACTACAATCTATGACCAACTTCTTTCCATATCCTAGGTAGTTGTTGGGTACAATGTTCTGTTGAATGCAATTTTTGTGTCTATCTTGTGCCAGTGTTTGCATGGCTTGTCCATTTCTGAATGTTGTCTGTCCAACATGTCTTCGGACTACCCTATTTTCATGTTCCTGGGACTATCCCTTGAAGTCAGTATTCAGCAGGTCTATTTGATCTTAATAACATGACCGTAAAATTGATTTTTACAAGTCTTTACAATTGTTTGTAGATGTGTCTGCAGAGGTGGTCTAAACACGGCCCATTTGTCACATTATCTGTGTATGATAGTCAACATTATTTGTCTGAGGCACCATGTTTTCTGTTTGCCGACGGCCATTGATTTATAGAATCAGATATTGAGGAGAAAATTCTTGTTTAGTTTTTATAATAGTTTCCTCTTTTTTCGGAGATGAGGAAGTGATCATCTATTGTGTATTAGTAATCAACATCTAGATCACAATTGTTCTCGCTGTTGTACATTCCAGAACAGTGCTACTTCTATTTTTATGTCATGTTTTGCATACAGGATATTTATATCTGCATGGTTGATGTGGTTCTGTTTCTTAGCGCAGGTTCTTTTCAAATCTTTTACTAGTTGGGAAGCTATTTTGTGTTGGCTCTGTTCCTACATTCTTCTGTTTCTGTGCTTTGTTCATGGCATTTTTATTATTTTGCTTTTGATATTACTATATTAGTCATTGGCCATTAGCAGTTTCTTTCCTGAAATTTTGTAGTTATTAGTGATTGATGGCCTCCTATCTTCATGGAATAAATGTTTTGTTTAGCAAGTTCCAACTTCAAATCTCTCAGCATACAGCATATTACTAATCATATTTGATTTGCTGAATGGTGGGTTTTTTTTTGTGTGAGGTATCTTAAATTAGGAACGTGCCAATGTCAAGAAATATCTGCTTCTATCTGGTGTGCGTTTTAAATCCCCAAATATGTCAGATTCCTTCAGTGAGAGCCCTGGGTTTGACCCTGGACACGTTAATACCACATCAGCATATTGTTTAAATAACATTTAAAGTGTTCTGTTTGTAAACTAATGTACAGAATCTGTGGTCCAGCAGCAAATAGTAGTCCAGGCAGTTACTAGATTTATTTTTCTACTTTCAGGTGGTCGTGGAAGAGGTCGTGGTGGCTTTGGTGGTGGACGAGGTGGCGGTTTCAGAGATAGGGACGATAGCGGCGATCGTGGTGACAGAGGTGGATTCAGAGGGGGGCGCGGAGGTCGAGGAGGATTTGACAGGTTAGTACATTTTCTAATATTTGTTTTGTTTGACACATGGCTGATTTATCACCATCAACTTTTTTCTCCTTGAGGAGCTCTTTATGCGTATGGCTCCCTTGAGGAAACTTACACCTAAGCATGATCTTTAGGCTGTGTTTCCTGTAGCAGTTTGTTTTACATGATGGGGTTGCAAGGCCCATGCTGGGCCTCACATTAGGCACCAATAATGACCAGCTATGCACAGTGCTATAGTTAACATGTGGAAGTGAACCTCAGTCTGTGTGGCTAATTACAGCCTCGCTGACTCTTGAAATCATCCACATATGTATAGGGATCCTCCCTGTGGTGAAACATGTTGAAAACCCAGCATTACACACTAAGCTTGGAGGAGTCACATGAGCCCTAGATGTAACTCTGCCTTTACCTGGTTGGCTGCATGCAGGAGGGTCTCACTATGGACCCATAATAGGCAGGGAAGCTGAGAAACTGGAGCTCATCACATTTCACAATGGCAGAAAAGCCTAGATCTACAGTGTAGATAATACCAAGGAGTCTGCAACTTGGTATTAGCAGCAACAGAGCAAGAAGCTCATCAACCCTAGTTAAACCAAAACTGTCTGACAAAGAAATGCCTTTATGTGTGCATGTTTGTCTTTTACACTTAATGTTTTTGGTTGACTTTCTGGCCAGAATCTCTTTGGTCTCCTCTCTATTCTCTTCTCCTGTATGTTTGCAGTCACTGACTTTTACACCTGAGCCCTCACATGTAATAGTATTCATAAAGGTTCTGAAATTTGGCCTATAGATTTTTTTTTAAAATTAACCAGCAGCACTTGGGTGGGCTTTCGGCCCAATGACATGTCATTGTGAGGCTGCGGAGCCTCCTGCCAACCCTGTCAGGAGCTTTGCTCCTTCCCATCCACAGAGGGTTTATCACAGGAGCCGTTAAGTTTATTCAGTCAAAATCCCAGTCTGTGACATTTATTCAAATGCCCACGCCCGGGCTTGAACCTTGAACACCTGATCGCCAGCGCAATGTGGTAACCATTACACCAGCGCGGCTTCCTATAGATTAAAAGGTTTTAATAAATTTATTAGGAATTTAATATCTCAGTCACATGCTTTGCCGACATGCTTCTTGATTGTCTCTCCATTTCCTATGGTATCTTGGGTTGGGTGTGTCTTGTGCTCCTCCCATGCCATTTACAAATTATTATCATTACCCTTCAGCTTCCAATGGAGCATAGGCCTAACAAATATATTCCAAGTCCTGCTGCCAGTTCTCATTGTGCTGTGCTGTCTTGTCATGTCATCCCTATCCATGTCATCTCTTTTGTCTCCAGTACTTTCTCCATGTGTTTTTATCTTCCTCTCGCCCTGAGGGTTCCAGTTCACGAATTTCCTTATAATGCTATTAGGTTTCCTGAACATGCGTCAATGTTTTATTCTCATCTCCATGTGTCGGTTTGTTGAGGTATTTCTCTGTGTCTGCCTCTGCTCTTTGTGTTCAATTGTTAACCAGTATTTGTCCATTTAACTGTGGCCTGTACTGTCAAATGATGGTTGAAACACAGTAGCTTTATTTTTACCATTCACTAACCATCTGTCAGAAGCATATGGTGTATTTGAAAGTTTAAACATATCCTTTATATCCACAGGGATCGTGGTGGTGACAGGAGGTCAAGACCATACTAAGTATTGTAAGACTACAGGATCTGACAAGTGGATGAATAGTTTGCAGCTTTCAAGACTTTTAAATGATGTTTTATTTCCTTCCTCGTTCTGCTGGCTTTGATATCCTTCCTCATTCTGTTGAAAATATGTCTGGTATGTTGTCATTTCTACAGATGAAGATTGGTGAAGAAAGGGTCAGAAGATTACATAAGCAAGATGTTTTATGTGAAGATTGGGCGTGTGAAGAGCTGGAGTATATTTGTTTACGTATGTCACATGAACTTTTGTTTTCATAATTACTTTTTATGTTGCACTCTGTCATTGCCAGTGGTCACACTCATCAGACATTCATTGTCATTTTTGTATGTATGCACACTGTCATTTAGGTTTTATTACATGGCATATTTTTAGTCCATCATTGATGTTACATTTGATTATTGTGGTTTTTTTTTTTTTTGTCATTAAAGTCATGGGTCCACATTAAAGAAGTACAAAATGTAAACATTGTTTTCTTAGTGGTTGATGTGAATTGTGTTAGGTTCTCCCCCTAAGTTCAGTCACAAGAAGACAGAATCACCCATCACAAAGCAAAAATGCTTACTCCACTTTAACAATGATTTACCTTGCCTATTCCATTTCTGTCCACTGTTGCTGAGAAGCATAGTGAAGTGTCGAGCTGGCTACTGTAAGCCCGTTTTGTAATGTCTATCTATCTGCTTCTTGGTCTTCCCCATGCCCTGAGGCCAGATTTTTTATTGTTATGGGCACATATTGGTCATTTATCAGGCTCTATTTTCATGATGGGCTACCAATCAATGTTCTTTCTCACTGCATTCTTTATGTGGATGCAACCTTAGCACCAAGATGGGGGAAGCAAAAAAAGAAATGGAAAGAATTTATTATTATATTTATAGATCAGGAAATTGATTTTAACATTGAACAGAAATATATAATCTGTCAGAAAGTTGAGTGCATCACCAGCAACTCGTCATAAATGGTAATAATATATAATCTGTCAGAAAGTTGAGTGCATTAACAGAAACATTTGAAAATATGCAAGAAGATATTGAGAATAAATGCAGGAACAATGAAAATTTTTTAGAATCTTATTTATTTATATATTTTTTTTTTACTGTATACAGGCCTCAGGTTTCCCTCTATTTATTTATCTTGTCTGCAGCATAGACAGAGGAACAGTTAGCGATATCAGAATAAGAATACAAAAGGCAGGGGGGATCTCACGAAGTCTGAAACAAAGATTAGAATCTTCAACTTACATGTCATGACCGTCCTGTTGTATGGCTCTGAAACATAATAGCCACCAAGAAGCTGCAGACTCATAAATGGGTGCTTGCACAGAATAGGATTGAAATGGTGGGACAAGGTCACTAATGCAGATTGCTGGCACGAACCAGACAGAGTGTCAGTGGAACAATAGATAAGATGCTGACGGTGGTGTCTCCTCCTCTTTTTCCCCCCCCAGGGTAATGAACAAACTTTATTTTCAAAGGGCTAAGAATTTGGCACGTAGACCCGTCTTACATTCTGCCATAAGGAATGCAGAATTATAAAAGGTACTTGTTACTGTTATTTTGGGTCATCCCTTTCATTACAGGCCATCACTTCTGTTGCATGATTCTTTTGGCTGCCACTTCTGTTGGTGTATGTGTGGGGGTTGTATGAAAGAGATAGTGCTATTGTCTGATACAGCTGACAAGGTTGACGTAAGCAATGTCGGGCTTACTAAAAGTGGCAGACAGTGTTTAATATGTGAGCGAATGTCATGAGTTCTGTAGATTTGTAAACCCACACAACAGTAACGTTAGGTCAGGAAACAGACCAACGGGTAAGACAAATTAGTTTTCAACTTGTACACAGTTTATTTTTGACAGTAACGTTGACATCATGGACAACAAGGTATGATGGTATAATCCGTAGATAAATTGAGTGCAACACCAGCAAATCATCATACTTCGACATAGCATACAATCCGTCCGAAAGTTGAGTGCATCACCAGCAACTCGTCATAAATGATAATAATATATAATCCGTCAGAAAGTTGAGTGCATCACCAGCAACTCGTCATAAATGGTAATAATATATAATCCGTCAGAAAGTTGAGTGCATCACCAGCAACTCGTCATAAATGGTAATAATATATAATATGTCAGAAAGTTGAGTGCATTAACAGAAACATTTGAAAATATGCAAGAAGATATTGAGAATAAATGCAGGAACAATGAAAATTTTTTAGAATCTTATTTATTTATATATTTTTTTTTTACTGTATACAGCCTCAGTTTTCCCTCTATTTATTTAATCTTGTCTGCAGCATAGACAGAGGAACAGTTAGCGATATCAGAATAAGAATACAAAAGCAGGGGGATCTCACGAAGTCTGAAACAAAGATTAGAATCTTCAACTTACATGTCATGACCGTCCTGTTGTATGGCTCTGAAACATAATAGCCACCAAGAAGCTGCAGACTCATAAATGGGTGCTTGCACAGAATAGGATTGAAATGGTGGGACAAGGTCACTAATGCAGATTGCTGGCACGAACCAGACAGAGTGTCAGTGGAACAAGAGATAAGATGCTGACGGTGGTGTCTCCTCCTCTTTCCCCCCCCCCCCCCCCCCCCCCCCCCCCCCCCCCCCCCCAGGGTAATGAACAAACTTTATTTTCAAAGGGCTAAGAATTTGGCACGTAGACCCGTCTTACATTCTGCCATAAGGAATGCAGAATTATAAAAGGTACTTGTTACTGTTATTTTGGGTCATCCCTTTCATTACAGGCCATCACTTCTGTTGCATGATTCTTTTGGCTGCCACTTTTTTTTTTTTTTTTTTTTTCTGTTGGTGTATGTGTGGGGGTTGTATGAAAGAGATAGTGCTATTGTCTGATACAGCTGACAAGGTTGACGTAAGCAATGTCGGGCTTACTAAAAGTGGCAGACAGTGTTTAATATGTGAGCGAATGTCATGAGTTCTGTAGATTTGTAAACCCACACAACAGTAACGTTAGGTCAGGAAACAGACCAACGGGTAAGACAAATTAGTTTTCAACTTGTACACAGTTTATTTTTGACAGTAACGTTGACATCATGGACAACAAGGTATGATGGTATAATCCGAAGATAAATTGAGTGCAACACCAGCAATCATCATACTTCGACATAGCATACAATCCGTCCCGAAAGTTGAGTGCATCACCAGCAACTCGTCATAAAATGATAATAATATATAATCCGTCCGAAAGTTGAGTGCATCACCAGCAACTCGTCATAAATGGTAATAATATATAATCCGTCAGAAATTGAGTGCATCACCAGCAACTCGTCATAAATGGTAATAATAATATATAATCCATCAGAAAGTTGAGTGCATCACCAGCAACTCGTCATAAATGGTAATAATATATAATCTGTCAGAAAGTTTGAGTGCATTAACAGAAACATTTGAAAATATGCAAGAAGATATTGAGAATAAATGCAGGAACAATGAAAATTTTTTAGAATCTTATTTATTTATATATTTTTTTTTTACTGTATACAGGCCTCAGGTTTCCCTCTATTTATTTATCTTGTCTGCAGCATAGACAGAGGAACAGTTAGCGATATCAGAATAAGAATACAAAAGGCAGGGGGGATCTCACGAAGTCTGAAACAAAGATTAGAATCTTCAACTTACATGTCATGACCGTCCTGTTGTATGGCTCTGAAACATAATAGCCACCAAGAAGCTGCAGACTCATAAATAGGTGCTCGCACAGAAATAGGATTGAAATGGTGGGACAAGGTCACTAATGCAGATTGCTGGCACGAACCAGACAGAGTGTCAGTGGAACAATAGATAAGATGCTGACGGTGGTGTCTCCTCCTCTCCCCCCCCCCCCACCCCCCCTTCCCCCCCCCCCCCCCCCCAGGGTAATGAACAAACTTTATTTTCAAAGGGCTAAGAATTTGGCACGTAGACCCGTCTTACATTCTGCCATAAGGAATGCAGAATTATAAAAGGTACTTGTTACTGTTATTTTGGGTCATCCCTTTCATTACAGGCCATCACTTCTGTTGCATGATTCTTTTGGCTGCCACTTCTGTTGGTGTATGTGTGGGGGTTGTATGAAAGAGATAGTGCTATTGTCTGATACAGCTGACAAGGTTGACGTAAGCAATGTCGGGCTTACTAAAAGTGGCAGACAGTGTTTAATATGTGAGCGAATGTCATGAGTTCTGTAGATTTGTAAACCCACACAACAGTAACGTTAGGTCAGGAAACAGACCAACGGGTAAGACAAATTAGTTTTCAACTTGTACACAGTTTATTTTTGACAGTAACGTTGACATCATGGACAACAAGGTATGATGGTATAATCCGTAGATAAATTGAGTGCAACACCAGCAAATCATCATACTTCGACATAGCATACAATCCGTCCGAAAGTTGAGTGCATCACCAGCAACTCGTCATAATGATAATAATATATAATCCGTCAGAAAGTAGAGTACAACACCAGCAAATCGTCAGACATAGAAATAAAATAAAATCCGTCAGAAAGTTGAGTGCATCACCAGCAACTCGTCATAAATGGTAATAATAATATATAATCCATCAGAAAGTTGAGTGCATCACCAGCAACTCGTCATAAATGGTAATAATATATAATCTGTCAGAAAGTTGAGTGCATTAACAGAAACATTTGAAAATATGCAAGAAGATATTGAGAATAAATGCAGGAACAATGAAAATTTTTTAGAATCTTATTTATTTATATATTTTTTTTTTACTGTATACAGGCCTCAGGTTTCCCTCTATTTATTTATCTTGTCTGCAGCATAGACAGAGGAACAGTTAGCGATATCAGAATAAGAATACAAAAGGCAGGGGGGATCTCACGAAGTCTGAAACAAAGATTAGAATCTTCAACTTACATGTCATGACCGTCCTGTTGTATGGCTCTGAAACATAATAGCCACCAAGAAGCTGCAGACTCATAAATGGGTGCTTGCACAGAATAGGATTGAAATGGTGGGACAAGGTCACTAATGCAGATTGCTGGCACGAACCAGACAGAGTGTCAGTGGAACAATAGATAAGATGCTGACGGTGGTGTCTCTCCTCCTCCTTCCCCCCCTCCCCCCCCCCCCCCCCTCCCAGGGTAATGAACAAACTTTATTTTCAAAGGGCTAAGAATTTGGCACGTAGACCCGTCTTACATTCTGCCATAAGGAATGCAGAATTATAAAAGGTACTTACTTTACTGTTATTTTGGTCATCCCTTTCATTACAGGCCATCACTTCTGTCGCATGATTCTTTTGGCTGCCACTTCTGTTGGTGTATGTGTGGGGGTTGTATGAAAGAGATAGTGCTATTGTCTGATACAGCTGACAAGGTTGACGTAAGCAATGTCGGGCTTACTAAAAGTGGCAGACAGTGTTTAATATGTGAGCGAATGTCATGAGTTCTGTAGATTTGTAAACCCACACAACAGTAACGTTAGGTCAGAAACAGACCAACGGGTAAGACAAATTAGTTTTCAACTTGTACACAGTTTATTTTTGACAGTAACGTTGACATCATGGACAACAAGGTATGATGGTATAATCCGTAGATAAATTGAGTGCAACACCAGCAAATCATCATACTTCGACATAGCATACAATCCGTCCCGAAAGTTGAGTGCATCACCAGCAACTCGTCATAAAATGATAATAATAATATAATCCGTCCAGAAAGTTGAGTGCATCACCAGCAAACTCGTCATAAATGGTAATAAATATATAATCCGTCAGAAAGTTTGAGTGCATCACCAGCAACTCGTCATAAATGGTAATAATATATAATATGTCAGAAAGTTGAGTGCATTAACAGAAACATTTGAAAATATGCAAGAAGATATTGAGAATAAATGCAGGAACAATGAAAATTTTTTAGAATCTTATTTATTTATATATTTTTTTTTACTGTATACAGGCCTCAGGTTTCCCTCTATTTATTTATCTTGTCTGCAGCATAGACAGAGGAACAGTTAGCGATATCAGAATAAGAATACAAAAGGCAGGGGGGATCTCACGAAGTCTGAAACAAAGATTAGAATCTTCAACTTACATGTCATGACCGTCCTGTTGTATGGCTCTGAAACATAATAGCCACCAAGAAGCTGCAGACTCATAAATGGGTGCTTGCACAGAATAGGATTGAAATGGTGGGACAAGGTCACTAATGCAGATTGCTGGCACGAACCAGACAGAGTGTCAGTGGAACAAGAGATAAGATGCTGACGGTGGTGTCTCCTCCTCCCTTCCCCCCCCCCCCCCCCCCCGGTCACGAACAAACTTTATTTTCAAAGGGCTAAGAATTTGGCACGTAGACCCGTCTTACATTCTGCCATAAGGAATGCAGAATTATAAAAGGTACTTGTTACTGTTATTTTGGGTCATCCCTTTCATTACAGGCCATCACTTCTGTTGCATGATTCTTTTGGCTGCCACTTCTGTTGGTGTATGTGTGGGGGTTGTATGAAAGAGATAGTGCTATTGTCTGATACAGCTGACAAGGTTGACGTAAGCAATGTCGGGCTTACTAAAAGTGGCAGACAGTGTTTAATATGTGAGCGAATGTCATGAGTTCTGTAGATTTGTAAACCCACACAACAGTAACGTTAGGTCAGGAAACAGACCAACGGGTAAGACAAATTAGTTTTCAACTTGTACACAGTTTATTTTTGACAGTAACGTTGACATCATGGACAACAAGGTATGATGGTATAATCCGTAGATAAATTGAGTGCAACACCAGCAAATCATCATACTTCGACATAGCATACAATCCGTCCGAAAGTTGAGTGCATCACCAGCAACTCGTCATAAATGATAATAATATATAATCCGTCAGAAAGTTGAGTGCATCACCAGCAACTCGTCATAAATGGTAATAATATATAATCCGTCAGAAAGTTGAGTGCATCACCAGCAACTCGTCATAAATGGTAATAATAATATATAATCCATCAGAAAGTTGAGTGCATCACCAGCAACTCGTCATAAATGGTAATAATATATAATCTGTCAGAAAGTTGAGTGCATTAACAGAAACATTTGAAAATATGCAAGAAGATATTGAGAATAAATGCAGGAACAATGAAAATTTTTTAGAATCTTATTTATTTATATATTTTTTTTTTACTGTATACAGGCCTCAGGTTTCCCTCTATTTATTTATCTTGTCTGCAGCATAGACAGAGGAACAGTTAGCGATATCAGAATAAGAATACAAAAGGCAGGGGGGATCTCACGAAGTCTGAAACAAAGATTAGAATCTTCAACTTACATGTCATGACCGTCCTGTTGTATGGCTCTGAAACATAATAGCCACCAAGAAGCTGCAGACTCATAAATGGGTGCTTGCACAGAATAGGATTGAAATGGTGGGACAAGGTCACTAATGCAGATTGCTGGCACGAACCAGACAGAGTGTCAGTGGAACAATAGATAAGATGCTGACGGTGGTGTCTCCTCCTCTTCCCCCCCCCCCCCTCCCAGGGTAATGAACAAACTTTATTTTCAAAGGGCTAAGAATTTGGCACGTAGACCCGTCTTACATTCTGCCATAAGGAATGCAGAATTATAAAAGGTACTTGTTACTGTTATTTTGGGTCATCCCTTTCATTACAGGCCATCACTTCTGTTGCATGATTCTTTTGGCTGCCACTTCTGTTGGTGTATGTGTGGGGGTTGTATGAAAGAGATAGTGCTATTGTCTGATACAGCTGACAAGGTTGACGTAAGCAATGTCGGGCTTACTAAAAGTGGCAGACAGTGTTTAATATGTGAGCGAATGTCATGAGTTCTGTAGATTTGTAAACCCACACAACAGTAACGTTAGGTCAGGAAACAGACCAACGGGTAAGACAAATTCGTCGTTTTCAACTTGTACACAGTTTATTTTTGACAGTAACGTTGACATCATGGACAACAAGGTATGATGGTATAATCCGTAGATAAATTGAGTGCAACACCAGCAAATCATCATACTTCGACATAGCATACAATCCGTCCGAAAGTTGAGTGCATCACCAGCAACTCGTCATAAATGATAATAATATATAATCCGTCAGAAAGTTGAGTGCATCACCAGCAACTCGTCATAAATGGTAATAATATATAATCCGTCAGAAAGTTGAGTGCATCACCAGCAACTCGTCATAAATGGTAATAATAATATATAATCCATCAGAAAGTTGAGTGCATCACCAGCAACTCGTCATAAATGGTAATAATATATAATCTGTCAGAAAGTTGAGTGCATTAACAGAAACATTTGAAAATATGCAAGAAGATATTGAGAATAAATGCAGGAACAATGAAAATTTTTTAGAATCTTATTTATTTATATATTTTTTTTTTACTGTATACAGGCCTCAGGTTTCCCTCTATTTATTTATCTTGTCTGCAGCATAGACAGAGGAACAGTTAGCGATATCAGAATAAGAATACAAAAGGCAGGGGGGATCTCACGAAGTCTGAAACAAAGATTAGAATCTTCAACTTACATGTCATGACCGTCCTGTTGTATGGCTCTGAAACATAATAGCCACCAAGAAAAGCTGCAGACTCATAAATGGGTGCTTGCACAGAATAGGATTGAAATGGTGGGACAAGGTCCCTAATGCAAATTGCTGGCACGAACCCGACAGAGTTTCCGTGGAACCATAGATAAGATGCTGGCGGGGGTGTCCCCTCCTCTTTCCCCCCCCCCCCCCCCAGGGTAATGAACAAACTTTATTTTCAAAGGGCTAAGAATTTGGCACGTAGACCCGTCTTACATTCTGCCATAAGGAATGCAGAATTATAAAAGGTACTTGTTACTGTTATTTTGGGTCATCCCTTTCATTACAGGCCATCACTTCTGTTGCATGATTCTTTTGGCTGCCACTTCTGTTGGTGTATGTGTGGGGGTTGTATGAAAGAGATAGTGCTATTGTCTGATACAGCTGACAAGGTTGACGTAAGCAATGTCGGGCTTACTAAAAGTGGCAGACAGTGTTTAATATGTGAGCGAATGTCATGAGTTCTGTAGATTTGTAAACCCACACAACAGTAACGTTAGGTCAGGAAACAGACCAACGGGTAAGACAAATTAGTTTTCAACTTGTACACAGTTTATTTTTGACAGTAACGTTGACATCATGGACAACAAGGTATGATGGTATAATCCGTAGATAAATTGAGTGCAACACCAGCAAATCATCATACTTCGACATAGCATACAATCCGTCCGAAAGTTGAGTGCATCACCAGCAACTCGTCATAAATGATAATAATATATAATCCGTCAGAAAGTTGAGTGCATCACCAGCAACTCGTCATAAATGGTAATAATATATAATCCGTCAGAAAGTTGAGTGCATCACCAGCAACTCGTCATAAATGGTAATAATAATATATAATCCATCAGAAAGTTGAGTGCATCACCAGCAACTCGTCATAAATGGTAATAATATATAATATGTCAGAAAGTTGAGTGCATTAACAGAAACATTTGAAAATATGCAAGAAGATATTGAGAATAAATGCAGGAACAATGAAAATTTTTTAGAATCTTATTTATTTATATATTTTTTTTTTACTGTATACAGGCCTCAGGTTTCCCTCTATTTATTTATCTTGTCTGCAGCATAGACAGAGGAACAGTTAGCGATATCAGAATAAGAATACAAAAGGCAGGGGGGATCTCACGAAGTCTGAAACAAAGATTAGAATCTTCAACTTACATGTCATGACCGTCCTGTTGTATGGCTCTGAAACATAATAGCCACCAAGAAGCTGCAGACTCATAAATGGGTGCTTGCACAGAATAGGATTGAAATGGTGGGACAAGGTCACTAATGCAGATTGCTGGCACGAACCAGACAGAGTGTCAGTGGAACAATAGATAAGATGCTGACGGTGGTGTCTCCTCCTCTTCGCCCCCCGACCCCCCGCCCCCCCCCCCGCCCCCCCCCCCCCCCCCCTCCCAGGGTAATGAACAAACTTTATTTTCAAAGGGCTAAGAATTTGGCACGTAGACCCTCTCTTACATTCTGCCATAAGGAATGCAGAATTATAAAAGGTACTTGTTACTGTTATTTGGGTCATCCCTTTTCATTACAGGCCATCACTTCTGTTGCATGATTCTTTTGGCTGCCACTTCTGTTGGTGTATGTTGGGGGTTGTATGAAAGAGATAGTGCTATTGTCCTGATACAGCTGACAAGGTTGACGTAAAGCAATGTCGGCTTACTAAAAGTGGCAGACAGTGTTTAATAGTGTGAGCGAATGTCATGAGTTCTGTAGATTTGTAAACCCACACAACAGTAACGTTAGGTCAGGAACAGACCAACGGGTAAGACAAATTAGTTTTCAACTTGTACACAGTTTATTTTTGACAGTAACGTTGACATCATGGACAACAAGGTATGATGGTATAATCCGTAGATAAATTGAGTGCAACACCAGCAAATCATCATACTTCGACATAGCATACAATCCGTCCGAAAGTTGAGTGCATCACCAGCAACTCGTCATAAATGATAATAATATATAATCCGTCAGAAAGTTGAGTGCATCACCAGCAACTCGTCATAAATGGTAATAATATATAATCCGTCAGAAAGTTGAGTGCATCACCAGCAACTCGTCATAAATGGTAATAATAATATATAATCCATCAGAAAGTTGAGTGCATCACCAGCAACTCGTCATAAATGGTAATAATATATAATCTGTCAGAAAGTTGAGTGCATTAACAGAAACATTTGAAAATATGCAAGAAGATATTGAGAATAAATGCAGGAACAATGAAAATTTTTTAGAATCTTATTTATTTATATATTTTTTTTTTACTGTATACAGGCCTCAGGTTTCCCTCTATTTATTTATCTTGTCTGCAGCATAGACAGAGGAACAGTTAGCGATATCAGAATAAGAATACAAAAGGCAGGGGGGATCTCACGAAGTCTGAAACAAAGATTAGAATCTTCAACTTACATGTCATGACCGTCCTGTTGTATGGCTCTGAAACATAATAGCCACCAAGAAGCTGCAGACTCATAAATGGGTGCTTGCACAGAATAGGATTGAAATGGTGGGACAAGGTCACTAATGCAGATTGCTGGCACGAACCAGGAAGGGGGTCAGTGGAACAAAAGATAAGATGCTGACGGTGGTGTTTCCTCCTCCCTTCCCCCCCCCCCCCCCCTACCCAGGGTAATGAACAAACTTTATTTTCAAAGGGCTAAGAATTTGGCACGTAACCCGTCTTTACATTCTGCCATAAGGAATGCAGAATTATAAAAGGTACTTGTTACTGTTATTTTGGGGTCATCCCTTTCATTACAGGCCATCACTTCTGTTGCATGATTCTTTTGGCTGCCACTTCTGTTGGTGTATGTGTGGGGGTTGTATGAAAGAGATAGTGCTATTGTCTGATACAGCTGACAAGGTTGACGTAAGCAATGTCGGGCTTACTAAAAGTGGCAGACAGTGTTTAATATGTGAGCGAATGTCATGAGTTCTGTAGATTTGTAAACCCACACAACAGTAACGTTAGGTCAGGAAACAGACCAACGGGTAAGACAAATTAGTTTTCAACTTGTACACAGTTTATTTTCGACAGTAACGTTGACATCATGGACAACAAGGTATGATGGTATAATCCGTAGATAAATTGAGTGCAACACCAGCAAATCATCATACTTCGACATAGCATACAATCCGTCCGAAAGTTGAGTGCATCACCAGCAACTCGTCATAAATGATAATAATATATAATCCGTCAGAAAGTTGAGTGCATCACCAGCAACTCGTCATAAATGGTAATAATATATAATCCGTCAGAAAGTTGAGTGCATCACCAGCAACTCGTCATAAATGGTAATAATAATATATAATCCATCAGAAAGTTGAGTGCATCACCAGCAACTCGTCATAAATGGTAATAATAATATATAATCCATCAGAAAGTTGAGTGCATCACCAGCAACTCGTCATAAATGGTAATAATATATAATCTGTCAGAAAGTTGAGTGCATTAACAGCAATTCATTTTAAATGGTAATAGCCGGCATAATCCATGGCATTAATAGCTGGTTCCCTAGTTCAGAGAGGTGGAAGAACACGGGGAAAGAGAAATAGATACACATGAAAGTAGGTACCACAAAGTGATTTTTGTTTGCACAGAAGCACCAGAGAAAACAATGCAGTTTGGAAGCTCTAGGAAAACCATGAAATTGGGTACTTAATTTTTAAAAATCGGACAAAAAATAAAAAAGTTACGGCATTTTAAAATGTGTATGTACTTTCACAAAGTTAAAAAAAGTTACATCACACCAACTTCAGAGTGCTCCCGTTTTCTTAAATATAATCTTAGAACCTTCTCTGATAAACAGCATACAGTCTGCAATACACTGATCACATACAGAAAACTATAGGGCTATATCATGAATAATTATCAATATATTTTAGACCAAATATTGCAAATCATTACCAAAAAATGTAGTATTTTGCATGATCATCAATTTTCACATCATATTTCAAAAAATATAAAAGGTACAAGCTTTAAATTTGTACATATCAATCTGCATACTACACACATATATCTCAATTTTTTTCACAGGATTTAAACATCTATTTGTTCTTGTATAATTTTTTTTTAATGTGTCCAGAGGCCAATTTGTCCCATGGGAAGAAAAAAAATGTGAAAATGAAGAAAAAATTTTTTTTTAAAGATACTGTCCATATTTTATTTTAAAAAATGTGTAGGCAATAATTAACAACATCTAAACGCTATATTTTTTTTAAACAACTGGTTATTAGCATTTAAAAAGACATTTTTAAACTGGAGGAGAATGATCGTGGTGCACTCCTTCCCTTCGAGAGGGCAATGACGCCTCAAAACCTAAATGCTTCAGAAGTCCAAAATACAATTCTTTGATATTTCCTAAAAGTTTAATGTCCTTATCATTCAATATTAATTTTCTGTATCTTAACTGAGCCTTAAGATTTCTATTCTAAGGGCATTTCGTCCTTTACAAATTGTATCCACATCCTCCTTTGTGGTGCACAGACCCCTATGGCTAATGATTGTGTTATATAACTCTTAACTTCTTCTCTGCATTCTTAACATCTTTCTCTTTTTTTCCTCCTATTGTTGTCAGTTATTCGCTGTTTGATTTTTTTCTTTAACTGCCCTCTCTGATTCTTTACTTCGTTTCTTCCATTCCAGTCTATTATAGTACCGTATTACATTACTCGTGTTTAGGGTTAACACTAACTTTAGGGTTAACACTAATCCTAAACCTAACTGCTACTACGAAAGAACACATAACTACACATATTCACTATGGAGCAAAAAGGTACGAGTAATAGGAAATTACAATATTATATTATAATATATTATATATAGCTACCGCGGCTCCTATTTTATGAAAGCTGTTTATATATATTTCTTCTTTTCGGGGAATTTTAAGACTATCAACTATTGGCTGCGGGTCCGGACATTTCAGTACAGCATCAGCAGCTTTAATTATGGCATTGTCCGGTCTCCTAGCCTTGACTCGATATGTCGGCAAATGGCTTTGGCCTTGCGATATCCTTCGCTTTTGAGATATAATTCACCCTATTATGTTGCAAAATAAACCTTCATTCAATTACACATTAATCAAAACATGCATTTTTTATTCAGATTGGTAACTTTCTTAGCTTTTCAAGCTCGTGAAATAATTAGATTGATGCGTGAATGTCTGAAGTGTTGATAACACATTCATTTCACGCTGTTACAACAACTATGTGATCGTGTTAAATTGTTAAATAATATTAAAACTATTGTAAAGTTTACATTTAAAGTTCAAAACATTCTTAATAAGTGATATACTTACGTATAGTATGGCTCTGAAACATAATAGCCACCAAGAAGCTGCAGACTCATAAATGGGTGATTGCTCAGAATAGATTGAAATGGTGGGACAAGGTCACTAATGCAGACTTGCTGGCACGAACCAGACAAGTGTCAGTGGAACAAGAGATAAGATGCTAATGGTGGTTCACCCCCCCCGCCCCGCCCCCCCCCAGGGTAATGAACAAACTTTATTTTCAAAGGGCTAAGAATTTGGCACGCAGGCCCGTCGTACATTCTGCTCTTTTTTCTCATAAGGAATGCAGAATTATAAAAGGTACTGTACGAGTATACATTTAGAGTTATGACACACTTATGCGGTGGAACGTCAACAAATGGTCTCCATGTTCAAAACAAAGATGAGAGCAGACACCATAAATGCTATATCAACAGCTACGCCAATATGTACTGCACACGAGCTACCAATTTGGAAACAACAACGCTTCCCTGAAATGATAGAAAACGTTCCTGGTATTGAGAAAGAACAGCCAAAATGAAAGACAGGAAAGTCCTAACCACAAAGTACAGGGTGTCCATAAAAGATTGTACCTTTTTCAACAAATTTATTTTTGGCCCCATGATGTGGTACGAGAATGCTTTCTGTCACAAAGATAAGATAATCTCTGCAAGTTTTTAAGCATACCTCACAAAGACTAAAAAATGTGCGCATGCAGGCAGCGGGTATTTCAAGTGAAACTTTCGTAGTTGAGTTGCAAACGGTAATTGTTACATGTCTCTCAACACACTGGTCATGTAGGTGAAAAAAAAAGAAATAGGTACATTCTTTTTGAGTCTTTGTAAGGTATGCTTAAAAACTTATAGAGATTATCTTTTGTAATAGAAAGCATCCTCGTACCACATCATAGGGCCAAGAATAATTTTTTTTTAAAGGGTACAGGTACAATCTTTTATGGACACCCTGTATATAGAGAAACATTACCCAAGCAACACCTGGATCCATGCATACACAGATGGATCAGCAACTAATGCAACAGAAAAAGGGGGTGGAGGAGTCTTTCTGAGCTTTAAGCAATGGCACACAAAAAAGATAGCAGTCGCAACGGAAATTTTCAAGTAACTTCAAAGCAGAGGCCTTAAAAACTGCATCAGAAATTCTAATGACAGAGGAAATCTCAGAGAAACCAGTAGCTATCTTCTCAGATGTGCTGTCAGTAATTACAACGCTGAAAAGTCAAAGTAATGCTGAACTGGATGACCTAAGAGTAACACTTCACGGACTATGTCAGCAATACAAAAGAGTCTTGATACAGTGGATCTCTTCTCACTGCAACATCCCTGGAAATGAAGAGGCTGACATATTGGTAAAGGAAGGGGGGAAAGCTTCCTCAACTTGACACAAATATAACTTATGATGAGGAGGCCAAGAGTTTTATCAAGCGCAGGCACAAGTGGGAAGAAGAGCATCCAGGCCACACAAAAAATGATCCGTATTAGTAATACTACAGTATTACCAGCTCAGTAGAAGTGAACAAGTGGTAATCTTCAGACTTCGCACAGGTCATAACAGATTGAGATACCATCTATTCAACAAATTAAAGATAGGAACTACTGATGAGTGTGACTGTGGCACTGATAAAATGACTGCCGCAAAGATGCCTCGTTTGAAGAAAATGCACAATTTTTCATCACCCACAAAGACTGAAAAAACAACCATTTAAGGTATATTTATATATCATAGTATGATACATCATTTTAAAGCCTCTTTACAGCTCTTTGCAAAGGAATTCAAATAAACCATGTTTATAATATATGACATTTTCTGCTATGTGGCACCTTTTAGAAATGTTATTGTTAATGTTAGAGATGACGACTCTTTGTCCGCTCTCGCAGACAACCGATCATGTACAACTGCCGTGATTGTTTGACCAAATTGTAACATCAGCCATGGGTCATCTCCATTAATACACATTCCTTATTATCCCAAAGTGTCAACAGTTTTGCGATTGAGGCACCCGTTAATCCACAATCGATGTAAATGTGCATGGAACGCAGATAGCCGGCTTACGAAAATTACAGCGCCCACTGTCGGATGAAATTTTGTTGATTTGGTTCTAGTTTCTAATCTTATGCAAATTTCAGCAAAGATTCCCTGCTAATATGGTAAATGCTGGCATATATTTATAATGAGTGTATAAATGGATGGGCGATTATATGAAGTGGTTTCAGTACAAGAAAGCAAGTGTTCATTCAAATATTGAATTTATTCACCCAGGTTAGGATTACAAAAATAAAACTGTCTATCTCGTGCAATGTCGAAGGAAATTGCATTGAAAGAGGTCACCAAACTGGCTTGAGTGAGCGATTGGGGCATTAATCATGATTAAAAAGTATCTAAATCTAAATACCACATTCAATGTGCACGATGCTTTTCAAACGCTGCAAACGATATTAAAATCGCCCCCAAATAAATTAAATAGCCAAAACAAAAGCTAAGTCGAGCGAGTGACATTTTCGCTGTTCCAACCTTGAATCTGTACCTGCACTTCCCTTGCTAATTCCTTTTGTTTTATTTTAGCTCACAGTAGTCGCAGTCATACTTATTTCAGTATAATTAAATGTTAATTTGTTATCAATTTTCAAAAATATATATAGACTTACGCAGATAGTTTCTGTCATTCGTGTACTCAGTAGAATCAGCCCGATAGTTTCTTTCATTCGCATAACGCTCAGGTGGTTGATGTTTCCCAGGTGGAACAGCCTGCATGACTAGACACTAGCGCAAAACACTTGTAGTAAATTGTAGCGTTGGTAGGCATTCGTGAAAGCTTGCTCTTTCAACAAATCTCAGAAAATTATAAAAATTTGCACACTGATAGTCGAATAGATGGCGAAATGTCCGGGCAGTTTGTGGTACCTACAAGTAGGCTCCAGAGTACGCTAGGCTTTTTTTGAACAAGTCGATCCTAGGTTTGGGCAGACGTAACTAATGTAATTTAGTCCCTCTCTTTAACAGGTTTGAAACAAGGATCGTAGATACGGTGGGGTATTGTTTGATAGAATAGCATCAGTCAACTTGGCTGTGTATGTAGAGGAATCATCTATTTTTTTTTTTTTTTAATGGACAATATTTTGAGTTCTTTTCTTATCCTTGCATGTGGTATCGTGCGATTATTGGTGATTAGACGTACTGCCCTCTTAAGCAGGGAGTAGTCTCCTTGTGGTGGAAGCAGGGCAACCATCCCATAATGTAGAGCACTAATCTAGATGTGTCTGTATATTATCTGGTCCAGGTGCTTTGTCTTTCTTCATGTGGTGCATGGCATCCTCTACCTCTGCCACAAGTATTGGAGGTCCTTCACAACTGCCCTGGTCGTTCAAATTTGGTCTTTCATCATCATACTTTCATACAGCTCTTTGATGTATCATGTTCTCATGACCCATTAACAATGTTCCTTCTTTTATTTTCAAAAAGCCAGTGACTTTTTTGTGCCCTTCTGCCTGTTAACTCATTTATTTGCTTGTACATAGATTTTTCGGTTCTGCACTTCTGGTTTAGCCATGCTTCTTTTGCTGTTTTACAGTTGTTTACTATTTCCTTATTTAGTCTGTCATATTCTTCGCAGTCTTGCTTCTTCTTGCATCCATCAGTTATAACATGTATCTGTCATCCTGTTACGGTATATGTTATTAACGCCGTCTGCTAAAGGTTAGCAGACGTGCAATTGTAAAGGTTAAGACATTTAATATATTGCGATAGATGTTTCAATTATTGAACGCTCCATACACGATCGATTATGACGTGTCTAGCGTTGTTTGGGTCACAGTCGGTAACTAGGAGACGCTACCCTTTGTTACTTGACCGCCAAGCTGAATAGCTGCGTTTTTCTAACCTTCCAATTCAATGGCATGATATAGCCATTTATATGTGCATTTATGATGGACCAGGGTCAGTCCTAGAACTCTATATGAGAGGAAACTTATGGAGGTTAGTGTTTAACTAGAATCCTCAGAAGGAGGAGAATAATCGTCCAATTCGTATGAAATATTCAGACTCGCAGTCTCACTGTCGGCAGGTAGCCATGTCTATCTGCGCGTGCATATAGCTGTGATGTTCTGACGACAATACTGCATTGTATCCTTAAACGGACATTGACACGTAAACCAGCAGTCTACGTTATTGATTAATTTATGCATGACTTATACGGACTTATGTTCTGCTCATATTTGAAATGATCATCCTGTGTGTACATGTGATTAAATATTACGGACTCAACCTGAAGGCATTAATTACTTCATTAATGTTGCTGAGTTCAAGTATTACATGTTACTTCTTCATACCATGCTACTGAGTTGTATGAACGCTTCACCCTAATTCGCGTAATGATAAAACAAGCACGATGAACAAGAAATAACTAAAATAACAATACTCAGCACATGATCTTCAACCGGCAAATAACTCAGCAACAAAGTGGTGGCCAGTATGGGGAACGACAGAGAAAAGGAAACAAACTTCTGTTCCTTACGCACATGTTAACCACAATATTTACGATCAAGTTTCGATCACATGATCCAGTCGAAGATGACGTCGTACTCATTATAATGCCTAACAACATGACGTCACCGAAAGTCGTGTAGGTGAACTGTCGGAGAAACCAAAGCCGTTTTCTAAGTCTAACCGGGGGAAACATGAGCCATTGAAGCAAACACACGATACGGACTACAGGAGCAGACAGTCAGGGGCATTAGCCTAGCTGTTGACGACCTCTAGCACTGATCTAAGCAACGGAAAAGATAAGTCTAGTTGTTTAACTGTCGTCATTGCAAACAGTAATACTGAGTCCATGCCTTTTGCCTGCATAGGCATGTTTTTTCTGAATGTGTTTCATGTATTTTTTGGTTGTTTTAATGTGTTGTTAATTAGCGGGCCGGTTGGAGGGAACTGAAATCTCTGGGGAATGTCGTGAACAGCTGACCACCTAGATTTCAGTCGGTCTTAGGGCAGTTAAACGATTGCACTTTTGGAAGCCCCATTGAGGTTTGCCGGTGGACTGCCTGTCCAGATCTGCTATCGTTCGACGGTTTGTGTTAGCTGTGCCGTTCCGTAGATAACTGGCGTATTTTTATTTGTACTAAGTTCACATTTTATTCAGTTTTGTATCATGTTCGTTAACTATTTCGTCCAGTCTACTCTTACTATCAATTTATTTTATAATTGTTAAATGTTTGTCCGTTATGAGTCCTGTGATGTCATCATTTTTTGCATTCATTTTTTTTTTGTGTACTTTGTATATTAAGTTGACCTCGGGTCAGTCCTTGACCCTTCATTTGGCTTGTGACACTTCCGCTTGTTTTATTTAGTTCATAAATTCATTTTTAATTGTGAAAATGTCTTGTTTGCGTCTTGACATTGCTTGTACCCTTTAGTTGCATCATTGTTTTGTTTGTCCTCATGATATATATTAAATACTACATTAATAATATGATATTATATTCAATAATACACTTGTAATTTAATTTAATTAATTTTTTCTGACATTTAAGGTTAATATGGGACATTGCATAATTATGCAGTGATAGTCCAAGAAATTAGCACTACAATTTATAAGAGATGCCTAGGGCATAATAATATAATATATATATTGACCAAATAAAATAATCTTATAGTCTACCTTTAAGGTAACAGACCCATTGTATATTATTTAATATACTTTTCTGGTACTAAGAGAGTGACTTAGTACATTGAACAATATAATTACTAGGAATCATACCCAACATTATTGGATATTAAGATTAATTGTGTGATGTAATTACATTATAGTTAACAGATATCATAACTATTTATGATATAGTTAGTATTTAGATACAATATTGTTACAAAATATTGTCTATTAGTTGAACTTAGACATAAGAGTTCAGTACTATTGTGATTATTTATATTGAATATTCCTAAGTTGAGTAAGTATAATAATTACTCTGAAGCTACTATTGACTATTTTAATCAGTAATTATCAATAATTACTTACCAGATAAAAGTCAAAATGCTTACTATAGACCATTTCGTTAAAATTGGTAAAGAATATGGTTATAAATCTCAAGAACTTCGTCAGTTTGCTGAGGCAGAACTGGAAAAACATAAAGCAGAAATGGAGGAACGTGAAAGAAAAGAAGCAGAGAAAAAGGCTGCATTAAAGAAAGAGGAAGAGGAACAAAAGGCTGCATTAAAGAAAGAGGAGGAGGAACGTGAAAGAAAGGAAGCAGAACGTGAGATGAAGCAAATTGCCAAGGAAAATAGATTAAGAGAGATTGCTCAACGTGAAAGAGAAGAGCAAAGAGCAATTGCCAGACAGGAAGAAGAGAATAAATTGAAACGAGAGGAAATTATTTTACAACAAGAAATGGAATTGGCGCGTATTAAATTGGAGACAGCAAGATTACAAGCACAAAGTGCTGATGCAAACCAGAATAATAACGCACAAAATGGATCGTCATCCAGCCAAACTAAACATTTCTACAACTTTAAATTACCCACTTTCAACTTAAACGTGGACGACCTTTCATCATTCCTGTCACGTTTTGAACAGACTTGCAAAACAAATCATTTGCCCGAAGAGTCATGGGTACTCAAGTTAAATGAATTCTTGGTTGGAGAACCATTGACGGCTTCTCAAAATGCTGACCCATCAATAGCAAATAACTACGGTGCTATTAAGTCCTTGCTTTTACGAAGGTTTCACCTGGACGAGGAACACTGTAGGTTGAAATTTAAGGGAATTTTACCTGAATCTCCAAAAGATTTTGCAGGATTCATTGCGAACATGCGCAATACATTTAATAGATGGGTTGAACTGGCAGAAGTCAACAAATCGTACGACAAATTAGTTGATTTGCTACTACGGGATAAGGTATTATCTTCGGTTAGCCAACCATTCTTTGCATATTTGCAGGAGCGTAAACCAGGTACTATTGACGAGTTGGAAAAAATTTCTTTAAACTACTGTTCGGCACATCCGAATGCGAACATTTCTAACTCTTCATTAAGAGAACCTCTACCTGTGGCGTCTAATATGGCCTACAATCATAATAACAAACAAAGACATCACAGTGTAGACAGAAGTAGGTTCCAAAGAAATCACAATGTTAACTTTCAGAAGGGACATAATAATGATTTCAACAATAAAAATGAGTTCAACAGAGGTAGATCACGAGATAGAAATTATTCACCTCAAACAAACTACCACAATAGTCAACATAACACTAATTATAATCGATCACATACCCCCAATAATAACAATAACTGGAATGGTAATAATCATGGCTCGAGACATCGAGATAATAGTTACTATAGGGGACGACGAGATAATTCTAACAATTATACTCGTAATCGATCTCATTCTCGTGGATCGTCTTATTATAACCATAATACAGGGGCGGCAGTTACAAATAATACCACCCCTATAGCTCAGGTCCCACTTGACGATAATACAACACAGTCTTCTGCTGCATGTTTTGCTATTAATTATAATGTGGCAAATAGTTGCCAACAATGCAATCTTATTTTTCAGAAGGCGAAAGAAACAGTGCTAAACTGCGGACATATTACACCAGAGGTAGGTCTTGCAGTCAACGATGGAACAGGCTCACTAATTTTTAACAGGGGAATCGTTAATGGATCCGTCGTCTCAGTGCTGAGAGATTCAGGATCCACGACGATTGGTGTACGTCAGTCGCTGGTACATCCTAGCTGTGCGACAGGAGAATACGTCCGCTGCATGACATTTGGTGGAACTATTGAGTTCTACCCCACAGCTATTGTTCATATTAGAACACCCTTTTTCACAGGGAATGTAAAAGTATGTATGCTAAAAAAGCCTATTGCTGATCTGATGGTTGGTCGTATACACGGCAGTAAAGATTGTACTCCAGATGAGATCATAGAATGGGAGAAACATAACCTATGCACTGGAAACGCCGTGACGACTAGAGCGCAGACTCAACTCATGGAGAAAGTTGGTGATAATAAAATGGATGCAGACAACCAAGAGGAATTTGTAGTCAATTCACCTATTGACAGGGAAACATTTGCAACCAAACAAAAAGAGGATAAATCTTTAAAAAAATTTTTTAAGCTGGTTGATAAAGTTGACAATCTATCCTCAGGTAATAATAACAAACATTGGTTTGTTATTAAAAATGACATATTGATTAGATGTTTTAATGACAAATCACAAATGAAACAACAAGTTATGGTCCCGTATACTTTTAGACGGTACATTCTTCAACATGCGCATGACTCACAGTGTGCTGGACATATGGGATATACTCGAACACGATCTCGAGTACTGTCTTCATTCTTTTGGCCAGGAGTGTCAAGAGATATTTCGCAGTATGTACGTTCCTGTACTACATGCCAAGAAGTGAAAGCACGTGGAGCTTTTCACACGGCGCCTATTCAGGCTTGCGATATCTCAGTAAGACCGTTTGACAAGATGGCCATAGATATTATTGGTCCATTGCTACCATCGGCCAGAGGACATAGATTCGTCCTTACGTGCATTGATTTGTGCACACGATGGCCAGAAGCTATCCCATTAAAGACCACCACTACCACAGATGTAGCTGATGCACTACATCTCATCTTTTCTAGAATAGGGTTTCCTAGAAAACTTTTATCAGACCATGGGTCACAGTTCATATCTGACACCATGAAGGAAGTCATGAAAACCTGGAACATTGATAGGAATTTAAGTAGTATTTATCATCCTATGAGTAATGGTGCAGTTGAAAGACTTAACCGTACACTTAAACAACTACTACATAAGGTTACTGTTAAGCACCCTTATGACTGGGACAGAGCACTCCCAGCTGTTCTATTTGCTTATCGGGAGGTACCGCATGAACAAACTGGCTTCTCTCCCTTTGAATTAGTTTTTGGTGCTCCCCAAGAGGTCCTATGGGACTAATAAAAGACTTATTAATTGACGCGGAGATGACTCAGGACACTCAGTCATCTTACGAGTATGTGATTAATCTTCGGAAGAACATTATTGAGTCTTGCCAGTTGGCAACAGCTTCTTCTGAGGCTGCAAAAGCTAAGGCTCGATCTCTACAAAATAGGTCTCGACGATTACGCCAATTATTCCCAGGCGATGAGGCTTATGTGTTACTTCCTCACAATAACAATAAATTATTGATATCTTGGAATGGTCCTTACAAAGTCATTGATAAAATTTCCGACGTTGATTACGTCTTAGATATCAAGGGACACAAAAAGATATTTCATATTAACATGCTCAAGCAATTTCATACACGTCCTGAACACTTACAGTCAATTTTTCATGAACTAGATGACAACACAGTATCTACTTGTTATTATTCTAACTTATCCGTCATCCAGGAAGAAGAATCTTCTTTTCCTGAGGTACAGTTACCGTTACCGGTACCAGTAGTTCAACCTACTGAATCTTGGCGGGATGTAACCATCTCTTCAACGGTTACACCGCAACAGCGTCTACAGATTGCTAATCTATTACAATCTTATCCAGATGTGTTGACCGACGTCCCGGGTCGCACATCGGCTATCAGTCATGACATTACTCTCAATGACGATACACCTATTCGTGTACATCCCTATTCGGTTCCTTTACATTTCCTTGCTAAAACTACTAAGGAACTTGAACAGATGTTGTCTCTGGGAATCATTGAGACTAGTAATTCGCCATTCTCTTCTCCATTAGTGATTGTCCGGAAGAAGGACAATAACATCAGACTATGTGTTGATTATAGAAAATTAAATGCTAAGACTATAGTTGACAGCGAACCACATCCACTTATCGACGACTTACTGCCACGTCTATCCAACGCAACTATATTTAGTAAGATAGACTTAACTAAAGGTTATTGGCAGATACCACTGACCGAAAAGGCTAAGTACTACACCGCATTTTCCACTCCACAAGGTCTATACCAGTGGAATGTGATGCCTTTTGGGCTTGTTAATGCGCCAGCTACCTTCATTCGCCTGATGCGACAAATTTTATCAGGTAGACCAGACGTTATTACATATATTGACGACATATGCTTGTTTAGTTCGTCGTTTGAGGAACATGTTTCGGGACTTAGATATGTTTTCGACACTCTAAGGAATTATCATCTAACTGCTAAACCTACAAAGGTGCAGATCGCGTGTAATGAGATAACCTTTTTGGGACATATCATTGGAGCGGGATATATCCGAACGTTACCTAGTACGGTCTCCAAAATTCTAAACATAGCAGTTCCTCAGACGAAGAAACAGGTCAGGAGTTTGTTAGGACTTGTTCAATATTACAGTAGATTCATACCAAACTTGTCATCCATCACGGCTGTATTGTCTTCATTGTTAAAAAAAGACATGCCGGTGAAGGTGACATGGACTGGTATATGCAATGAAACTTTCAACAAAATTATAAATTTGTTTTCGCATGAACCAATTTTAAGACTTCCCGATGCTTCCAAAAGATTTTTCTTACGAACAGATGCTAGTAACTACGGCATCGGTGCATGCCTGCTCCAGAACCATGATGGCGTTCTACATCCTACCTTATATATTTCAAGAAAGCTAAAGCCGGCAGAAACAAAGTATTCCACAGTGGACAAGGAACTTTTATCAGTTATATGGGCAATCGCGAAACTAGAGAAGTTCTTGCTTGGTGCTCAATTCACCATACAAACTGACCAGCGTGCTGTAGCATCTTTGCGTAGATCAAACCACAAAAGTCCAAAACTCGCCAGATACGCGATCATTCTGCAGCCATTTGAATTCTCCATTGAACATATTCCTGGCACTGAAAACATTGTGGCGGATGCTTTGTCACGTAATCCTATTGACGACGAATAATCAACATTGACATTCCTAAAATACGTCAATCATCACTACATTGGATAGAACGAAGTATCAACTATAAGGGAACTAACCTTGACTTCAATTTAATAATTATAAACACTATATGCATCACAGAATTGAACTAAAGACAATCAAGGTATGCATATTGACATTGAAACTTCGTCTAACGTCCATACACAATATATGAATATTCGTTGAACAATCATGGAACAATATCTGACGACAAGTCGAACTTATTATCCTATGTGCACTTAATTCTTGGATCCTAGGATAATTGACATTTCTGTCCGACGTAAATGCTTCAACACTTTGTCTAAAAGAATTCATCAGGATCAGGACTACGGATGGATCATCATATCCTATACTAATTAATTAATTAACTTAACTTCTTAATTGAATTAATATCAATAAAATGAAATGTGAGAAAAAATGAAATGAAAAACAAAAAAAGAACGAAATATGAAAAGAAGAAATTATGAAAAGAGAAAATAAATCTCACACAAGTATTAGATTAATATTTTTTTTTAATGTACCTATACGTTATTTAGTTAGTTAAATTAGATAGTTATTATTCACTAACACTTAACACACACAATTAAGTTAAACTTATATTCGAATTTCTTTCTATTTCTTCTCACTTATTTTGTCTTTTCTTCTCTCATAACATCGCGTTACATTAGAATCTTAATAATTTAACTCTTAGTTTAATTAATTAATTTAATTTTAATTAGTCAAATTAATTCCTATATGACATACTAATACGACAGACCTTACTTTAATCTAATTCTATCATTCACTATTGACATTAGACATTTTATTTAGTTGATATAATAATATGCATAATATTGATATATAATATGATTAATGTTAGATGACTATGACAAATAGTTAGTTGACATGACCGCGACACGGTTCTACTCAGAACATCGTCGGCCATATGTCACAATTGTGTTAAATTTTTTTGAAAAATTGTTAAGTCGGATAGATCTTGAAAAAAAATCTATCGATTTTTTTTCCCCCGGTGTACAGGGAATTGTTACGGTATATGTTATTAACGCCGTCTGCTAAAGGTTAGCAGACGTGCAATTGTAAAGGTTAAGACATTTAATATATTGCGATAGATGTTTCAATTATTGAACGCTCCATACACGATCGATTATGACGTGTCTAGCGTTGTTTGGGTCACAGTCGGTAACTAGGAGACGCTACCCTTTGTTACTTGACCGCCAAGCTGAAAAGCTGCGTTTTTCTAACCTTCCAATTCAATGGCATGATATAGCCATTTATATGTGCATTTATGATGGACCAGGGTCAGTCCTAGAACTCTATATGAGAGGAAACTTATGGAGGTTAGTGTTTAACTAGAATCCTCAGAAGGAGGAGAATAATCGTCCAATTCGTATGAAATATTCAGACTCGCAGTCTCACTGTCGGCAGGTAGCCATGTCTATCTGCGCGTGCATATAGCTGTGATGTTCTGACGACAATACTGCATTGTATCCTTAAACGGACATTGACACGTAAACCAGCAGTCTACGTTATTGATTAATTTATGCATGACTTATACGGACTTATGTTCTGCTCATATTTGAAATGATCATCCTGTGTGTACATGTGATTAAATATTACGGACTCAACCTGAAGGCATTAATTACTTCATTAATGTTGCTGAGTTCAAGTATTACATGTTACTTCTTCATACCATGCTACTGAGTTGTATGAACGCTTCACCCTAATTCGCGTAATGATAAAACAAGCACGATGAACAAGAAATAACTAAAATAACAATACTCAGCACATGATCTTCAACCGGCAAATAACTCAGCAACACATCCACTTCTTCTTTGCGGTCCTCTTTAATTCTGTTGCGATTTCTTTTGATGTTTGATGTACCGGGTATTGATTCCTTTAGCATTTCCTACTGTTCATCTATACTCTGTATTTTTTCTATTGCATTGTACCTATTCTGTACTGTAATGTTGTATCTTTCACTCATTTCTTTATCTGATTTAAATAAAGCTTCGTTTAACGATGTTGTTTGAAGCTCGCTTTACTTTTTTCAATTTTATTCTAAGTTTTCCTATATATGCTTATGCAGTCTGCTCCTGGCCTAGTATTCACAGATTTCAAACTGTTTCTAAATCTGCATATTATTATGTAGTCAATCTGATTATGAACATTGTTCCCTACATTTTTTGCACGTCCAAATGCGTCTAGGATGCTGCTTAAACCAGGTGTTTCCTACTATCATATCATGTGTTCTTGTCCACTCTATCAGTCTGTCACCTCTGTCATTTCTATCTCCCAGGCCGTAACCACCAGTCACATTATCAACATTTTTATCATTTCCGACCTTTGCATTGAAGTCTCCAAGTATAACAGTTGTCTCGTGAAATTTACGCTGAGTCATTGCCATATCAAATTCATTGTAAAATGTGTCTATGCCTTCTTCTGTACTATCTGCTGTTGGAGCATATAGTTGTACAAAATTGATATCAGTTATTTATTACATTCTAATATAAAGCTACAGATACACTTATTTATTAATTTAATGTAAAAAGATAACGTAATTACTTAATCCAGTATAACAAACAGTAGTATAAGAGAGTATATTAGTAACAAACTTACTTCATTATTCCTTTTAACTTCAGTGAGCTGGATGTGCCTTGTGCAGTGATATCAGCTTCTCAACAGCAGGCTAAAAGTTATTCAGAAAGAGTCACAGATCCCCACGTTCAGTAATTTGCAGTCTGTTTCTTTGCTTCGAAAGAAGTTGGACAACAACGCTGAAATTGCGCTCTACTAATTACGATGTTGCAAAAGCAAAACAGAACATCCTTTCCCCACACTGCAGGATAGCGCTCAGAGATTTCTTTCTGCTACCAAAGGTCTTGATGTTATTTTTTTAAACATTGGCTTAAGCTGTCATTTTGCAGCTATATCAGTTCCTCTTCTATCCTTCCTAGTTCCTCACTGCACATGTCCAGGAATGGATTTATTATCGAATCTGGAATAGTGATCAAAAGAAGATCCTGAAACCTCTGAGACTTTTCTTTATGCAGCTCATATAGGTGTGCACGATATACTTGAAGATTATTCTCTGGTATTTTGTCTTTCTCTTCCAACTCAAAGAGGCTGGGAAATTGGATTAGCTCGCGATGGCCAATATTGCATTTGAATAGCGTTAATTTGGACAGAATACTAAATAGTGGAGATGATAGAATTGACTTTTATAAGATTCATATCATTTCCTTGCAGTTGCAGATTTATGTTGTTACACTTTGTGAATAAATCTGACAAATATGCAGTTTCATGCCTGATATTCGTTAGTTCTGTACTGAGCGAAGCATGCAAGTCTTTAAAGAATTTTATCAATTTAAAAAAAAAAATCATCAGACAATCTCTTTTTGAGAGCCATCTGACTTCTGTGTGCATCCGCAAGCGTTCAGATTGTTCATCATTCTCAGTACAAAGCTGTCAAAATAGTCGAAAATTGAGAGTATGTACTTTATTAATCGCTGTAATAACAGTATTTAATGATTTGTGAAGCTGATCACTTAGATTTTTTGTGACGTTGTTGTCTGTGAATTACACAGTGTATTGAAAATATGCCAGGTACAGCTTCTTTTAAGAAAGCAATAAATTCGCGGCAACAACCTATTATTGATGGTGCCGCATATGTTGCACAAGAAAAATGTTAGTAATCGGAATGTCCTTCTCTTTGAAAAATTGCTCAGCTACACGAAAAATTTACTCCCCTTTCGTATCTGTTACTAGTTGCCTTGCAAATAACAAGCTTTCATCTTTTATGAAGCAAACATATGCAAGAAGCAAAGATTCGTTGCCCGGCAAAGTTGACTCATCCAACTGCAATGCAAATTCTGTTGTCCTAAGTATGTTGCACAATGTGTCTATAATATTCTCAGCCATTTCGTCAATCCTTCTTTGAACAGAGTCGTTGCTGAGCGGAATCACCTTAATTATTTGTTCAGGTGACCTATGTGTGACAGCGCCATCTTGAGGTCTGTCGTTCTCGGCGATGGCCCCATCTGGGCAGTCATGTTGTCTATGTGGTTTAGTGCCTTTTGATCACGTTATCTTCAAGCAGATTTATTACAAGGCCATAATAAGCCTACATATTAGTTGTGTTTTTGCTCTAGTTGTGTATATCTGTGTTTTCATGCATTCTGGAGCATAATCGCGTGTGTTATCTGTGTGGCGTAGATTAATACGCGTAGCGCGCAGTAAATTGAGTGGTTAGGCCAGGGCCTATAAAAGGGGTAGCAAGTGGCGAAACTGGGATTGTTGAGACAGCCGCCCAGTGAGAACAGACGAAGAAGACACACAAGAGCCAAGCTGTAAATGCCTTGAGCACGTGAGTTAATTTAAATTAGCATTAGTTTTCTAGGATTCTGAAATTATATCGATGTGGCTATTTTAATGTTTAATGGAATAAATAGATAGATAGATATGAAAGTTTAAGAGCGATTATTTCATTCTTCAGAAAGGCAGACATAGTGTGAGGCTATTTCACTGCGAGATTTAGATAAGATTAACAATCGCAAGATAGCAACCTCGTGGTGATAAAAGGCGGTGATAGCGAGTCTGAGCAAACACGCTCCGCGTGTTAAACCTATAATATGTTATGCCGAGCGACACGCGGTGTATTTAGTTCCAGTTTTTGGTTAAAGCCAAGAATATTATTCTTTAATGTAAGAGTAATTTTATTTTATCCTTTAATGTAAAAGTAATTAAGTGTATTTCACGATTATTGATTATTCTACTGTTTATCTTTAGTGGTTACTTAGAAGGGAGAATAGTCATTTAGATTTCTGGTGCGTAAGGCAAGTTGAGACAGGTGTTTCTCTGTTTGCTCCCGGTGGAGCATGGAAACACCAATGCGGCTGGTGTCCACCACAAGTCAACAGAAGCATTTTTATGCTGTTACAGTGGTTGTTCCTGTAATTATGTGTTTTCATGTGATGAGTTCCCAATCTCGTCAGGGGTCACATATGACACGTTTGTGGCCTGGCGCACCAGTCGTCACTTACGACATGTTCAGAGTGCGGGAACGAGTATTGATGTGGGTCGGTTGAGAGGTAGTAGTTAATTCTCATTATTGAGATTATTTGTTGTACATGTATTGAAGAATATGATTTTATGTCCAGTTGATTATTATTGTTATGTGAACATGGTTTGTGAGAGCACGTGGGCGTACTTAGAGTTGTATATTTCTCTCCTCCGCTCCTGAGGGAGCATGGGGCCACCGGTGTGGTTTGTCTCAGCATGAAGCATTCAGATGCTCTTGCAGTAGTGGTTTCGGTAGCAACCTATGTTACCCGGTGCGATTGCCAGCCTCATGCACAACACCATACTAGTCGCATTGGACGACACGCATGAGTGTGTGAGATAGTTGATGATATCAGGTGGGCGCATGTTTTCTGTATGGTAAGTGTTATTATCCATGCTATTGATGTTCACTTAGACATTGTTTTATTTATTGTTTTTCAGACAGTCTATGAACACTGACTGGGTGTTCGTTTGATTGTTTGTTGGATTGTTCGTTTGGTGTTCGGTTGTGTTCGGTAGAATTAAATGTTGATCTGCATAAGGCTTTGGATTGCTTGAATTGTTAAGTCTGCTGCTGAGAGGGTTGCAAGCAACCAATAATTGCAACCCCTGTCAAACGATCCTTTATAAATTTTCTTAGTGCACGGGTCTGGGGTGTGAGGTAACACCTAGCCCCTGTCACATATGCATAACTGTTCTCATAATCTCCCTTACAGCTAGCAATATCAAGTTTTCTCCAATTGTGTGAGGCTTTCCAGATTTAGCTATCAGCAATGAAATGTTGTATGAAACTCTTAAACCATCACAATTTTGTTGTGAAGTGCTGGTAAACATGTCATGAACAGTTTTCCGTGTCTGAAAGTTTTCATGAAGTTCCTGAAAATATGCCAAGCTTTTGTCTGCTTTATCAGAGTGCTTTTTTTTTTTTTTCAAATGTTCAAGAAGTCTTGAAGGTTTCATTGCTTCATTTGAAAAGGAGATCGCACATAACAGACACATTGGCAACTGTTGGTTATTTAGTGCTGGAATAAATCCATACTTCAGATATTCCACGCTGTATTGTCTGCACTTCTTTTTGATGTGTTCTGCTTGTGCCATATTTGTTCTGGATTCTGGAACAAAGAATTGATTTTACAATTTTGCAGCTAGAAAAATATGCGCCAAGTATACAACAAAAACTGGTATAAAAGTGGCTTTACAGAAATTTTAACAAATGTTCTTACCAGTTTACTTTTCTTTTTTTATAAAGTTTTTTAACCATGGTCATCAATATATTAGAAAAAAAACAAACAATTAGGAAAAAAAAACATAATTAACAACAGCCACAGCAACGTGGGAGCCGTGGTAGCATAGTGGTTAGTGCACTGACTTCCTAGCTCAGTGGTCCATAGTTCGAACCCCAGATGAGGTGGGATTTGTTAAGGCCGCAAACGGCTCCTGGGTCGATCCAGCCCCAATTGGGTACCAGAGCAACTCTGGGAAGGTTAATGCGGCCGGCGTGATGCTGACCACATCACTCATAGTGTGCCGATGGTCGAGAAAATATGGGCCTAACACCATATTCTCAATATACCTCAATGGGCGTGTAACGGGATCCTTTTTTTTACAGCAACGTTGAAATAACCTAATAATGATTTAATAAAGTATACTAATAGCTAGCCTATTTAATATGAAATAATATAAAATAACTCACTTTTATAGATAGGCCTTAAGATGTAAAGATTGGGAGCCAGTGGCATAACTATATTGTGTGGAGCTACCGGGCACAAATTAAAATGATATAATAGATTGAACAACAAAATTCAATATACATCAAATCTGTATCAAAATGTATCTGATTAATTAATAATTAGTGTTAGTAAAATGGATACTAGGTCTGTGACCCAAAAAAAAAAAAAAAATGGAAACTTACCTAATCGACAGGATGAAATAGTTTGATACCCAGTACAAGATTATTTGAAATCCCTGTTCACAAGACGAGCCGAGAAAGTTTGTTGGTTTTGCTCACAGGGAGCGCCAAGATGCAATAGATGGGAAACCATACGTCGCGTCAGTCGATTTATAAAAGTCTAAATGTAAGGTAGGAAAGCCAGTTCAAAGACTGATTTCTACTGATTTATTTTTTTATTTATTTATTTAACGTATAAGCACAATTGTGATTGTCCCTATTTACAATGATTTGACAAATGTGATGCCACTTTCTCATATCGGCAGTGTTTCATATTATTTGGAATTGAAAACAATATATATCCTAATTATAACCCATCAGAGGTTGAACGGGATATTTTTCTTCATTAATTTAAAAAAAAAAAAGTTCAGTAACATATCCATCGGCCACTATGGCTGATAATATTGAACACTACGTTCTCAGACGCTAAACACATACGTCTGCCTTCAAGGCCAACTCTCTGGAAAAGAACCTAGGGCAGGAGTCGGGAACCCGCGGCTCGTGAGCCGCATACGGCCATTTGAGCCATCTCGTGCGGCTCTCGGCTCTCTACTACTTAACTCTTAGTGAATGAGGGATACCATGTGATTTTTGGGGATACCATGTGATTTATTTTCATGCGGCTCTTCAATTTTTTTTAAATGGAGACAGAATTAAATATTTGGCTCTTTGTCAAGGAAAGGTTCCCAACCCCTGCCACGTCACACTTCACAACGCATCTCATATTTACACTATCTATTATGGGGAGTGCTCTACGGTGCAAAACCACAACCGTGATTACTAAATGTAATTTGCTCTGCACCGCACAGCAGCTCCCAACACACATGAATGAGAAGAATGGACACAGATTAGTATAGTCCGTTCACCAATTGATGTTCAACTTATGAAATTTGTTTTTTTAAAAAAAACTACCTGATGTAATGAATTTATATTTTGCGTGTAGTCTTATATTATCCATGACGTTATAAAAACATTGTTTGCCTCCAGAAAATGTATCTAGTTTAAGATATCTCTTCTTCAGGTTACCGTATATTAAAATCACACTCCCCACCGGTATTAAAATGTAGCATGTTAGCAGTACATTTGTGTGGCACGGGCAATAAATGTTTTTTTAATAGAAAAAAATATATTTTAAGAAAAATTATGACATTTCGTGCACCGATGTTGTCTGCTTTTGAAAGCTGAAATTCATTCATAACCCTCCACTCCCAAAGGAGCATAGGCCTTCAACAAACACATGCCAAGTCCTCCTGTCACGTGCCATCATCTCAAGTTCTTTCCATGTTCTCCTCATCATTTTCACCTCTGTTTCCAACTCTCTTCTCCATGTACTTCTTGGTCTTCCTCTGCCTCTCTTGCCCTGAGGGTTCCAGAACAAGGACTGCCTTGTAATGCTATCAACAGGTTTCCTCAGTGTGTGTCCTATCCATCGCCATCGTCTTCTTCTCATTTCTTGTTCCACTGGCACTTGTCTAGTTCTTGTCATCAGTTCCACGTTGGTAACCTTGTCATACCATTTTAATCCCTTTATTCTACGCAAGCACCCATTTATGAAAGTCTGTAGCTTTTTGGTTGTTGTCTTTGTTGTTCTCCATGTCTCTGAGCCATACAATAGGACTGACTTCACATTTGAGTTGAAGATTCTTATTTTCGTGTTGGATCCTATTTCTCTTGATCTCCATATATTTCCCAATGCAATGAAAGCTCCTCTTGCCTTTTGTATTCTTATTTTGATATCGCTGTCTGTCCCTCCAACTTTGTCTGTCAAGCTGAAATAGTGCGACATTAATAGTGCAAATCTGTACCGTTGTAAAGTCAGTGGCGTATTGTGAAATTATTGTAAAGTTATAGCTGCACTGTATTATATTGAAACAAATTTTTTTTTCCTGCACATATAGAATAATATTACATTCATTATGAGTTTGAAGTGCAAATTTATAACTATGAAGAAGATTACTGTAATGCTGTACAGACACTTCTGCAGGGAGGCTAAAAAGGGGAGTTTATATCACGACATCAATAGACCTGATAGAAGAACACAGGTTGCGCTTGGTATTAACAGAGTTTCTTATTGTCTATGGATACAACATGATGTTGAGTTTAAAAATGTCAGGCAAGGAAGGAAAAAAAAGTTGACAACTTCGATGAAGAAGTTATTCGATGTGAGATTTTCAAAATGTTTTCGTTAAATGAACTTGTCACTCTCCGCAAACTGAAAGTGAAGCTGCTAAAGGATTGTGATATTGATATCTCAAAAACAACTCTTTGGAAAGTTGTAAGGTCCGTCGGTTTTACGTTTCGCAAATCTATTGGAGGCAGGAATGTATTATGTGAAAAACCACACTTAATTGCTGCCCGAAGCAAATTCCTTAGACAGATATGAGCACGAAGGATGGACGGATATGATATAGTATATTTAGACGAAACATGGGTTAATTCGCACCATACAAATGAGAAAGAATGGCAATCTTCTGACAGTGTTCATAAAAGGACAATTCCCAGTAACAAAAGACAATGAATTATAATTGCGCATGCTGGCAGCAGTGAAAATGGAATTGTCCATGACGCAGAACTAATGTTCCAGGCAATTTCAACAGATGGTAGGGTCTACCACACTGAAATGAATGGACATATTTTTCGTTCTTGGATAGAAACAACTCTTCTCCCCATTCTTGACAGACCATCATGTATTGTAATGGACAATGAATGGGTTTTGAAAAAAAATCGAAAAAAGGTGATTCGTCTTACGAGGACAAGAGACAAAGAAAATAGTCTACGTTACGGCCACAAGGCCTTCGTCAGGAAAGGAAAGAAAGTGAAGGCTAGATAGGACACATAAGAACTAGGTACTTCCCTGAAGGCAAGACATCGAAATCCTATCAATATTCGCTGTCCACCTGATGGGCGCGTGGCTGAACAGGAAGTGACTTCTGCCGCCGGATGTACACAATACATACTAAGAAACTAAAAAACGAAACCGAACAATAAACTACCCAAACGTAGTAAAAGTGGGGACTAGAAATAGAAGAGGACAGAATGAGTGGGAGATAAATAAATATGAAATAAAAAATCAAGACAAATTAGAAACAGTGTATATTCATACATATAATGGAGGATGGCATAAAAATAGGATAAGGGTGGAAAGAGTCAAAATAGAGCAAGAGAGGAAAGGGTGACCTCAGACAAAGGTGTGGAAAGTGTTGAGACCGGCTGGTTTTAGACACCCCATGCGGTTCTCAAGCTGTTCTCGGCTGGCAGTGTCAGAGGAGCAGGATCGGATCGCTGTGACCTGAATGTCGATGGGACCATGGTGGTCAGGACCATTGAAGTGTATGGCAACTGGTGTGGACTTTTGCTGAGCGATGTCATTTAAGTGCTGGCTGAATCTGTCCCCAAGTCGTTTGCCTGTTTGGCCAATATAGGTTTTGCAGCAACGTTTACATATGATCGTATAAATGACATTGCGCGATTCACACGTGAAGCTACTAGTGATGGTGTACGTAGCCTTAGGAAAGGACACCTTCTGGGTTGAGATGACATACTTGCACGTGTTGCATCGTGTCCGACCACAGGGTAGTGTGCCAAAGTGAGTGGCATTCTCCTTTGGGAGACGGCTGTGAACAAGAAGATCCTTCAAGTTCTTGTCGCATCTATATGCCACCAAAGGTGCTTCACTGAATACTTCTTGGGTCACAGGCTCTGCTTGGAAGATAGGGAGGTGGCGGAAAAGGATCTGTTTGACAGTAGTACTGTGAGGGTGATGGGTCAAGATTAATTTGACTCTATCTGAAGTGGATTTATAGTGAGGTTTGAGGGCCTCCTGACGAGAGATGGGGAGCACACGTTGGAGAGCAGAGGTGAGAACATGTTTGTTGAGAGGTGAATACTTTGATGATGTGGAAGATGTAGAGTATCACCCTCAGACACCAGAGATGATGGAGGCGTAGAACTATGGTGTCGTTGGTCTGGTTTGTGTGTACGTGTTGTAGGTGTGTAGCTAAACAGTTAGCAGGACGTCAAATAAACACACGACGTGGAAGTCAATTAATCTTGTAACAGCTGGTTACGTTTCCAAACATTTATTGAGATGCCACAATAGTTACGATGACATTGACGATCAATCACAAGCAATGTACAGCATATCAATCAGTATAAGGTAAGGTTCCCTCAATAAATGTGCATTCAAATAAGCTGATCTCATGGATCTGATAGCTTCAGCAGATTCAGCTCAAACATCAAAGATATGCGAGTTAATCAACTCTTTTCTGATACTAGTAGATCAGATATGTAGGCATGTTTAAATACCAGCCGCACGAGCATGGCGGACTATGAACTCAGTTCACGTTGACCTTCTGTGGACATATTTTATAAGTCTAACCTTCGTAAAGGCGTCTTCGCTGGCATGACGAAGTTCGAGGAACATAATATTAATTGTTCTGTGAGCATGAGTAGCCTGAACCATAGATATATTAGGCATTGAGATATCTGGTGTGCTTCTATTAATAAAGTCTCTCCCCGCCTGACAGTGCGAAACGAGTCGAACAATAATGTCTAACCTCTCAGACTACAGGACAAAATAGGAAGAGCAGTTTTACCTTTATGTTCGAAAAACACCACAATTCCAACCGTCTCCAGACGTTAGAATTACACACATGGGATTAATATGAATAAACTTGCCATCAACATCACAGAAGTTCCTTTCCCATGATGAAAGAATACTCGGGGACACAAGAACATATCTTGCCCCGACCGAATTCTGCCACACACTCCTCTGGGCGGAAGCTTGTTCAATCTCCAACCAAAAGACAGACATGCGCAGAGAACCATTCCCATGAGAACAGTTCAGAAAAGTACGTAGCTAAGATCCTATACTGAGAACGACATATAAAATCGAGCCTTATAAGGAAAGCAACATTGCAGGTTGCCAACCATTTCTAAGAAAAGTAGACCTGTACGCTCCTTAAAAGGACATGAACCGAGATCGGTATGACATTATACCGGCAACCTTCGGTCACAAGAAACGATAACTACACAAAGTAAAACAGTGAGTTCATTTCCCGAGTTCTATCCCCTTGCATAAGGAAAAATTAGCGTACACTGTTAACGTTGCATAATTCGTATGCAACATATTACCGCAACCTCCCGATTAAAAAAAAAATGAAACATTTTTTTTAATATCCAAGAGCAAGCTAGAAGCGGCTCAAAACGCACGAATGATGCGCGGATAAATAGACAAACTGCCCAACATGAGGCTAAATCGACACATGGAGTGTCACGTGAGAATATATCTCAACAGAAAAAATCTGTCTCAAAAAATATATACATATATCGGGGAGGTGCCACCAACACACATCACGCTAGCATGTAAACATAATATATATATATATGCAAGTGTAATAATAATCATTATCAAATAGCGGTGTCATACTCTAATACCGCTTCAAAAGGATGGACACATGTGATAGTAAATATTACATTACTTAAACATGTAATAATATTACAATACATAATGAAATAAGTTACAAATATATGAAGATCCAGGACAAGGCGTAATGGATACAGCTTCTGTCTTGTCCTAGGTAAGTACATCCTCCATAATTCTACATGCTTGACAAGGAGTAAGGTAACTTCTCAGATCATCAATGACTTGCTGAGAAAATACAATCAATATAATTCTATTAAACAACCATTAGGATTCCTAATATACAATACATTATTATAAACAATTGTGGCCGAGTAAACTTTCGGCCCTTATATTGTCTACGTAGCCTTCTTCTGTTATACTAAAGATGGTAACAGAAGAAGATGATAACAAAGCACAATAGTATGAGTTCACATAAAGTGAGGACAGGTGTGCTAATGTATTATAATAATATAAAAGTGTTATATGTTCAAAGTATATCTGAAAATATAGGACAGAAATATTAGTTAGGAATCATGTGGGCATCTAGACAGAATGTCAGCAATCACATTATCCGAACCACGGATAGCTCGTACCGTGAAGTGAAAGGGTTGAAGAGCAATGGCATATCGAGTGGATCTCGAACTCTTCAAGTTCTTAGTTTGAATAGCTGTAAGAGCTTTTTGATCAGTTTCTAGAATGAAATGTGCGCCCAGGAGGAATCTTTGTAGTTTGAGAATTGACCAAACCATAGCCAACAATTCACGGTCTAGAACCGAGTAGTTCCTCTCTGCCGCATTTAGTTTTCTAGAAATGTACATAACAGGATGCAGAGTTTCAGAATATTCCTGCATAAGTGCTGCTCCGATCCCAGTGGATGAAGCATCACTTCGAAGAACAAAAGTCCTATCAAGAGTAGGTAATCTTAAGATGGGAGGAGATGAGAATATATTCTTAATCTGGTCCAAGGAAGATTGGCATTCTTGAGACCAACGAACCAGATTAGGCGATCCTTTCTTCAACAACGTTGAGAGAGGTGCCATAATTGAAGATAGATTCGGAATGAATCTCCCATAAAATTGAATTAACCCCAAGAGACTACGAACTTGTTTCTTCGTCTTGGGTACAGAGATGTTCAATATCTTCGAAGTATTGTGGTCTTCTGTCTTCAAAAGACCATGACCAACACGATGACCCAGGAAAGAGATTTCACCAAACCCAACATAGGCTTTAGATGGTTTTGCTGTCAAATTATACTCACGTAGAGTCGACAGTAATTCGTATAAACCCAAGTAGTGATCTTCCCATGAATCACTGAAGAGACAGATATCATCTAAATATGCAATGACATCTGAACGATGAGAAAGAATTCGCCGCATCATGCGTACGAAAGTAGCAGGGGCGTTCATAAGACCGAAAGGCATAACATTCCATTGAAACAGACCCCTAGGTGTTGAGAAAGCAGTAAGAGGTTTGGCACGATCTGCTAAAGGCACTTGCCAATAACCTTTAGACAAGTCAAGTTTAGTGAAGAATCTAGAATTAGAAAGTCTAATAAGTAGATCTTCTAGTAAAGGCATCGGTTCAGCATCGAATTTTGTGACTTGATTCAATTTGCGATAATCAACACAAATTCGTATGTTCTTATCTTTCTTCCGGACAATAACCATGGAAAAAGAATATGGTGAAGTCGATGGTTCAATTATGTTTAATTGAATCATTTCATCTAATTCTTTCTCGACTTGTGACTGAAAGTGTATAGGGATAGGATAAGGTCTAACCCTAATAGGATTATTGTCAGTAAGAATTATGTCATGTTCTATGACATGTGTGTGTCCAGGGATATCAGTGAGGACATCCTGGAATGTTTGTAACATCGACGAGACTTGTCGATGTTCCTCAACTGAAAGATTAGGAGAAATAGAAACGTTTTTCCAGGATTCCGTGGAATGTAGTGGAACCACTGGAAGAGGAAGATTGACATCAGAAAAAGTAGTTTCCTCATCCTGTATGACTGACAGGGATGAGTAATGACCATGAGGAACATGAGAATCTTCCGTTGCCTGGAAAATAGGCAGCAAATAGTCTGGACGTTCATGAAATTCCGTCAGCATGTTGATATGGAAAGTTTTATGTTTCCTATCAATATCGACCACATAGTCAACATCGGAAATTCTAGAGACTATTGCATACGGACCTTTCCATGCAATAAGAAGTCTATTTTCCCTACTGGGGAGTAGGACGAATGCTTTGTCGCCTGGACAAAGTTGTCGTAGACATCTATTCTTATTAGCAAACTGCCTTGCCTTTTCTTTAGCAATTTCAGATGACGAAGTAGCTAGTTTGCATGCCTCAATGATCTTTTGCCTCAGAGCAATGACATACTCATATGAGGATTGAGTGTCATCACTAATATCATCGGCAGTGATAAGATCGTGTAGTAAAGACATAGGGCCGCGCGGACGCGCGCCAAAGACAAGTTCAAAGGGAGAAAATCCTGTGTGTTCGTTTGGGACCTCTCTATAAGCAAAGAGAGCCGCGGGTAAAACCCTGTCCCAATCTTGAGGATGATCTTCAGTTATCTTACCAAGCAAAGTCTTGAGCGTTCTATTCAGACGCTCAACTAACCCATTAGACATAGGATGGTAGATACTACTGAGAGATCGTTCAATATGTAAGGTAGACATTACCTGTGACATAGTGTCAGATATGAGTTGAGTGCCATGGTCTGACAATATTTCTCTGGGGAACCCCAAGCGAGAAAATATCAACCAAAGAGCATCTGCGATATCTGTAGTAGATATGCTCTTAAGAGGGATAGCCTCTGGCCAACGTGTGCACATATCGACACATGTAAGGATAAACTGATGTCCTCTGGCCGACTTGACCTTAAAAGGGCCAATAATATCTATAGCCATTTTCTGAAATGGCCGAATAGGGATGTCGGCAGCCTGGATAGGCGCAGCATGTCGTGGTCCTCTAGATTTGACCTCCTGACATACCTTACACGATCGGCAGTAGAGACGTATGTCCTTGTTTACAAAAGGCCAAAAGAAAGCCGCAAGGACTCTCAACTTTGTACGGGAGAAACCCATATGTCCAGCACATTGCGAATCATGAGCATGTTGCAATATTTGCACTCTCATACTCTTAGGAACAAGAATTTGCGAATGTGCAGACGTTGTCGAGTCTTGTACCATACGTACAAGTACGCCGTTTTTCATGGCAATCCAAGATTTTCTATTTGTATTCTGATTTGGATCACCTTTTTTTTGCAAGAATGAAGAATGTTTTTAGAGAAGGATTTTCTTCTTGTAGTTTTATGAAAGAGTCACGAGAAATAACCAAGTGACTGTCTTGGCTATGCACTTCATTATTAATAGTCAATGAAGTTTGAGGTGTTTGTAGAGCTTGTGCTCTTGTGACCACTGCATTGGTAGCTTGCATATTATGATCTTCCCAAGCAGCAATCTGCTGTGGGGTACATTCCCTAACTCCATGAATACGACCAATAATAAGGTCCACAATAGGATTAGGTAAGAGACAAGCGTGCACATCTCCGGTAAAGAAAGGAGTGGCAATGTGAATTACGGCAGTAGGATATTTCTCTAGAGTGCCGCCAAATGTGACACATTTAATTACTTTTCCTGTAGCACAAGAGGGATCTACAAGAGTTTGTCTAACACCAATAGTGGTGCATCCGGAATCGAAAAGTAGTGAGACCGGAGTATCATTAACAAGACCCTTATGTAGGATTAGAGAACCTCTCCCGTCATGCGCAACTGCAGCAGGAAGAGCGGGAAGAGGGTGACCACAGCTCAAAGTAGTTACGGTAGTTGGTTCGAACAAAGTACTGCATTGGGGGCACTTGTTTGCTCTCTCAAAGTCAAAAGCAGAACATGTGACAACGTCAGAGTTCTTATTATCAACAACCTGATTACAGGCTCCCTGAGATTCTTGTTGTACAGAGTTAGCCTGCTGATATCTCTTCTTTTTTTTTGTATTGAGATCTACCGCGACTATTATTACCTCTGAAGTTATCAGAGTTATTATTATCTTTGAAGTTATTGTGTTCTCTATTGCCATTATTATCCTGGTTTGAACACCAGTTTCCATGATTATTATCATGTTCACATTGATGCGAACATCTATTGAATTGGTTTTGAGGTCTTCGCGAGGAATAGCCTCTGTTACCATATCCTCTTCTGAAATGTCTATAATTATTTGGTGCAAAATAACGAGGACTGTCAGCTCGTCTCCAGTTCTTCGCAGAAGAATCACCATGAAATTGATTTCCATAATTTTGAACGTAATTATGGTTACTCTTCCTATCAAAATTTTGTTGAGTACCCTTGAATTTACGAACAAAGTTTTGACCATATGGTGCTGCCGAAGCAACTGGCAAACCTTCTTTCACTTTAGAGTTACTAATGGTTATGTGAGGGTGCGCAGTTACATACTGGCAACAGAAATCTTCCATTTCTTTTATGGTTTTAGGTTTACGCTCATGAAGGAAAGCAAGGAAAGACTCATTGACAGAAGACATGACGTTGTCCCTAAGTATTAAGTCCATAAGTGCTTCATAAGTATGTTCTGTCTTTGACAGCTCAACCCAACGTAAAAAAGTAAGACGTATTTTTGCAATAAACTCGGAGAATTCTACTCCAGTTTCTGGCAACATATTTTTAAATTGCAAACGATAGCCGTCTTTATTAAGTTGGTACTTCTTTAACAAAGCTGCCCTGACAACTTCATAATTGTTCTTGTCAGGCTCATCTACCATGCTTAACATACTTACAACACTTCAGATCTATATTGGTACCTCACCAATTGGAAACGTTAATGAACATAAAACTCTAGGAATAGTCGTTGACCAGCATCTAAATTGGAACTCACATGTTCATGCACTGACCAAGCAAACGGCACAGAAAGTTTACCAGTTAGCTAAAATCAAACATTTCCTAGATGAAGATGCACGAAAATTGTTCTATATATCTCACATACAAACAAACCTTGACTATTGCTCCACAATCTGGGATGGTTGTTCTATGTCCAACACAAAAAGACTCCATTCACTACAAAAGCGTGCAGTGCGTCTAGTTTCTGACAACTGCCAAACACAGTGTGTAGATCTATTTAAAGATCTCAAAATACTGCCTCTAAGAAAGCGCTTTCTGTTCAACAAAGCTAAATTTGTTCACAAAATCCTGTCACAGAATGCTCCAACATATCTGTGGCCAATGTTCAAATACAATGAAAGACGCAGTCAACGCCTTAACAAAATACAAAGTGCCCAAGCCTAGGCTTGACTTATTCAAGAAAAGCTTAGCTTACTCTGCTGCTCATCTTTGGAACTATCTTCCACATTATCTAAAACATAACAACCTCAGTCCCTATTCATACAATCGTAAACTTTTCGAATACTTTATGAGTTCTGATTATCTGCCCCCCTAATGTGATTATTTTTCCGAACAAATGGTATAATATCGAGTGTAGGTTTAATGCTGATGTTAGTGCTTTTCAATATATTTTGTTTCATGGTAATACTTAGTTTGTACTTTTCAACATATTCTATTTCATGTTTATAATTAGATACTGTGAATGTGAGTATGCTATTATTTTACCTTTACAACGTTGAATTCCTTGAATTGATGGGTAAAATATATGTGAGAATAAATGAAATCAGTATAAAAGACGAGAGAAAGGAAGGGCAGAATGTCAGACGGGCCTGTGAGCCCAATTCTCAACCCTTTGAAAATAAAGTTCGTTCGTTCGTTCTCTCTTAGACGAACCTATGTTCCTATTTCTCAACACTTTGAAAACAAAATTCGTTCCCTCTCTCGCTGGCTCTCTCTCTCTCTCTCGCTTTCTCTCTCTCGCTTTCTCTCTCTCGCTTTCTCTCTCTCTCTCTCTCTCGCCTTCTCTCTCTCTCTCTCTTAGACGGGCCTAAGTTCCTTTCTCTCAACACTTTGAAAATAAAGTTCGTTCGCTCTCTTTCAGTCCCTATTCATACAATCGTAGACTTTTCGAATACTTTATTAGTTTTGATTACATGCCCCCCTAATCAGATTATCTTTTCTTATAATATCAATTGTAGGTTCTAATGACGATGTTTGTACTTTTCTACATATTTTATGTCATGTTTATAAGTAGTTAATGTTAATATGAGTGTGCTATTTTATTTTACTTTGCAACGTTGAATTCCTTGACATTGATATGTAAAATGCATATGGGAATAAATGAATTCAGTATGAAAGGTGAGAGAAAGGAAGGGCAGAATGTCAGACGGGCCTGCGTGCCCAATTCTCAACCCTTTGAAAATAAAGTTCGTTCGTTCGTTCGTTCGTTCGTACTTAGAGCTTCACCTTTTAGTATATTTGACAATTGATCAACATATAGCGATTTGTCTATGTTATGTGTTCTACATGACCGTTCAAATCTGTCAAGATAGAACGTTATGTCATCACATGAAGGACTAAATGCTGGTAGCTTAATCTTAAACGTGTGGAGTTTTCTCTCCTCAGCTTCTGCTTCTCTTTTTTGTTTTTCCATTTCCATCTGGAATTTCCTTTCATCTGCCTGCATCTGCAGTCTCAGATTCTCAGCATCTATTTTCCTTTGCTCAGCTTCTGCTTTATGTCTCTTTTCCTCAGACTTCAGCGTCTTGTTATATAGAGTAGTCGCATATTCCTCCAATTTATCACCGGTCTTTCCAAGGGATTTACCCTGCTCAATAAAGAACTCAAGTGTAGACATATTGTCTATTATTATGAGTCCAAAACCTGAAATAATTAACTATCTTATTTCAAACTTAATAATAACAAGTCTTAAATTAAGCACTTGAATATTCACTCATATTATATTATCCCAATCTCTGTGGGAAACAAGTTTTTGACCAAAGAACTTGTATATGCACTTTTATGAAAATATCATCAGTCAATTCTTAATCATAGGTAGACTTCCCATTCAGTAGTGCACAACACTATTCATCATTTATTTATCATCAGTGTAGCAATAGTGCATCAGCTTAATCCATTAATGAATTACCATAAGTGTAACTAATCACAATGTAAACAAAGTCACAATGTAAACAATAACAATGATCAGAAACAATATGAAAACATCCGCAGAAATCAACTAAATAAACAGCGAAAAATAAAGAAAGTATCACAAAGAATGTGATGATATCTGCGATAGAATTAAACAAAATACATGACACCAGACTGCCTAGATGAAGTTATCATGCTCGGAGATTTTAATGCCAGAGTTGGAAATGACCATGCTAGATGGGGTGGAGTTATCGGAAGATATGGAGAAGATACTCTCAATGACAATGGAAAGCGACTCCTTAGATTCTGCAGTGAGCAGAATCTGATCATAACAAACACAAAGTTCCCCCATAAGCGCATACATGCATACACTAGATGTGAACCAACAAAGAATGAGAAGTCAGTGATCGACTATGCCATTGTTCGGAGAAGCTCATTCAAATATGTCCGAGATGCTAGAGTCTGGAGGGGGCCAGAGATTGGAAGTGATCACTACCTGCTAACAATCAAAAGAACAACTGAAAGAGTTGCTCAGCCTAGGAACTGCCCAAAATCACGCAAGAAACCAAGTAAACGAGCAGGATAAATTAGCATTAGGACCTACAAGCTGAGAGAGCCAGAAATTAAGACCAGATATCAGGGGCTTATTGCTGCAGCGGTGAGCAACACAGAAGAACGACCTGATGACTTGGAAACCCTCTGGATTAAATTCAAGGATATCATAAAGACAGCTGCTGCAGAAGCATGCGGTGAAGTCCGACTTGGGAACAAGAGAAAGAGGACACCTTGGTGGACAGAGGAAGTCAAAGAGAAAATAAGAGAGAAGAAAATGGCATGGAAACAATACTTAGGAGCTAAAAACACAACAGGACAAATGGAAAAATATAGAGAATATGTGACACTCAGAACAGAAGCAAAGAACAAAGTGCTAGCAGCAAAACAGAAGTCCTGGGAAGAATTTGGAGAAAAGCTAGAAAGAGATGCACAAGAAAACCAGAAATTGTTCTATAAGACCCTAAAGAACATGAGGAAAGAAAAACAATGCCATCTCAAATTTATAAAGGACAAGCAAGGCAAATTGCTTACTGCCCCGAAGGAAGTACTGGAAAGATGGAAAGAATATTTCTCAGAACTCCTGGATGGTGAGCATGGTGAAGCATCAGAAATGATAAACACTAGCACAGAAGAGAAAACCAATGATGGTGAAGATGACATAAAGATGGAAGAATTGAAGGCAGCACTGGAGAAAATCAAGATGGGCAAAGCAGCAGGGCATGATGGTATAACACCAGAAATGGTTAAGTTCATGGGAGCATCAGGCGACCTATTACTCTTAAGGGTTTTACAGGCAGCGTGGTACAACAAGACCATACCAAAGGATTGGGAGATTGCCATCATAACACCAATTTTCAAAAAGGGTGACAATCGACAGTGTGGAAACCATAGAGGCATATCCCTTCTCAGTGTCCCTGGTAAATCTACTCTAGAATCCTAGAGCAGAGACTCCGACGCCTAGCTGAGCCACAATTGGATGAGGTCCAGTGCGGATTCCGAGCAAACCGAAGTACTCAAGACCTAATCTTCACACTCAGACAGCTGAGTGAAAAGGCCCTTGAGTATAAGAGTGAGATGCATCTTTGTTTCATAGATCTGGAAAAGGCGTTTGACAGGGTCCCCTGGAGCAAACTTTGGGACTGTTTGACAAGGAAGAATATTCCAGCACCTCTGATTCATGCTATACAGAGCTTCTACAAGTCTTGCAGAAATTATGTGAGGACAGCAAACCATAAGTCGGAAGAGTTCAGGACCACCACTGGTGTAAGACAAGGTGATATCCTATCACCTTACCTCTTCATACTCCTTATGGACGATGTCATCAAGGCATGTAAGGAGAGAACAAGAAAGTATTCAGTGGGGTACTGGAAGATGAGACAGGTCTATATTTCGGAGCTGGCATTTGCTGATGATGTTGCCCTGATTGCTAATCAGAGGCACATCTCCAATCCAACCTGCAAGTCTGGAAGGAAGAGCTGGAGAAGAGAGGGATGGTCATAAGCAGCTCTAAAACAAAATCCATGGTGATATCACGAGAAGAAAGAAAACATCAGATTAAGCTGGGAGAACAGGTCCTGGAGCAGGTCGACCAATTTAAATACCTCGGAGCTATTATAGACCGAAAGGGAGGCATCAAAGAAGAGTTGGCCACTCGAAAAGCAGCAGCTGGGAGACTTTTTCAGGCCATAAATCGAGGATTCCTCAGCAAGAAAGAGGTTGGTAAGAAAACGAAGATGGCTGTATATCGCTCCACCTATGTCCCAGTCTTGACATACGGATGCGAGTCATGGGCAATGACTACAACCCATAAAAGCCAGATCCAAACCTCAGAAATGAGGTATCTGAGGAAGGTGGTTGAAGTAACAAGAAGAGACATGGTACGCAACCAGACGATACGTCAAGGCCTTAAATCCTACCCCCTGCAGACCCAAGTAGAACAGTCCCAATTAAGATGGTTTGGCCATGTTTGCAGAATGGGAGAAAATCGGATACCACGACAAGCATGGGAAACAAAGAGCCAAGGATCCAGACCCCGAGGACGACCCAGAGTCCGCTGGGAGGACAACATTAGACAATCTTTGAAGGATCGAGGACTAGAATGGAACCAGGCCAGGAGGAAGACAGCCGATAGGATAGTCTGGCGCTCTCTCTTCCAAACCTCTACAACTCACGGTAGAAGGGGAACGACTAAGTAAGTAAGTAAGTACATGACACCACAGTGTATAAACATAAATGGTGTATAAAACTAAACACACCCGTGTGTTACCGGGGCCCGAAAGAGGAGCAAAGAATAGTAACACTGTCCCCTGCCAAGCATGTCGTAGAAAGCGACTAAGGAGGGTTGGGCATGGGGCCGGTTACCCCATCCTGTAAAAAATTTAAACCACAAAAAACTTCAATAAATATGGACAAGTCAAATAAAGAAAATAAAACACAGCCATCCAAGACAGGGGAAGGTCCTCTCGTGGGGAGGCGTATGATGCAACACAGAGAAAACCGAAAGGAGTCTGTGATGCTGACTAACCTTCTTTCTTCTAGGAGAACTTCCAGATTTGGCACCTGGAATGTTCGGACATTAAACGAACAAGGGAAAGTGGCGCAAGTGGCAGCAGAAATGAGGGAATACAAAATCGAGGTTTTGGGAATGTGTGAAACAAAGTGGAAGGGGGTAGACAGGAAGAAACTCATCACAGGTGAATTGGTGCTGTCCTCAGGACATGAAGACGAAAGTTCACACCACAGTGAAGGGGTAGCTCTTATGTTATCTAAAGAAGCACAGAAAGCACTCATTGATTGGGAAGCTGTTGGACCCAGAATAATAACAGCTACTTTCAAAACAGCTAAAAAGAAAATTCATGTAAATGTCATCCAATGTTATGCACCAACTAATGACAAAGAAGAGTCTGTGAAAGAAGCATTTTATACTAAACTACAGGAAATTATGGATAAAGTAAAAAGAAGAGACATCACAATTTTGATGGGTGACATGAATGCAAAGATAGGTACAGTCAACACCGGATTTGAAGAAGTCATGGGAAAACATGGGCTAGGAGTAATGAATGAAAATGGAGAACTATTCGCAAACTTCTGTGCTTCAAATCAACTGGCTATAGGAGGAAGCATGTTTCCACATAAGAGAATACACAAGGCAACATGGATATCACCAGACCATAGAACAGAAAACCAGATTGATCATATATGCATAAACAAGAAGTTTAGATCATCATTGCAGGATGTAAAGGTATATAGAGGAGCAGATGTGGCATCAGATCACCATCTTCTGATAGCCAAAGTAAAAATGAAACTCAAGAGATATGCAACAATGCAAAATTATAGACAACAGTATAATGTAGGACAGCTAAGAAATCAAGAAACAAGAGACAAATTTGCGGTCACAGTATCCAACAAATTCCAAGTGCTCCAACAGCTGGAAGATGTAGAGAATACAGAAGACTATTGGCAGCAGGTCAAAACTGTATGGAAGGAGACATGTGAAGAAATACTGGGGAAAAGGGAAAGACAACAAAAAGCATGGATAACAACAGAAACCATCAATAAGATAAAAGACAGAAAAAACAAGAAAGCAGAGTTAAACACAAGCAAAACCAGAAGTTCCAAAGCCAAGGCTCAAGAAGTGTACACAGAAGCAAACAAAGAAGTAAAAAGAAGTATCAAAAGAGACAAGAGGAAGTATATTGAGGAGTTGGCAAGAGAGGCAGAAGATGCTGCAGCCAAAGGAAATATGAGAGAACTGTATAGAAGCACAAAGAAGCTAATAGGGAAATACAAGCAAACAAGTTGCCTCATAAAAGACAAGAATGGGAAACTGCTCAGCAATATACAAGAGCAAATGAAGAGGTGGACAGAATATTTTGGGGACCTTCTCAATAGACCAGCTCCACAAAACCCGCCGGACATCCAGCCAGCAGAAGAAGAGCTACAAATTAACGGTGAAAGACCAACGAAGGAAGAAATAAAGAAAGCCATAAAGCTTCTAAGAGATGGAAAAGCGTCTGGACCTGATGGCATTCCAGCAGAGGCCATCAAAGCAGAAATCGACACGGCTACAGAGATGTTATATAAATTACTTGGTAAATTCTGGGAAAAGGAAGAGATACCAGCAGAATGGAAGGAAGGATATCTGGTTAAGTTGCCTAAGAAGGGAAATTTACAAGAGTGCACAAATTATAGAGGAATAATGTTACTATCAGTGCCAGGAAAAGTATTAAACAGGATTATCCTTGAGAGATTAAAAGAGTCCATAGACAAGAAACTGAGAGATGAACAAGCAGGTTTTCGACAAAACAGATCATGTACAGACCAGATAGCCATTTTGAGAATAATAGTTGAACAAAGTCTGGAATGGAATTCACCACTATACATCGGATTTGTGGACTACGAAAAGGCATTTGACAGTGTAGACAGAGAATCACTTTGGAAATTGTTGAGGCATTATGGAGTTCCCCTGAAGATCATTAATTTAATAAAGAAAACATATGAAGACATGACATGCAGAGTTCTTCATGAAGGACAGCTTACAGAACCGTTTGGGATAAGAACAGGAGTGCGACAGGGATGCCTCTTGTCTCCATTTCTTTTCTTGCTGGCAATAGATTGGGTTATGAGATCATCGGCAACACACAACAGAAATGGAATCCAGTGGACTCTGACTAAGCAGTTGGATGATCTGGATTTTGCTGATGACTTGGCTCTTCTGTCCCATAGCCGTAATCAGATGCAGGACAAATTGAAAACACTCGATGAGAGGTCACAGCAACTGGGTCTGAAAATACACAGGGAAAAGACAAAAATAATGCGAATAAATGCAGGTAATAATAACAGGGTTGAACTTGAAGAAACACCAATACAAGATGTAGAATCATACACATATCTTGGCAGTAATATAGACAAAGTTGGAGGGACAGACAGCGATATCAAAATAAGAATACAAAAGGCAAGAGGAGCTTTCATTGCATTGGGAAATATATGGAGATCAAGAGAAATAGGATCCAACACGAAAATAAGAATCTTCAACTCAAATGTGAAGTCAGTCCTATTGTATGGCTCTGAGACATGGAGAACAACAAAGACAACAACCAAAAAGCTACAGACTTTCATAAATGGGTGCTTGCGTAGAATAGAGGGATTAAAATGGTATGATAAGGTTACCAACGTGGAACTGATGACAAGAACTAGACAAGTGCCAGTGGAACAAGAAATGAGAAGAAGACGATGGCGATGGATAGGACACACACTGAGGAAACCTGTTGATAGCATTACAAGGCAGTCCTTGTTCTGGAACCCCCAGGGCAAGAGAGGCAGAGGAAGACCAAGAAGTACATGGAGAAGAGAGTTGGAAACAGAGGTGAAAATGATGAGAACATGGAAATAACTTGAGATGATGGCACGTGACAGGAGGACTTGGCATGTGTTTGTTGAAGGCCTATGCTCCTTTGGGAGTGGAGGGTTATGAATGAATGAAAAACTAAACAATAGAAAAGAGGAGACCTACAATTTACAAACAAATCAAAACAAAACTCAAGAATGCGAAAAATAACGAAAACAAAACTGCACATGTCGTCACAACTAACGTAAATAGCAATGGATATTGCTAACAATTTCCAATTAAGGAAATTGCTCTGTTCCTAACGACACGCTCTCAATAGACAACCTCTGTTACGTGGTATGATCTAAAAGGAGACACCACCCAACCGAAAACCCACTGAGATGTAAATATATAAATATACAAATAACATATAAACAAATAACATATAACAATATGAGAAAAGAATGTGAAGAAACAGAAGGCTCAGTAGAAGTACAAGGGCATAGTTTACAAACAAAACAGGCCACTTAACTTATGGACATCTAACCGTCAGCAGAGCAAAGAACATGTGAAGATCAGCATTCTATGGACAGAACATCCAACGTTGATCGGACATGTTGATCTTGCGTGGTAACTGCCAGGACGATGGTAGAACTTGAGCTCCTGATAATCGTACAAGTAGAGTTGTTACGGTACTTGGCCTTCTTATCCAAAAGTAACTTGATTTAATACGGAGCTTGTCTTTCTCAATACAAGAACCCGTAAGTACCGGCATTTGACCTTCTCATAGAACAGTAGCTTGATGCCTAGATAGCAGCAACTGATTCAACCACAGCAGCAACTTGATAAATGGACAGCAGCAACTTGATTCTCGAAGGAACGTTACAGCTCTTAATATATGCTGCAACGCCGGGTACATTCATTTTCTTGATTTAGGATCATCCAAAAATTCCAAGTCCAAAAAGATACCGTGCAACGAAGAGTAGTATCAGGCTTCTGTTAGTAGATGTCTTGTAGAATGTAGCGGGTAAGAGACCCCGTGTATGCTGGCACCAGACCAAACCAGCTTATGGCCACCAAATGTTGAGAGTGATATTTTGATGATGTGGAAGATGTAGAGTATCACCCTCAGACACCAGAGATGATGGAGGCGTAGAACTAAGGTGTCTTTGGTCTGGTTTGTGTATACGTGTTGTAGGTGTGTAGCTAAACAGTTAGCAGGACAGTCCACACAGGACGTCAAATAAACACACGACGTGGAAGTTAATTAATCTTGTAACAGCTGGTTACGTTTCCAAACATTTATTCACGCCACAATAGTTACGATGACATTGACGATCAATCACAAGCAATGTACAGCATATCAATCAGTATAGGGTAAGGTTCCCTCAATAAATGTGCATTCAAATAAGCTGATCTCATGGATCTGATAGCTTCAGCAGATTCAGCTCAAACATCAAAGATATGCGAGTTAATCAACTCTTTTCTGATACTAGTAGATCAGATATGTAGGCATGTTTAAATACCAGCCGCACGAGCATGGCGGACTATGAACTCAGTTCACGTTGACCTTCTGTGGACATATTTTATAAGTCTAACCTTCGTAAAGGCGTCTTCGCTGGCATGACGAAGTTCGAGGAACATAATATTAATTGTTCTGTGAGCATGAGTAGCCTGAACCATAGATATATTAGGCATTGAGATATCTGGTGTGCTTCTATTAATAAAGTCTCTCCCCGCCTGACAGTGCGAAACGAGTCGAACAATAATGTCTAACCTCTCAGACTACAGGACAAAATAGGAAGAGCAGTTTTACCTTTATGTTCGAAAAACACCACAATTCCAACCGTCTCCAGACGTTAGAATTACACACATGGGATTAATATGAATAAACTTGCCATCAACATCACAGAAGTTCCTTTCCCATGATGAAAGAATACTCGGGGACACAAGAACATATCTTGCCCCGACCGAATTCTGCCACACACTCCTCTGGGCGGAAGCTTGCTCAATCTCCAACCAAAAGACAGACATGCGCAGAGAACCATTCCCGTGAGAACAGTTCAGAAAAGTACGTAGCTAAGATCCTATACTGAGAACGACATATAAAATCGAGCCTTATAAGGAAAGCAATAGCAACATTGCAGGTTGCCAACCATTTCTAAGAAAAGTAGACCTGTACGCTCCTTAAAAGGACATGAACCGAGATCGGTATGACATTATACGGGCAACCTTCGGTCACAAGAAACGATAACTACACAAAGTAAAACAGTGAGTTCATTTCCCGAGTTCTATCCCCTTGCATAAGGAAAAATTAGCGTACACTGTTAACGTTGCATAATTCGTATGCAACAATGTTCTGGATAAAGTCTGTTACGGAAGAAATCCAACATCTCATTTGCTCGGAAGTGGAAGTCATCGTCGTCTTGGCATAAACGGCGGAGGCGGAGAAGTTGTGAAAAAGGAAGGGAGTCACGACAGGCCCGAGGATGAGAAGAGGTATACAGGAGGTAGCTGTGGGCATCTGTCGGCTTTAGTAACAATGCATCCTATCACAATGTTGTAGCTCAGGAAGACAAAGTACCAACTTCCTCAAGCACAAAAGATGAAATAAGAACTTGGCTACGAAATGAAAATGTCAATGTCGACAATACCTATTTGAAACCTGAATTGTTACAGCTTGTGAAACAGACAAAGAAGACTAATGTGTATTGCGTTGACAAAATAATTGAATCATATGGTCACACCTCTCTTCGACTACCACCTTATCATTCGCATCTTAACCCAATAGAGTTACTTTGGGCTAAAATCAAAGGACAGGTTGCAGCACAGAACACCACATTTAAAATGAGCGACGTGAAAGTTCTTACACATGATAACCTAAAAAAGATAGATTTTCAATTCTGGAAGAAATGTGTAGATCATGAGACTGTTAAAGTCAGTTTGTTTTAAGCTTTCGATGTAAACTTTTTTATACTATGGTCTAAGGGAGTTAGCAGGTTGTAATACTTTTTGAGACAGGTCTGATTTAGTTGTTATCTCCCTTGACTTGCCATTTGATCATTTAAGATTTTCTGTTCGAAGAATTTTCTTGAACAGTTTTCGAGAACATTAGCTCGTGTGAGCTAAACTCACGTCACGCGATTATCCGCGCATGCGTGAATGATTTGGCGGGAACTGATATGCGATATCTCGTGACAGTTCGCTATGGCGCTTGACCAGGGAGGTCAGCCATGTTTCTCTGCCTGTGTGAACGGGGAACAAAGTCCTCTGTGTGATAAAAAAATTTGTGAGATTTTTCCCCTGCTATAATTCTTACATATTTCCGAGAGCCAAGGATGACGTACGTTTGTGGTGTTTTATTCTTGGATGACAGTGAAGGTAAAAATACCCTTTAAACTATTTTTCTGTAGCCAAGAACTTTGTATTATGATGCTACCAGCCCAAGATGGTTGGCTGACATTGAGGTGACTTTCTCCTGGTGCGGAGGAGAGTTTATGAGAATATTGATATTGTTATCTTGCCAAAGATTTACATGATTTATTTGTCAGAGGGAACACAGAGAATATTATATGGAAGCCCGACACTTATGCGGCTTATATTGGCAAAGAATTATATGACTTTTTTGTCAGAGGGAACACAGAGTATATTATACGGAAGCCCGACACTTATGCAGCTTATATTGGCAAAGAATTATATGACTTGTTTGTCAGGAGAAAACACAGAGAATATTATACATTTGGGAGCCGGACACTTATGCGGCATAATTTTGCCAGAGTTTCTGTGGTACTAGAAGCAGTGAACTGATGTTATCTACATGATGTTGATGTGCTTGAACCTTGTCCTAATGACAGTACGTTTGTTTGATGTCAATGTGATGTTATCGTAATAAATCGTTGGAAATGAAAAATATCGTTTCAACGCTCCATGACTTCTGCATGTGGTATGAAGGGTGTGTATAATGTGATTAGTTGGTCAAGAACTACACCCATTCGCGTATATTGCCTTATCTATACACACACGCCATGTCGGCCACCTGTGTAAGCCCGACCTAGCTGAATGACTTCATCAGCGGCACCTTCTTCTTGAACATACCATACCATCAGTTTACATCCTGCAGCAGTGATGGCCTGTGTGGCATGCTGATGTCGTTGAAGATTATAACATTAACATTATTATCATCTTCCTGACACTACCACCACTTCCCCCCTTGCAACAGTGGTGGCCACACAACATCATCATCATCTTCTTCCTGGATACTTCCATCTATCAACAGTGCTCCATGAAGAAGAAGAATACTGGCAACGTGATGGATTACAGTTTATTCAGCCATTAACAGTTGTTAATCTAATGGAATCGTCAGATACGGACTGAGATAAATGTAACTTAATTGAGATATCAAAAACATAAAACAATGTAATTATGCTCCTTCAAAACAAGAAGAAATAGTGCAGGTATACATGTAAAATTTACCGTGTCGTATGCAATATAGTTTTGAATAAAATTTCTTTCCCCCCACGTTTCAGATTTAGATGTATCACTACTTATAGCTGTTTCCTGTGCGGTGAGCAGATATGGATACGCCTCTGATCCTACTTTTGACATTTATGACGTAGTATACTGTAAAATTTAATTTTTAAGCCGTGCTTCTTGTAAGATTCGGAAAAGATCAAAGGAATTTACGGTTTTGAAGAATGCAGAATCGATATTGACTTAACAACAACATATTTGTAACGTCATGGATAATATAAGACTACATGCAAAAAACAAATTTCAAAGTTAAACATCAATTTATAGTAAGAAGTAAGAGTATTGATACAAAAGGGTTGATATAAAATTGTAAACAAATTATAACATATGCATTGCTACCTAGATTAATCGAGTCCCCGGACAGTTTACTTTATCCTGATCTTTGCAAAAAGTGCAGTTTACTTTATTTAAACACAGTCTGCTCGGAACGCAAAGAAATATCTTTTTTATTTTAACCACAGTTAGGGTAGAAAATTAATATCTACACATGACAATTAAAGAAAGGTCCACGCTGAGACTCAGTGTGTGAGGATAGCCTTTCTTTCTTAGTACAAAGAACGTAAAGGTGCTGGCGGAGAGAATGCACCAGGGCGGGACCCTTAGTTGCAAGCTGGTTTGAAAAACAGCTTTAAGTTAGTAGATTTGTCATTGCTTGGTGTTTATGCTGGACAGGTTTGCGTGGGCAGGGGTTAGACGAAAGCAGACACCCTGGTCCTCCAGGTTGGGGGTTTTAGCATAGGGCTGACACCCCTGTTTATGTAAAAAACATTGAAGTTACGGAAACAACAACGAATAAACAAACTTTGCTGCGGGATGGACATCTGGAGTCTGAGGCTCGTATGACTGTCAGTGGTGAAAGCCGAAAGGAAGCCACTGACATGAGAACGGACATCATGACCGCAAAACATGATTCAAGAATTGGATTTTGGAATGTCAGGACAATGAATGAGACGAGTAAGCTAAAACAGGTCACGGCAGAAATGAGAAACTATAGGTTACATATTCTAGGGATAAGCGAGAGCAGATGGACAGGGGCAGGAAGAGTTAAAACAGCAACAGGAGAAACAGTACTTTACTCTGGAAGAGAGGATGGACAACACAATGAAGGTGTAGCCATTATTCTACAGAAAGGAATAGAAAGGACATTACTGGAATGGAAACCCATCAACAACAGACTGATAAGATTAAGATTGAGAGGTAGATTCACCAATACTACAATAATACAATGCTATGCACCAACGAATGACAGCGATGAAGAGGTCAAGGATGAATTCTATCAACAACTGCAGAAAGAAATGGAAGACACACCTAGATATGATCTTATTATAGTAATGGGAGACCTCAATGCGAAAGTTGGTACACACAATACATATAATGAAAGAGTAATGGGGAAATGCGGCAGCGGAACAGCAAACGAAAATGGGGATAAATTAATAAGTTTCTGTAGTACTAACAACCTGGTCATTGGAGGAACACTTTTCCCACATAAAGAAATTCACAAATTAACATGGGAATCACCAAATGGTCGGGACAGAAACCAGATAGACCACATCATGATTAACGGTAGATGGAGACATGCATTGCAAGATGTGAAGGTAAGAAGAAATGCAGATGTGGGAAGTGATCACCATTTAGTAGTAGCAAAACTGAAAGTGAAACTAAGAAGGGCTGTACCAACTGTATCTACACAGACATAAAGAAACGATATCAATTTGCCAAAAGTCAGGAAAAGACATTTGAAAGACGGTTTGCATCAGCAAATTGAAGGACCTCCTTACCAGAAAAAGCTTATCACCAGAAATATTAAATACCATAACACTGAGAAAGGAAATGAAAAGAAAGAAAACAGAAGCGAAGTCCCACAGGTTAAAGCAACTATATAGCGAACAGTACAATCAGCTGGACAAGGAAGTTAAACGCCAAACCCGAGACAACAAAAGGAATTTCCTAGACGATCTTGCAAGACAGGCAGAAGTGGCAGCACTGAGAAATGAACAAAGCACAGTATACAAAATAACTAAATTCATCAGCGGAAAACGAGGTGCAAACAATATTACATTAGTAAGAGATAAGCAAGGAAACCTCATCACGACAGCAGAGGGACAGGAAACAAGATGGGCAGAGCACTTCAGAGAAACTCTGAACAAGGAACCACCAGAGACACAATTAAATGTTCCTGAGGCTGAAAATGATCTAGATGTTAATACAGACATCAAACGAAAAGAAGAAATCATCACACCATCAAAGGGTTAAAGAATGGAAAAGCTCCTGGTCATGATAACTTAAATGCAGAGCTATTTAAGACAGACCCAGAGCTAGCAGCAGAACTATTATAACCACTATTTGCACAAGTCTGGAAAACAGGGACAACACCAACAGAGTGGAGAAAAGGAATAATTGTCAAATTGCCCATGAAGGGAGATCTTGCAGACTGCAATAATTGGAGAGGAATAACTCTTCTCTCAGTTCCCAGCAAAATACTAGGCAGGATAATTATACAGAGAATCTCAAAAGCAGTAGACCACAAACTGAGGAAAGAACAAGCAGGATTTAGAAAGAACAGAAGATGTGTAGATCATATATTTACCCTCAGGAACATTATAGAGCAGTGCTCAGAATGGCAAAGACAGCTGTACATTAATTTCGTTGATTTTGAAAAGGCTTTTGACAGTATACATAGGGACAGTTTATGGAAAATACTGAGGGCTTATGGAATTCCAAGCTGCATAGTGTCAATCATAAAAAGCCTCTATGCCAACTTTACGTGTAGTCTTGGGCAGAGCAACCTAACCGTTGAGGTGAAGACAGGAGTACGACAGGGATGCCCCTTATCAACCACTCTATTTTTAACAGTCATAGGCTGGGTGATGCGCCAGAAAACAGAGAGCAGTCCAAGAGGAACAAGATGGACTACATTTTCTACATTGGAAGATCTGGAATATGCAGATGACATTGCACTACTAGCACATTCACATCAACACATCCAGGAAAAAACGGATAGACTAAACAAGTTTAGCCAACAGGTGGGCTTGAACATCAATTTAAAGAAGTCAGAGGTCATGACGCTCAATGTGAGCAACCCTGAGCCCATATCAGTAAGGAATCAGCAACTGGTACAGACAGACACCTTCACATACCTAGGATGCATAGTAACACCAGATGGGGGGCAGGCAAAGACATCAACATCAGAATGAATAAGGCAAGAACAGCCTTCTTTAGCCTAAACAACATCTGGAAGTCCTCTCAATACAGCACAAGCACAAAATTAAGATTATATCAGAGCTGTGTGCTTTCTGTGCTTCTCTATGGTGCGGAATGCTCGAGAGTTACAGAGAAGGAAATGTCGAAAGTGTCCTCTTTTCACACAACATGCCTAAGAAAAATTCACCGAATCTTTTGGCCGAATACCATCACCAATGAAGATCTGCTTACTCTGAGCAAGCAAGAGGACATGCACACCATCATAGCTGGCAGACGCTGGAGCTGGGTTGGCCATGTCCTCAGAAGAGACCCCAATGCCATCACAAGAACAGCTATGCTTTGGACCCCTGAAGGAAAACGAAAGAGAGGCCGACCTAAAACAACCTGGCGGAGGACTGTGGAGGCTGAGATGCAAAGAATGAACCAGAGTTGGGGCACTGTACGAAGGATGGCCACCGACCGAGCAAAGTGGAATCAATTTGTTGTTGCCCTACAAGACGCCACTAGGCGTGATGGCCACTGACTGCTTTGACGGTCGGCGGCTAAGGATCAAAGAAGGAGAAGAAGTCACCTAAATATACATCAAATCATCTCAAGTGGTCTACACACATATATCACGATCGAACAGTTACCGATCCCAGGTTTTTTTCCACTGTTATACTTACTTACTTAGTCGTTCCCCTTCTACCGTGAGGTGTAGAGGTTTGGAAGAGAGAGCGCCAGACTATCCTATCGGCTGTCTTCCTCCTGGCCTGGTTCCATTCTAGTCCTCGATCCTTCAAAGATTGTCTAATGTTGTCCTCCCAGCGGACTCTGGGTCGTCCTGGGGGTCTGGATCCTTGGCTCTTTGTTTCCCATGCTTGTCGTGGTATCCGATCTTCTCCCATTCTGCAGACATGGCCAAACCATCTTAATTGGGACTGTTCTACTTGGGTCTGCAGGGGGTAGGATTTAAGGCCTTGACGTATCGTCTGGTTGCGTACCATGTCTCTTCTTGTTACTTCAACCACCTTCCTCAGATACCTCATTTCTGAGGTTTGGATCTGGCTTTTATGGGTTGTATCCACTGTTATAACCATGAAGGTCAGAAACAAATAACAGCACTCATGTTAACATTAGGAGCCGCGCTAGCGTAGTGGTTACAACACCGCTCTGGCGACCGGGTGATTCAGGATCAAACCCGGGCGACGGCATTTGAGGATTTTTCGTCGACCGGGAATTGGACTGGATTAACTCGAGACCTGGCGAGTACATTTGAAGGAGTGCCGTCGACCAGGGATTGGCGGCTCCTGAGCCGACCCAGCTGTTTTGGGCAGTGATGCCACAGCTGGGTATTTCTTACTAGATCTGGGTTTTCGGGCTTCCGTCTGGGTATCTGGGTAATTTTTTTCAAAATCTGCATTAATCTGGGTATATTTGACAATTGGCATTTACAATGTATGTATATTCTGTGCACTGAGCATTATACATTATATGTATATTATAATTAAATGTCAAACATTATGTGCTATCTATTTTTTATTCCACTTAAATTTAATTCTTGTTTTTAACCACGTCAATGACGTTGTTTTTTGACTCGTTTACATCAGCTCAAACTGGCATATACATTGTGTTGGGGAAAAAAAAGCTATTACAAGTTTTTCATCAAACCAAAAGAGCCCTGTCTCCAAGATAAAATTGCTAAAGCGGAGATACTGTTGTCGGCTTTCATGGCAGAACATAATACTCCGTTTTCGCAAGCTGATCATTTGATTGAATGTTGCAAGCAGATATTTCCAGACAGCCCAATTGCTCAAAAAATGTCATTGAAGCGTACCAAGGCTGCCTATGTGATGCAGTACGGCATTGCTCATTTTGAGCGGCTTGAAGTTATAAACATTTGCAGAAATCAGAAATTTTCTACACTCGTTGATGAGAGTACTGATATTTCTACGAACCAGATGTTGGCAGTCGTTGTGCGATTCTGTGACACAAAAAAAGTAGTTGATTCACTGATAGACCTTATTGAGGTAGAGGATGGGACTGGTCTTGGCATGTTTACAACTGTTAAGAAATTGTTGAGCACGCATGAAATCCCGCTTAGTAACGTCATTGGTTTTGCTGCAGACAACTGTGCCACTATGATGGGGACTGCAAGTGGTTTGCAGGCACATCTGAAGAAAGAGATTCCACATGTCTTTGTTCTCGGCTGTGTTTGTCATTCATTTGCACTTTGTACAAATGCTGCCAGCAACCACCTACCATCTTAGCAGCGCAGTTTAAACAGTTGTTTCAGAAGAGAGCCTTGATCGTCTGTCTGATCAATGGCGAGAACTGGCATCGTACCGAAAAGATCTTGGACATCTAGTGGATGAGAATCCGCCCACATTCTGGCTGGACTGTAACAAGTAACAGATGCTAATAACCAGAAGAAATTTGATGTTTTGGCTGACCTCGTGTGCACGCTTATGGCACTACCTCATTCCTCGGCATGCGTCGAAAGAGTGTTTTCGAAGGTTAACTTAGTTAAAACTAAACAAACCAACAAGCTTTTGTGTGAAACAGTTTCCAATCGAATACTAGCCAAGCAAGCAAGCAGTTGCCAAAGATGGAGTTTGTCATAAGTTTTAATCCTAGTAAATGCGTGGTTGAAGATGTGCGTGAAGGACGTTGTCGGCAGAGATATGCAAAGATTTTGGAACTTCACAATCAAGATTCCACGTTGTCAATTCATGCATATGATCTTGACGAAGGAGAAGTTGTCGACATGGATGCCGAGTCTCTGACAAGTGACATTTTTCAACAGTAACAAGTTACAACTAGCATTTTATATTTAATTTGAGGAACATTTTGTTAATGTAACTAATGTAAGTATATTACTGTTAAAATATCTCATTTTCAAGAGTTCATATATTGGGGTGTTATTAAAATCATTTTTATTTAATTGTGAATTTTTGGTAATAAAAAAAAAATAATAAAAATGAAGAAATACATAAAAATTGATAGCAGACAGATTATTTGTGCTAAAGATGCACATAAAACATTATGTAAGCATCGTGTATCCCGTGTATTTGAGGCATAAAATAATCTGGGTATTTCTGGGGTTTTTTAAGAAGAACATCTGGGTTTATCTCTAGAACTTGAGTGGCAACGCTGGTTTTGGGTACCTCCGAAATCGGAGAGTATTTGCCTGAATGGCGAGGGACACCTGTCTCTGTACAAGTAAAAAGGGATACTCACGTAAAATCAATGTCAGGTTAGACATAGTAATAACCTGAGATTTCGCCCTGAGTATTAGCGGGCGAACGCAAAAAAAAAAAAAAATGTTAACATGTAGTTCACAGCTGTCATTCATAAAGGACTTATTTATTAGTTACATTAGCATTGATACAGCATACTAAAAGTGTCACGTAAGTTGTGCGAACGTCAAACAAAGTTGTAATATTTTGTTTTTGTATCCTGATGTTGGCAAGACGAGTAAATTAATAATTCCGAGTCACCTAAAGTTTATTTTTAACTGGCATAAACTGTCGAAATTATTTTATGTTTTCATCACATAGCGGGGCTTACATGATAGCAACCTCCAGTATGAGAATGGTGTTAGACGCTTCTGCAGCCTTAAGGTGACTGTCTGAGACTTCATTAACAAGGGCAGTTACTGTATCAGACTCACAATCCATGCTTTGGAAGGTTCCGGCATGAATGGAAAACCTCCATAGATGCCTGGAATCTTCAGGAACTGGTGTGGATCTACTGTGGATAATTGTGCTGTGCTTTTTCTGCTGCATGTCCTCACACATAACGGCATGAATTCTCCTGTAGTTATTTATCTGGATGTATTGGTTATAAAGCTATGGAGCAACGTGTAAAAAAAGGCACAGGCTGAAGTGAAAAAAGGGCAAATAGACTGAAATTTAGCTAATTAATTAACAATAGCTTTATCAAAGCATGTTAGATGTACGGAACATTTTTTTAAAATTTTGCCTTGGTACATATTAAAATATAACAAAAATAAAAATGAACGTTCTTTTACTCTTCTTCTTCTTCTTCTTCTTGCGATCGCATCTTTGATGATTACACCGTTAGACGAGTTCTCATGATGAATTCGATTGTTGTTTGAAGTTCCTCTTTAACTCCATATAGCTTTGAGTTTAGTGTTGTGCCATTGGGCCAGTATATCTTTCTTAACTGGTCATACAGAGGACAATCCTGTAGAACATGCTCAGCAGTTTGTTCGTTTAGTCCACATGTGCACAGTGGTGAAGCAGACAATCGTAGCTTGTGCATGTGTTTATTTAGTTTGTTATGCCCTGTCCTGAGGCGCAAAATAGTTATCTGTCCCTGCCGGTCGAGAGTGTGATAGTCGTCTTTGGGTTGGTTCTGTTCTCTTCTGATAGTCTGGATAGCTCTCTTTTTCTCAAAGTATGTGACTTCATTATCTTCTTGTTCACATTCTCCTCCCTTTTTTGCAAGTTTATCTGCCTTTTCATTTCCGGGTACACCACAATGAGATGGTACCCACTGAAGTATGGTTCTCTTTTTGGCAGCTACCTTGTTTAGTTCATTTCTCAGATGCGGGAGTTTACCACCCTTGAGAGCTTGCAGGACAGACAGTGCATCTGTGAGGATGACTACCTGGTGGCAGTCAGAGTTGGTGTTATAAATCATATTTGCAGCTTGCTCTAGAGCTTGAACCTCAGCTGTATAGTTGGAACAGAATTTACCAGTGGGGATGTGCCTAGTCTCATAGTGGTTGTCAGGATATGAGATAAAGATACCGGCACCTCCATTCCTAACAGCATTAGTTATAATTAGGATAGGCCTACATGTTTTCATTTCCAGATAACATGAATAACCGCGGATACATGAAAGTGGCATCACATCTGTCAAATCACTTTAATTAAGATAAATGAAAATTACCAATTTTGTGCATAGGCCTATGTTTAAAAAAAAATGTAAATTAAATTTTAAACAAAATCGAAACAAACAAACGAGATAAAACAACAAACCCCAACAACAACAAAAATAGTAAAGGGGTGGGGGTGTAAAGGCCTGCTGTTTTCGGTTAGATATTTAATAGATTTTCACTTATCATAAGTATTATAAGAATATTTTCATACCTTCACCCTCCCAATTACTATATATTAGCTTTTGTTCTAGTTAAATATTGTTTGACTATATTATGTATGCATTTAGAACTTTGACTTGGTAAATATACATAGCTTAGGCATAGGCTACTCATGTTATTTTTTTGTTCCATTTTTTTTTCTTTACAGAAAAGAGCACAACTCCAAGGAGCAGTTTTACCCTCAGAAACATCAAAACCATCTAACACTACTCCCTCGGACACATATTCTCTTCTGTGGTAGTTTTTATTCAGCTTTATTTCAAGACCTGAAAGAAATTCAGATTGGTGCATTTGGAACAGTAGCTGAAAATAGGAAGCATTTTCCTGAAGCACTGAAGAAAAAGCAACTCAAATTGAAAAAGGCAATTCATCCTGTGTTTTGTGCGACAGAAGTCATCTCAGACCTAAGAATCTTTTATATTTGGACATGCTCCCTAATATAAAACGACTAGGTTGCCAAAACGAGGCAAAACCTTATTTTAAAAAAACCCGATAAGGCATGCCGACAGCCACCTAGCATGATACGGAAATATTTAACCTTATATCTACTGTTCACTCCAATGATAATACAAACAAGACAGTTAGAAAGACAAATTCATTAGGGCAGAACAATTCCCAAGCCAGTGCTTGCAGAAAAATACAGAAAAAGTATGGGAGGTGTCGACCACTTCTGCCAACTAGGTGCAAGCTACCCCTACACACACAGATCCTATTTTTATATCATTTCTTAGCTGAAACTGCCCTGGTCAATGGGCACATAACCTACAACACTGATCAAAGCAAAGATCAGGATGTCAGTCTGACTCTTATTGAACCTGCTATTCTTCGACACAATGTGACACCTTCAAAACCACAGGTCACAACAGCATGACTTGCTGAGCACCACTTCATTGATAAATATGAAAGGGCAAGGTACAAACCAGACTGTAAAGCGTGTAAGGCGGCAGGGATCAGAAGCCAGACTTGCATGTACTGCCCAGATTGCAATGTACATCTATGCCTGATACCCTGCTTCAAGTTATACCACACAGTCAAGGATTATCAACGATCCAGACTCTTGCAGAGGCCTACAGCTACAACTTCAACCCCAGTTAATGAAGGAAGCAGCTCAGACTCCCAACTAGAGGTACTTAACTACTCATTCAAAAACACTCATTGTCAGATGCCATAGACTCAGAATACATTAAAAAAAGACAAACACAAAAAATTTTTGTTAGCCTTTTGTGTTGAAAAATGTGGTTAATCGTTTAATCAGTACATCAATTAAGCTTATTTTATTCATTGCCATCCATGTCCCTAACATTTTATTGCACTGACATTGAACAAATTCACTATAAGTGGAAAAAAGATCATGGTTTTAAAACATCTCCTGACATTTCTATAAATAGCCACACAAATTCAAGGTGGTCACGATGATCATGTGATCAATTTGCATAAAATATGTTTCTTCGGATGTGGCAACCATTCATAATGGTGCTCTAAAAATTTCAAAGGCCTATGTCTGTTTTTCAATTTTTGAATGAATTTTCAACAAACAAAAAGTTATTTTTAAAGAAATCTGCAAACACCCTTGGAAATGGGAGACAGTAATGCTCTGTACTGCTGGTCAGCAAAGTGATAATTATATCTGAGAAAATTAGATGAGGAAAATATTAGTTTCCTTCCCATCCTTGAAAATATGTGCTTGGGCCTGGAAAATGCTTGAAGAAATTTGCTATGAACCCTGTCCATAGAATAGGAGGAGTGAGGTGGTATGACAAGATCACAAATGTGGAACTGATAAGAAGTAGACAAGTGCACAGTGGAACAATGATGCTGGCGATGGGTAGGACACACTGATCAAACCTATAGATGGCATTACCAGTCAGTCCTTGTTCTGGAATCCTCAGGCACGTGTTGGTTGAAAGCCTATGCTCCTCAGGGAGCGATTGATTGATGGTTAGTACTAGTAATAATGTTGTGTGCTTGTATCATTTCCACTTGTATATTAATTTCAGGTGGAGGTTTTGGTGGAAGAGGTGGTGATCGTGGGGGCAGAGGCAGTGACCGTGGAGGTAATAACTGTGTGCATGTATTATATGCATTATCTTGGTAACATTACAATTTGTGTGTCATGTATTTTACTGGATTATCTTAGCAACATTACAGTTTGGTGTCATGTATTATACTGGATTATCTTAGCAACATTACAGTTTGTGTGTCATGTATTATACTGGATTATCTTAGCAACATTACAGTTTGTGTGTCATGTATTATACTGGATTATCTTAGCAACATTAGTTTATGGGGGTTTCTGCAGACAGGGAAAGAATAGGGCTACTGTTCCCGCAGAGGTGACCAATATGAGGTTGGTTAGGTCTGAAAACTTTATTGCTACAGAAACCAAAGTTGGAAAAAGCATATGAAGGCTGTGGTGCAAGCGTCCTCAACGGGGACTAATTGTGGTAGTGGCACCATGCTTAATAGGGGAGTTGATAAGCATTGTTTGTAGTCAATATACAGATAAATGTGGATCAGCTGTGCTTTGATTCATGAGTGTTGTTAATGTTTCATCTGCTAGGCATTATCTTATGTATAATTATCTGTGGATTAGACCTTAATCATTTCCTCATTGATATGTATAGGCCATGCAATATCTCCTGATTGTAGGTGATGCTGCTAAATCATTTCCTCATTACTTTTGTGTATTGTTATGAATAGGCCAAGCAGTATCTTATGATCATTGTGTGTGATATGTATTAGTTCTTTAGCCAGATTTGAACTAGCTGGACTATATCAATTATTATATAGGTAAAATGTAGTTGTTAAAGCATATCTCTTAATGGAAAGTTCAATATTTGATTTATTCGTGTATCAATTGAAGTTTCCTTTGTGTTTGCAGGATTTGGCGGTGGGGGAGGTTCAGGTCGAGATGGAGACTGGACTTGCACAGCAGAGTAAGTTCCATTTCACATATGGCATACTCACATCTTTATGCGTTTGTAATTCACGCGCACCACTGGCCAGAAATATAACAAAGCTGAAATGCCGATTTTCTTCTCTCTAGCTATAGATTTTCATCATTGTTTGTCAAAGGTGACACATCACAGACAACTGGCTTCAGATTGCAAAGTGAAATCTAGAGTGCAGTCAAGATAAAATTGTTACATTAATAAACAGATATACGTTTTTACATTTTCCTATAAATATCAGTGAAAATGCATTAAAATTACATTTGTAATGTAATGACATTTTTGCCCAACTTAATTATGGTGTGTAATAGGTTTTGATATTTGATTTTTCAGTGACTGTGGAAATACAAACTTCTCATGGCGCGATTCATGTAACAGATGTCATGCTGCAAAGCGGTGGTGGGGATGGAGATGGAGGTAAAAATTGTTCAAAAATATGTGTATTGTATTACAGCAGTAGTAGGAGCACTGTTTACTGGCCAGTAAATATTTGTGTGTTTGTGAAACTAGGATGTTCACATCTGCAATAAAGGAAGACCAGGGGGCAAGTGGGCAGAGGAGCTAATTTTGCATCTGGTGTTCAATCTAAACATCTTTGAAAAAAATATTTTGTCATATCATTATATTTTATAATTGCTGTTTTTACTGATAAAATATCATAACTCATTCAACCCTGGAGGTCTAGCACATTTCTGTTCCTCAACCCTAACCAAGGGGACATAACTCTGTTTACCATATAACGTAATCTTTGATAGCATATTTGAGCATGCAGATATTCACCAATTTCAATGAAAGAAAAATGAATGAACTTTCAAGAAATGTATATATTTATATGACTAATAGAAAAATGAATGAACTTTCAAGAAATGTATACATTTAAATGACTTAGAAAAGAAAAAAATAAACATGATTTCCAGTAGGAGTCTTGCACACCTTTAGTTTCCTGTCGCTGCTCAGCATATTTGTTCGTCTGTTCCACAAATAGTTAAATCGTAAGATCCAAATCCATACGCACACAAAATCTTTAGAGGGCTCCGTGTTATTAAAATAGACCCCAAAAGCTACTGGGTTGCCGACCTATAACTATTACTTTCAGCTCCTCCAGGAGCATAGGGCTTCAACAAACTTTCCCAAGTCTTCCAGTTCAGTGCCATCAGTTTCAATTCTTTCCATGTCTTCATACATCAGCTCCAGTTGTCTTCCTCATGTGTTCTTTATCTTTCAACTAAAATGTCTATAACTACATACCATATATACAGGACTGGTACAACAGATTTTCCTTGAACTTTAACCATGAAATATCACATGTTTATGTATATCTTCTTCTTCTTCTTCTTGCGATCGCATCTTTGATGATTACACCGTCAGACGAGTTCTCATGATGAATTCGACTGTTGTTTGAAGTTCCTCTTTAACTCCATATAGCTTTGAGTTTAGTGTTGAGTCATTCGGCCAGTATATCTTTCTTAACTGGTCATACAGAGGACAGTCCTGTAGAACATGCTCAGCAGTTTGTTCGTTTAATCCACATGTGCACAGTGGTGAAGCAGACAATCGTAGCTTGTGCATGTGTTTATTCAGTTTGTTATGCCCTGTCCTGAGTCGAAAAATAGTTATCTGTCCCTGCCGGTCGAGAGTGTGATAGTCGTCTTTGGGTTGGTTCTGTTCTCTTCTGATAGTCTGGATAGCTCTCTTTTTCTCAAAGTATGTGACTTCATTATCTTCTTGTTCACATTCTCCTCCCTTTTTTGCAAGTTTATCTGCCTTTTCATTTCCAGGTACACCACAATGAGATGGTACCCACTGAAGTATGGTTCTCTTTTTGGCAGCTACCTTGTTTAGTTCATTTCTCAGATGCGGGAGTTTACCACCCTTGAGAGCTTGCAGGACAGACAGTGCATCTGTGAGGATGACTACCTGGTGGCAGTCAGAGTTGGTGTTATATAAATCATATTTGCAGCTTGCTCTAGAGCTTGAACCTCAGCTGTATAGTTGGAACAGAATTTACCAGTGGGAATGTGCCTAGTCTCATAGTGGTTGTCAGGATATGAGATAAAGATACCGGCACCTCCATTCCTAACAGCATTTGTTGCTGATTCATCTGTATAGGCGTGTATCCATGATTGATCGGGATAGCTTTCTTGGATCATACTCAATGTAGCAGTTCGTTTTTGCAGATCATTATACTCACATCCACTTGTGAGACCACTGACTGATGTATTAATTTGGAGGGCACTGCTGGCCTGCTCCCATGGTACAGGGTATAGGGTGGGCTTCAGTGGTGTTGTCTTCATGGATAGGTCTTCTTGATGCTGTCTTATAAGTCTTTTCCCCCGATGCACAAAGCTGCTACGCTTTAGACGTCCCAATGCCAGATCATCTAGTCTTGCCTTCATTGGGTGCATTGGCATACTGTTGTACTTTTCCATCTGGATCATGGTTTTTGTGTCTCTTCTATGGGACAATGTCTGTAATCCAGCAACCTTCTGCATCTCTGTTATTGGTGTAGTTTTCATGGCTCCTGTAATGAGCCTGAGAGCTTGATTTTGCACCTTGTCCAAAGACTGCAGATGTGAGTTAGCAGCTGATGACCATGCTGCTGAGCTAAACTCTAAGTGTGGTCTTATTACTCCATTATAAATCTTCTTTAGATTTCGTTCATTTGCTCCCCAGTTGGTACCTGCTAATTTTCTGAGTATGCCTAGTCGTCTTCGGGCCTTTCCTTCTGCGTTTTCAATATGCTTATTCCATGTAAGCCTTTGGTCAAATGTCACCCCAAGATAGGTGGGGTAGCTTTCTTCCTTGATCACGGTTGTCCCTAGGTGTATGTTAGCTGATTTGTCCTTGGGGGCGAGGGAGAACAGTGTTGTGGAGGTTTTGTCTGTGTTTATTGTGATAAGCCATTTCTCTGCCCATGACACTAGCATGTCTGCTGCCCGCTGCATTCTATAATTTGCTGTGGTGACATTTTCATCAGCGCACCAGAGTACTAGGTCATCTGCATATAAGGCAGCTTTAACTCCTGCAGGGAGATCTTTCACCAGGTCATTGATGTAAACAAGGAAGAGTGTTGGGGAAATTACTCCTCCTTGAGGTACCCCCTGATGGAGCAACACTTTTCTGCTCTGCAGACCGTCAAGAGTGACTCTAGTTCTCCTGTTATGCAAGTATGACTGGATCCATTTCATCATGTTGCCTTGGATTCCACTTCTCCTAAGTTTTGCAATGAGGCCATCTTTCCACACCTTGTCAAAGGCCTGCTTGAAGTCGACCCAGATCGTTAGGACCTTTTTCTTCTCCTGGAAGGCATCTTCTATTGCTTGAGACAAGTAAGTAACTTGGTCTTCTATACTGTAGCATTCTCTAAATCCAGCTTGTTCCGGCACCAGGATCTGCTCAGACTCTAAATACCATTTCAATCTGTGGTTGACTATTCGCTCCATAGTCTTCCCAACACAGCTTGTGAGACTGATTGGCCGGTAACTTGCAGCCTCGGTCTTACATTTCCCTTTCTTTAGTATGGGTATTGTGATGGCTTCTCTCCATACTTGGGGTACCGTTCCTTTCAACCAGCTGTGGTTGAATATCTCAAGCAGTTTTGTCTTTGCTGCTGAGCTCAGATTTACTAGCATTTCGTTACTGATTTTGTCTGGGCCGGGTGACTTTTGAAACTTAAGCTTGGAAATAGCCTTCTGTAGTTCTCCTAGTGTGATGGGTTCCCTCATTGGGGCAGGAGTATCTGTCTGTCCCATGGTTGCCAGTATTTCTTTTCTTATCTCTCTCTGATGATCTATGTTAATGGGTAAGTTGCTTTCTGAACTGTATCTTCTAGCAAACAAGTCTGCAGCTTGTTTTCCTCTGAAAAGTTTGCCACCTTCATCCAATGTGATAGTCTGCCTAGGTGAGGAACGCTCTTCATTTAGAGACTTGACTAATCTCCAAAGTTTCCTGCCGTCTTTCTCAAGGTTCAGCGATGCCGTTTTAGTTCTCCAGCTTTTCCGTTTTTCTTCTAGCTTTGTTCTCTGAAACTCTGCTACAGCCTTTTTCTATTTGTTGTGAGTTTCAAGTGAAGGCTGAGACTCTGCGTCCTTTCTAGCCCTGTCCATGGCTTCCTGACGTTCTTGGAGTGTGCTGGACCAGTATGGTATGTAGTTACGCCGGCATCCTTTGGGAATGGTTTCTTTTGCAGCTTGTAGTATGCATCTGTTGAAGTCTTTTACCACTTCATTAATGTCTCTGTTCTGTACCTTGAGGGTAGACAGCAGCGTGTTCACCTGATGCCTGAATAAACCCCAGTTGGCTTTTTTGTAGTTCCATCTTGTAATGGCTGGGCCTGTACTGAGAGTTGCACTCTGGACAGTAAGAAAGATTGGGCGATGGTCGCTTCCCCCTAGTTGGTCTCCTACTTCTCTACTAATAGATCCAGCTATATCTGGTGTGGAGAAGGCAAGATCTGGTGTTGAAGTTGTGTGCCATCCTCTGGAGTAGAAGGTAGGAGTATCTAAAGCATTATTGACTAGGATTAGGGAGTGATCATCTTGCCAAGTTTCAACCTCTTCACCTCTGTGATCCAGATGGTTATAGCCCCAGCTCTGGGAGTGGCTATTAAAGTCTCCAACTGCTATAAAGTTGGTGGCTGGTACCTGTATAGAGCTGAGACTCAGGGGTTTGTTGTTCGGACAGTAATAGTTCAGGAGTTCTATTTCCATCTTGTCTACCTTTATCTGCAACAGCTGATATTCTGCTCCATCCATGAAGGTTTTCCTTTCGTGTGCAGGAATGTTATTCCTTACAAGAGTAAGTACTCCTCCTTTTCGTCTATCTTTTCTGTCGGATCTGAAGCATTGATATCCCCTTATTTTAAAGGTTTGATGTGCTTTCAAGTGAGTCTCTTGGATACAGCAAACACTGACTTGCTTCTCATACAAGATGTTTTCCAGCTCTGTCTTTTTGCTGTATCCAGCCTGCTTGCTGTTCACTCCCTCTGCATTCCAGTGCATCATGACAAGTGGCACTCTGGGTTTCTCTTTTTCTGTTTTGTTTTGGTCAGTAGTTCTCCTCCGCCGTCTGCTGACTCCACAAGACGGTCTAGAGGGTCCTCCAGTAGCTGAGGGTGGGCTCTGTCGAGGCTCAGAGCCCGGCACTGCACCTGCCTGGTGGAGCTCCACAGGGCGAGCACCAGTACGAGATTTATTTGACGGTGTACTCTCCATAGAAAAAAAAAAGCGAGTTGCGTGATACTGTGGTTTCCGGTGCGCCTTCTGGCCCAGTATCTATGACTTTAGCACCCGTTCAACGGGAGAGTGGGCTCATCCCTAATCTGTTTATGTTCCCAGTAGTAGACTATTCGCAAGCAGCCTGGGGGTGTCACTGCTCTGCGCGGACCTTGTTTACCGAGGCGGCGTCCGAGCTCGTATGGTGAAAATATGGTTGCATTATCTTCAAAATAGCCCTGTCTTTCCTGCCATCCTGCAACTTTGAGTTAGGGAGTTCTGAGCTCCAGTCTCTTTCCCAGGCATTTTATCCTGGCCTGGCACGCATACAGAGGACCCCACTTCTGGTTCTAAGTTAGCAGTTGGGGACAGGTGGGGTAGCACACTGTGCATTCCCCGTCATCCAGGGGGCTCTCCAACTATGCAGAGCTTGCACAATGCTGTGCTCTGGTTCTGGGCTCACCCAAGGAATCCTCACGTCCTGCACAGAGCCACTTCCAGATACCCACCACCTGCCAACCCCCCATTGTAGAAATCTCCTGCATGCGGCCATCCAGTCAAGAGCCAGTATTAAGTCTGGTGCCCAAGTGATTCCCCCCAAGCTCAGTGTGCAATTCTGGGTTCTCATCATGCTGCAACACAGGGGGGATTGTGATGCTCAGCCATCTCTCTCAACTCTGCACCGATAAATGACATCGGGGACTTAACTGTGTCTCAGTACTGGGAGGCCCCGTTTCCGGGTACACCACACACAGCCAGTTGAGGCAACGGTCGCCGTGGGCGTGTCTTCAGTGGGGAAGTTGTGGAGTCTTCCTGTCCATGTTCTTGCACATCCTAACACTGCCCGCAAGACATCGGAGGTTTGGAGAGTGGCCTTCTCTGCTTTTTTGAGCCGGGGTGGGCTCCCCGGGCAAGTCTCGATGGGGATCGGGACGTGTCCACGCGCCAGTGGGCCCAGCATCGGCCGCATCTGTTGGAGGACTTGCTCTGCCAGGTTTGAGTTAGTAAATTCCAACTTTGTCATCTTCTTGGCATTGTGATGCTGGGGTGCCTGTGGATTTCCTAACGCCCCGGGTAGAAGCCAGAAGTGTACTGTGCCAGCTCTGGGGGAGATAAAGGGGGTGTTTCTGCGTCTCCTTGTGATACGTAGCCAAGGTAGGGCTCACAGTGCTCTTTCCCCGCCACCAAATTGCCTGCTGGTTACGCCGAGTTCTCCGAGGCTCTAGGCATGTGACCAAGAGTTGAAGGCAATAGGATCGTCACGTCCTGAGTCTCTGTGCCTGTACGATGGGTTCCGATCTTCAGGGAGCAGTCCACACTCGTTCCCACTCCCAAGACTTGTTCAGTATCCATCTGGCTCCTTCCCACCCACAGAGGGCGTGTACGGTGTAGTGCACCGGTTTTATTATCGAGGTTTGCTCATCTAGATCCGTTGTGTTTAGCCTGAGGATTCGCACCCTCAGTTACCAGGACTACCTCGAGGAGGGTGTGGCTCTTCACCACGCACAACGATCTTGGGGTATGAGAGGTTTTGCTAGGCCAAGAGACTAACACCGCAATGGTCGCTCCTTTCATGAACAGAATTCACTAGGCCTAGGGTGAAGCAAGGGGGGAACCCACTACCCACAACACCAGCACATCATACCCCCTGTCTGTAGACTTTGCCCCGTTTATGTATATAATATATGTTCTTATAAAGAGTCTGTGTTGCTGACTAACCTTCTTTCTTCTAGGAGAACTTCCAGACTTGGCACCTGGAATGATCGGACATTAAACGAACAAGGGAAAGTGGCGCAAGTGGCAGCAGAAATGAGGGAATACAAAATCGAGGTTTTGGGAATGTGTGAAACAAAGTGGAAGGGGGTAGACAGGAAGAAACTCATCACAGGGGAATTGGTGCTGTCCTCAGGACATGAAGACGAAAGTTCATACCACAGTGAAGGGGTAGCTCTTATGTTATCTAAAGAAGCACATAAAGCACTCATTGAATGGGAAGCTGTTGGACCCAGAATAATAACAGCTACTTTCAAAACAGCTAAAAAGAAAATTCATGTAAATGTCATCCAATGTTATGCACCAACTAATGACAAAGAAGAGTCTGTGAAAGAAGCATTTTATACTAAACTACAGGAAATTATGGATAAAGTAAAAAGAAGAGACATCACAATTTTGATGGGTGACATGAATGCAAAGATAGGTACAGTCAACACCGGATTTGAAGAAGTCATGGGAAAACATGGGCTAGGAGTAATGAATGAAAATGGAGAACTATTCGCAAACTTCTGTGCTTCAAATCAACTGGCTATAGGAGGAAACATGTTTCCACATAAGAGAATACACAAGGCAACATGGATATCACCAGATCATAGAACAGAAAATCAGATTGATCATATATGCATAAACAAGAAGTTTAGATCATCATTGCAGGATGTAAAGGTATATAGAGGAGCAGATGTGGCATCAGATCACCATCTTCTGATAGCCAAAATAAAAATGAAACTCAAGAGATATGCAACAATGCAAAATTATAGACAACAGTATAATGTAGGACAGCTAAGAAATCAAGAAACAAGAGACAAATTTGCGGTCACAGTATCCAACAAATTCCAAGTGCTCCAACAGCTGGAAGATGTAGAGAATACAGAAGACTATTGGCAGCAGGTCAAAACTGTATGGAAGGAGACATGTGAAGAAATACTGGGGAAAAGGGAAAGACAACAAAAAGCATGGATAACAACAGAAACCATCAATAAGATAAAAGACAGAAAAAACAAGAAAGCAGAGTTAAACAAAAGCAAAACCAGAAGTTCCAAAGCCAAGGCTCAAGAAGTGTACACAGAAGCAAACAAAGAAGTAAAAAGAAGTATCAAAAGAGACAAGAGGAAGTATATTGAGGAGTTGGCAAGAGAGGCAGAAGATGCTGCAGCCAAAGGAAATATGAGAGAACTGTATAGCAGCACAAAGAAGCTAACAGGGAAATACAAGCAAACAAGTTGCCTCATAAAAGACAAGAATGGGAAACTGCTCAGCAATATACAAGAGCAAATGAAGAGGTGGACAGAATATTTTGGGGACCTTCTCAATAGACCAGCTCCACAAAACCCGCCGGACATCCAGCCAGCAGAAGAAGAGCTACAAATTAACGGTGAAAGACCAACGAAGGAAGAAATAAAGAAAGCCATAAAGCTTCTAAGAGATGGAAAAGCGTCTGGACCTGATGGCATTCCAGCAGAGGCCATCAAAGCAGATATCGACACGGCTACAGAGATGTTATATATATTACTTGGTAAAGTCTGGGAAAAGGAAGAGATACCAGCAGAATGGAAGGAAGGATATCTGGTTAAGTTGCCTAAGAAGGGAAATTTACAAGAGTGCACAAATTATAGAGGAATAATGTTACTATCAGTGCCAGGAAAAGTATTAAAACAGGATTATCCTTGAGAGATTAAAAGAGTCCATAGACAAGAAACTGAGAGATGAACAAGCAGGTTTTCGACAAAACAGATCATGTACAGACCAGATAGCCACTTTGAGAATAATAGTTGAACAAAGTCTGGAATGGAATTCACCACTATACATCGGATTTGTGGACTACGAAAAGGCATTTGACAGTGTAGACAGAGAATCACTTTGGAAATTGTTGAGGCATTATGGAGTTCCCCTGAAGATCATTAATTTAATAAAGAAAACATATGAAGACATGACATGCAGAGTTCTTCATGAAGGACAGCTTACAGAACCGTTTGGGATAAGAACAGGAGTGCGACAGGGATGCCTCTTGTCTCCATTTCTTTTCTTGCTGGCAATAGACTGGGTTATGAGATCATCGGCAACACACAACAGAAATGGAATCCAGTGGACTCTGACTAAGCAGTTGGATGATCTGGATTTTGCTGATGACTTGGCTCTTCTGTCCCATAGCCGTAATCAGATGCAGGACAAATTGAAAACACTTGATGAGAGGTCACAGCAATTGGGTCTGAAAATACACAGGGAAAAGACAAAAATAATGCGAATAAATGCAGGTAATGATAACAGGGTTGAACTTGAAGAAACACCAATACAAGATGTAGAATCATACACATATCTTGGCAGTAATATAGACAAAGTTGGAGGGACAGACAGCGATATCAAAATAAGAATACAAAAGACAAGAGGAGCTTTCATTGCATTGGGAAATATATGGAGATCAAGAGAAATAGGATCCAACACGAAAATAAGAATCTTCAACTCAAATGTGAAGTCAGTCCTATTGTATGGCTCAGAGACATGGAGAACAACAAAGACAACAATCAAAAAGCTACAGACTTTCATAAATGGGTGCTTGCATAGAATAGAGGGATTAAAATGGTATGACAAGGTTACCAACGTGGAACTGATGACAAGAACTAGACAAGTGCCAGTGGAACAAGAAATGAGAAGAAGACGATGGCGATGGATAGGACACACACTGAGAAAACCTGTTGATAGCATTACAAGGCAGTCCTTGTTCTGGAACCCCCAGGGCAAGAGAGGCAGAGGAAGACCAAGAAGTACATGGAGAAGAGAGTTGGAAACAGAGGTGAAAATGATGAGGAGAACATGGAAAGAACTTGAGATGATGGCACGTGATAGGAGGACTTGGCATGTGTTTGTTGAAGGCCTATTCTCCTTTGGGAGTGGAGGGTTATGAATGAATGAATATGTTCTTATAATTAGTACATGGTAACAAGTTTGATGACACTGTTTTAGGTAAAGACTTCAATGGAAGCTTCATCAAAGTAGAACTTGCCCAGAGACAAAAGAGTGCATTTATTGGTCGTGGAGGTCCAAGAGGTGGTGGGGGAGGTCGAGGTGAGTTTATCAGAAGCACAGTAGTATAAATTTGTTGCAAGTGTAATCAGTGCTTACTCTTCAGTACATGTCAAGATGATCACATTTGACAAACTACATTTGATTAGAATAAAAACTGCTGTTTTGGTGCATGTGATTAACTCAGTGACTTATAGACTAGTACTTCAAATGTTAGTCTATTCTAATGTTGTTCTGTTTGGATATACTGGCTATGTAGCTGGTGGTATGTATACACAGATTGTCTTCTGTTTGGATATACTGGCTATGTAGCTGGTGGTATGTATACACGGATTGTCTTCTGTTTGGATATACTGGCTATGTAGCTGGTGATATGCATACACGGATTGTGTTCTGCTGATGCGTGAATGTTTTGAAAGTTTTTACAGTAAGAAATACATGACAATATAATGACATGAAATAATCTACATAATCTAGATAAAACATATTTGGACAGTATAGAAAGCGTATTCTGTAAGACTAGTCTACACCAGTCAACGTGGAGTAAGCTTTAAAGCTGGATAATATAAAAAGAATCTTTCTCCATGGATGACTTGGTTGTTTTTTATGATAATTGACAGCAACTCGTGCATAATAAATATACAGCTGATAGGATAGTATGTCACTCTCTCTGGCAAACTTCTACACCCCAGGGTAGAAGAGGAACAACTAAGTAAGTAGCATAATTAACATATTGCAATAAAAATGTAAAACCAAATGGACGTATGTTGTGTATTTTTCTGCAAAATTTATTGAAAAGCTTAGATGCCCTGTTTGTATTTAATGGTTTAATCACAGTGACTTTGTATTTAGTGGTACATGGATGTCATTGTGTCGTGACACACAAGGGAACAATTAAAATCACAGATGTGCAGAAAAACACATCCCAGCGAAGAAACATTCTAGTTATTAAAAAAAATATTGCCTGTGTCATCATGCAGGGAGTTCTATGCTTATTTCATCAATCTGAGATATGGTCCAAGTGTAAGGATAAACTCTTGTCTGCATGAAGTGGTGGTGAGAACAACTGCAGTTCATTTCCTGTGGGGAAATGTATTCTTGCATTGGGGAGTATGAACAAGATGTTGGGGATGTATATGACACACCATGAGGGAGTCATTTGTTAGCATTGGCAATCCTTGTAGATCCCTAGTGTAGAAGATATATAGAGGAAGGCACAAAAACATGTAGAGAAGAGTATACAGAAGTGTGAAGAATTTGAACAGTAAATCCAGGATCAGAATGTTTGGAGAGAACTTGAGGTGTGGGCTGAGCCATGTAGGCTGAGGAACATACCCAGACATTGTTAGAGAAATTGAGTCTACTACAAAAATCTGAACCTTCCACTCAAATATAAAGTCAGTCCTCTTGTATGGCTCTGAAACACGAACAACAAAAACAACCACCAAAAAGGTAAAGGATCCCGTTACACGCCCATTAAGGCATATTGGGAATGTGGTGTTAGGCCCATATTTTCTTGACCATCGGCACATTAGGGGTGATGTGGTCAGCACCACGCCAGCTGCCTTAACCTTCCCAGAGTTGCTCGGGTACCCAATTTTTGAGGCTGGGTAGACCCCGGAGCCGTTTGCATCGGACCTGGAAAAAAATTACAAATCGAAAGTTGTCCATTTTTCGGTTATTGGTGGTATTTTTCGTTAAACTTCGGTTACCGCAGAATTTTTACTTCCCTTTGCGCACTAAATTTATTTCCAGACGTTTTCGGCGCTTTGCTATAATGACGTGAACGCACAGATTTATTTTTAGCGCTCGCGTCTGTTGTTACTCGAATGGTGAACGCACAGATTTATTTTTAGCGCTCGCGTCTGTTGTTACTCGAATGCTACTGGGAAAAAAGTATTAAATCATTCATTTCAACTGAGGTAAGTAATAAATTCATTTATCTCATATATAAAAAATATTTAAATAAGTGCAGTTTATAGATAGGCCTACTGTACTTGCGTCTGTAATTTACAATGTAGGCATATTTAGACTAGTTTTATTTTTAACCATGGCCAAAATTACAGTGTTTGAATGAAATTTCTTGGTTTCCAACTGCTTACGGGAATATGTTTGACACAGTTTAAGATGGTCAGGAATAGAAATTGATGGCGATTCCATATCCTATAGCCTACCCTGTTATCAGTCCACGTCCCACTGTTCATTTCCCACTTTTTTGGAAATATTTTGAATGCTTTTTTATTATATTTACAGTGAAGAGACATATCCCGTTCTACCTCTGCAGGGCTATAATTAGGATAGGCCTACATGTTTTCATTTCCAGATAACATGAATAACCGCGGATACATGAAAGTGGCATCACATCTGTCAAATCACTTTAATTAAGATAAATGAAAATTACCAATTTTGTGCATAGGCCTATGTTTAAAAAAAAATGTAAATTAAATTTTAAACAAAATCGAAACAAACAAACGAGATAAAACAACAAACCCCAACAACAACAAAAAATAGTAAAGGGGTGGGGGTGTAAAGGCCTGCTGTTTCCGGTTAGATATTTAATAGATTTTCACTTATCATAAGTATTATAAGAATATTTTCATACCTTCACCCTCCCAATTACTATATATTAGCTTTTGTTCTAGTTAAATATTGTTTGACTATATTATGTATGCATTTAGAACTTTGACTTGGTAAATATACATAGCTTAGGCATAGGCTACTCATAAGTTATTTTTTTGTTCCATTTTTTTTTTCTTTACAGAAAAGAGCACAACTCCAAGGAGCAGTTTTACCCTCAGAAACATCAAAACCATCTAACACTACTCCCTCGGACACATATTCTCTTCTGTGGTAGTTTTTATTCAGCTTTATTTCAAGACCTGAAAGAAATTCAGATTGGTGCATTTGGAACAGTAGCTGAAAATAGGAAGCATTTTCCTGAAGCACTGAAGAAAAAGCAACTCAAATTGAAAAAGGCAAATCATCCTGTGTTTTGTGCGACAGAAGTCATCTCAGACCTAAGAATCTTTTATATTTGGACATGCTCCCTAATATAAAACGACTAGGTTGCCAAAACGAGGCAAAACCTTATTTTAAAAAAAAAACCGATAAGGCATGCCGACAGCCACCTAGCATGATACGGAAATATTTAACCTTATATCTACTGTTCACTCCAATGATAATACAAACAAGACAGTTAGAAAGACAAATTCATTAGGGCAGAACAATTCCGAAGCCAGTGCTTGCAGAAAAATACAGAAAAAGTATGGGAGGTGTCGACCACTTCTGCCAACTAGGTGCAAGCTACCCCTACACACACAGATCCTATTTTTATATCATTTCTTAGCTGAAACTGCCCTGGTCAGTGGGCACATAACCTACAACACTGATCAAAGCAAAGATCAGGATGTCAGTCTGACTCTTATTGAACCTGCTATTCTTCGACACAATGTGACACCTTCAAAACCACAGGTCACAACAGCATGACTTGCTGAGCACCACTTCATTGATAAATATGAAAGGGCAAGGTACAAACCAGACTGTAAAGCGTGTAAGGCGGCAGGGATCAGAAGCCAGACTTGCATGTACTGCCCAGATTGCAATGTACATCTATGCCTGATACCCTGCTTCAAGTTATACCACACAGTCAAGGATTATCAACGATCCAGACTCTTGCAGAGGCCTACAGCTACAACTTCAACCCCAGTTAATGAAGGAAGCAGCTCAGACTCCCAACTAGAGGTACTTAACTACTCATTCAAAAACACTCATTGTCAGATGCCATAGACTCAGAATACATTAAAAAAAGACAAACACAAAAAATTTTTGTTAGCCTTTTGTGTTGAAAAATGTGGTTAATCGTTTAATCAATACGTCAATTAAGCTTATTTTATTCATTGCCATCCATGTCCCTAACATTTTATTGCACTGACATTGAACAAATTCACTATAAGTGGAAAAAAGATCATGGTTTTAAAACATCTCCTGACATTTCTATAAATAGCCACACAAATTCAAGGTGGTCACGATGATCATGTGATCAATTTGCATAAAATATGTTTCTTCGGATGTGGCAACCATTCATAATGGTGCTCTAAAAATTTCAAAGGCCTATGTCTGTTTTTCAATTTTTGAATGAATTTTCAACAAACAAAAAGTTGTTTTTAAAGAAATCTGCAAACACCCTTGGAAATGGGAGACAGTAATGCTCTGTACTGCTGGTCAGCAAAGTGATAATTATATCTGAGAAAATTAGATGAGGAAAATATTAGTTTCCTTCCCATCCTTGAAAATATGTGCTTGGGCCTGGAAAATGCTTGAAGAAATTTGCTATGAACCCTGTCCATAGAATAGGAGGAGTGAGGTGGTATGACAAGATCACAAATGTGGAACTGATAAGAAGTAGAGGTTCTTGTGTGATTATTCACCGCTTAAATCAAATTGTGGAAATTTATTACCCAAACCGATAACCGTACTTTTTCTTGACTGAAAAAGTGTCATGTTTCTCCCCTTTCCCCCGTTTAGAATTTTTTTAAAAACACGCCTGCCTTTCGTAAGGTTAATTTAAACGTCTGCCGTAGGGGAGTGAAGTGTCATAGACTTCGATGTACTGGGTCCCAGCTTTATGAGGTGGGGTGGCCTGTTCCCTTCCTCGCTGCCGTTGCCTTCTCTAACTCAGGATCAGAGTCAGGTACCCTTTTACAGCTGGTTAGACTGATGCGTGACACTACCTAGCTTTGAACACGAAACCCGGTAACTTATTGCGGTAGTAGAGTGTTAAAGACTTCACCATACTAGGTCTAGCATCAAGAGGTGGGGCCTACCTAGCTATAAATGGGTACTTAACTTTGAGTTAGGGAAGGAAAAGACAGCGAGGAAGGAAACTGGTCACCCCACCTCTCGATGCTTGATCTAGTATGGTGAAGTCTCTAACCCTCCATAACCAGCTGTAAATGGGTACCTGACTCTGATCTTGAGTTAGAGAAGGCAACAGCAAAGAGGACGGGAACAGGTGTCACGCATCAGTATAACCAGCTGTAAATGGGTACCTGACTCTGATCTTGAGTTAGAGAAGGCAACGGCAGCGACTTCCCTTGTTTCCTGTGTACCGTTAACTTGTAGAACTGATTCTTCTTCTTCTTTCTTCCTCGTTCGTCCTGAAAAGGACGTTGGTTGCGTTGTGTCCGTTTACAGCGAAGCTGCAGTATTTGCGCCTTTCGGCCGACACATCCGACTTCCGCACAGCATTTTTTGGGACCGGGTTTGCCTTCCCTCTTCGATCCCTACTCCTCAGCCAGACTGCAGTAATACAGCCTGTTTCCAGGACCACCACGTGGAGGTGGAGTAGGGTCTTGGTCAGCTCTGGTTCGCTGACCCTGACGCAGGCAGTCAAGCTATGGGTCGCTTACTGCATTCCTCACTTTTGATGCATCTTGGGTCCCGAACTGATTCAATACCGTTTTATTGGTTTATAAACTTAAATAAAAATACGGGGGCGGGGTTGAGGGCGGGTCTGTCGTAAGCGTGTCATCTAAGAATGCACAAGGAACGCATTTTTTTTTTTAACTTGCCCTCCCAAATCACAATGTGAAATGAAAAAAAAAAAACATTTATTGACAATCATCTTAACAAGACAATTTCGAGAACTACACGTTAAATCGTTGAAAGTATTCAAAAAGAGACATGAAAATAGGTGGTATATCTTTATCATCACTGCCCTACAGATCACAAAGGAACATGATGATGATGATGATGATGATGATGATGATGATGATGATGATGATGAAAAAAAGGTAAAGGTAGTAACAGCAGATACTGCCGTAAGGGAGTGAAGTGTTAGAGACTTCACTATACTAGGTCCAGCATCGAGAGGTGGGGGTGACAAGTTCCTTTCCTCGCTGCCTTTTCCTTCCCTAACTAAAGGACAAAGTCAGGTACCCATTCACAGCTGGGACGACTGGAGCACGATGATACCGTGAATCGAACCCGGCACCTTAGTCGCAAGAGACCAGCGCTCTAACCACTCTGTCAATCGGACACTCATTAAAAAAAACATGATAACGGATACAAACAGAATGTTAAAAACATGGAGGGGAAAGGGGGGGGGGGGAGGAAGAGATTTGTGACGTCGCGTAAGGTTGCGTGTAAAATGTCCTTGATACTGCGATTGGATTTGCCGAACTGAAGAAAAAGTACGATGCTCCGTTTACCCTAAACATTTCAAAAATTTTCATCGACGGTGAATTATCACACAAGAACCGAAGTAGACAAGTGCACAGTGGAACAATGATGCTGGCGATGGGTAGGACACACTGATCAAACCTATAGATGGCATTACCAGTCAGTCCTTGTTCTGGAATCCTCAGGCACGTGTTGGTTGAAAGCCTATGCTCCTCGGGGAGCGATTGATTGATGGTTAGTACTAGTAATAATGTTGTGTGCTTGTATCATTTCCACTTGTATATTAATTTCAGGTGGAGGTTTTGGTGGAAGAGGTGGTGATCGTGGGGGCAGAGGCGGTGACCGTGGAGGTAATAACTGTGTGCATGTATTATATGCATTATCTTGGCAACATTACAATTTGTGTGTCATGTATTTTACTGGATTATCTTAGCAACATTACAGTTTGTGTGTCATGTATTATACTGGATTATCTTAGCAACATTACAGTTTGTGTGTCATGTATTTTACTGGATTATCTTAGCAACATTACAGTTTGTGTGTCATGTATTATACTGGATTATCTTAGCAACATTACAGTTTGTGTGTCATGTATTATACTGGATTATCTTAGCAACATTACAGTTTGTGTGTCATGTATTATACTGGATTATCTTAGCAACATTAGTTTATGGGGGTTTCTGCAGACAGGGAAAGAATAGGGCTACTGTTCCCGCAGGCGTGGTGCCATAAGAGGTGACCAATATGAGGTTGGTTAGGTCTGAAAACTTTATTGCTACAGAAACCAAAGTTGGAAAAAGCATATGAAGGCTGTGGTGCAAACGTCCTCAACGGGGACTAATTGTGGTGGTGGCACCATGCTTAATAGGGGAATTGATAAGCATTGTTTGTAGTCAATATACAGATAAATGTGGATCAGCTGTGCTTTGATTCATGAGTGTTGCTAATGTTTCATGTGCTAGGCATTATCTGTGGATTAGACCTTAATCATTTCCTCATTGATATGTATAGGCCATGCAATATCTCCTGATTGTAGGTGTTGCTGCTAAATCATTTCCTCATTACTTTTGTGTATTGTTATGAATAGGCCAAGCAGTATCTTATGATCATTGTGTGTGATATGTATTAGTTCTTTAGCCAGATTTGAACTAGCTGGACTATATCAATTATTATATAGGTAAAATGTAGTTGTTAAAGCATATCTCTTAATGGAAAGTTCAATATTTGATTTATTCGTGTATCAATTGAAGTTTCCTTTGTGTTTGCAGGATTTGGCGGTGGGGGAGGTTCAGGTCGAGATGGAGACTGGACTTGCACAGCAGAGTAAGTTCCATTTCACATATGGCATACTCACATCTTTATGCGTTTGTAATTCACGCGCACCACTGGCCAGAAATATAACAAAGCTGAAATGCCGATTTTCTTCTCTCTAGCTATAGATTTTCATCATTGTTTGTCAAAGGTGACACATCACAGACAACTGGGGGCTTCAGATTGCAAAGTGAAATCTAGAGTGCAGTCAAGATAAAATTGTTACATTAATAAACAGATATACGTTTTTACATTTTCCTATAAATATCAGTGAAAATGCATTAAAATTACATTTGTAATGTAATGACATTTTTGCCCATCTTAATTATGGTGTGTAATAGGTTTTGATATTTGATTTTTCAGTGACTGTGGAAATACAAACTTCTCATGGCGCGATTCATGTAACAGATGTCATGCTGCAAAGCCTGGAGGCGGCGGTGGTGGGGATGGAGATGGAGGTAAAAATTGTTCAAAAATATGTGTATTGTATTACAGCAGTAGTAGGAGCACTGTTTACTGGCCAGTAAATATTTGTGTGTTTGTGAAACTAGGATGTTCACATCTGCAATAAAGGAAGACCAGGGGGCAAGTGGGCAGAGGAGCTAATTTTGCATCTGGTGTTCAATCTAAACATCTTTGAAAAAAATATTTTGTCATATATAACGTAGGTCTAGCACATTTCTGTTCCTCAACCCTAACCAAGGGGACATAACTCTGTTTACCATATAACGTAATCTTTGATAGCATATTTGAGCATGCAGATATTCACCAATTTCAATGAAAGAAAAATGAATGAACTTTCAAGAAATGTATATATTTATATGACTTTAATAGAAAAATGAATGAACTTTCAAGAAATGTATACATTTAAATGACTTAGAAAAGAAAAAAATAAACATGATTTCCAGTAGGAGTCTTGCACACCTTTAGTTTCCTGTCGCTGCTCAGCATATTTGTTCGTCTGTTCCACAAATAGTTAAATCGTAAGATCCAAATCCACACGCACACAAAATCTTTAGAGGGCTCCGTGTTATTAAAATAGACCCCAAAAGCTACTGGGTTGCCGACCTATAACTATTACTTTCAGCTCCTCCAGGAGCATAGGGCTTCAACAAACTTTCCCAAGTCTTCCAGTTCAGTGCCATCAGCTCCAGTTGTCTTCCTCATGTGTTCTTTATCTTTCAACTAAAATGTCTATAACTACATACCATATATACAGGACTGGTACAACAGATTTTCCTTGAACTTTAACCATGAAATATCACATGTTTATGTATATAATATATGTTCTTATACTTAGTACATGGTAACAAGTTTGATGACACTGTTTTAGGTAAAGACTTCAATGGAAGCGTCATCAAAGTAGAACTTGCCCAGAGACAAAAGAGTGCATTTATTGGTCGTGGAGGTCCAAGAGGTGGTGGGGGAGGTCAAGTTGAGTTTATCAGAAGCACAGTAGTATAAATTTGTTGCAAGTGTAATCAGTGCTTACTCTTCAGTACATGTCAAGATGATCACATTTGACAAACTACATTTGATTAGAATAAAAACTGCTGTTTTGGTGCATGTGATTAACTCAGTGACTTATAGACTAGTACTTCAAATGTTAGTCTATTCTAATGTTGTTCTGTTTGGATATACTGGCTATGTAGCTGGTGGTATGTTTACACAGATTGTCTTCTGTTTGGATATACTGGCTATGTAGCTGGTGGTATGTATACACGGATTGTCTTCTGTTTGGATATACTGGCTATGTAGCTGGTGATATGCATACACGGATTGTGTTCTGCTGATGCGTGAATGTTTTGAAAGTTTTTACAGTAAGAAATACATGACAATATAATGACATGAAATAATCTACATAATCTAGATAAAACATATTTGGACAGTATAGAAAGCGTATTCTGTAAGACTAGTCTACACCAGTCAACGTGGAGTAAGCTTTAAAGCTGGATAATATAAAAAGAATCTTTCTCCATGGATGACTTGGTTGTTTTTTATGATAATTGACAGCAACTCGTGCATAATAAATATACAGCTGATAGGATAGTATGTCACTCTCTCTGGCAAACTTCTACACCCCAGGGTAGAAGAGGAACAACTAAGTAAGTAGCATAATTAACATATTGCAATAAAAATGTAAAACCAAATGGACGTATGTTGTGTATTTTTCTGCAAAATTTATTGAAAAGCTTAGATGCCCTGTTTGTATTTAATGGTTTAATCACAGTGACTTTGTATTTAGTGGTACATGGATGTCATTGTGTCGTGACACACAAGGGAACAATTAAAATCACAGATGTGCAGAAAAACACATCCCAGCGAAGAAACATTCTAGTTATTAAAAAAAATATTGCCTGTGTCATCATGCAGGGAGTTCTATGCTTATTTCATCAATCTGAGATATGGTCCAAGTGTAAGGATAAACTCTTGTCTGCATGAAGTGGTGGTGAGAACAACTGCAGTTCATTTCCTGTGGGGAAATGTATTCTTGCATTGGGGAGTATGAACAAGATGTTGGGGATGTATATGACACACCATGAGGGAGTCATTTGTTAGCATTGACAATCCTCGTAGATCCCGGGTGTAGAAGATATATAGAGGAAGGCACAAAAACATGTAGAGAAGAGTATACAGAAGTGTGAAGAATTTGAACAGTAAATCCAGGATCAGAATGTTTGGAGAGAACTTGAGGTGTGGGCTGAGCCATGTAGGCAGAGGAACATACCCAGACATTGTTAGAGAAATTGAGTCTACTACAAAAATCTGAACCTTCCACTCAAATATAAAGTCAGTCCTCTTGTATGGCTCTGAAACACGAACAACAAAAACAACCACCAAAAAGGTAAAGGATCCCGTTACACGCCCATTAAGGCATATTGGGAATATGGTGTTAGGCCCATATTTTCTTGACCATCGGCACATTAGGGGTGATGTGGTCAGCACCACGCCAGCTGCCTTAACCGTCCCAGAGTTGCTCGGGTACCCAATTTTTGAGGCTGGGTAGACCCCGGAGCCGTTTGCATCGGACCTGGAAAAAAATTACAAATCGAAAGTTGTCCATTTTTCGGTTATTGATGGTATTTTTCGTTAAACTTCGGTTACCGCAGAATTTTTACTTCCCTTTGCGCACTAAATTTATTTCCAGACGTTTTCGGTGCTTTGCTATAATGACGTGAACGCACAGATTTATTTTTAGCGCTCGCGTCTGTTGTTACTCGAATGGTGAACGCACAGATTTATTTTTAGCGCTCGCGTCTGTTGTTACTCGAATGCTACTGGGAAAAAAGTATTAAATCATTCATTTCAACTGAGGTAAGTAATAAATTCATTTATCTCATATATAAAAAATATTTAAATAAGTGCAGTTTATAGATAGGCCTACTGTACTTGCGTCTGTAATTTACAATGTAGGCATATTTAGACTAGTTTTATTTTTAACCATGGCCAAAATTACAGTGTTTGAATGAAATTTCTTGGTTTCCAACTGCTTACGGGAATATGTTTGACACAGTTTAAGATGGTCAGGAATAGAAATTGATGGCGATTCCATATCCTATAGCCTACCCTGTTATCAGTCCACGTCCCACTGTTCATTTCCCACTTTTTTGGAAATATTTTGAATGCATTTTTATTATATTTACAGTGAAGAGACATATCCCGTTCTACCTCTGCAGGGCTATAATTAGGATAGGCCTACATGTTTTCATTTCCAGATAACATGAATAACCGCGGATACATGAAAGTGGCATCACATCTGTCAAATCACTTTAATTAAGATAAATGAAAATTACCAATTTTGTGCATAGGCCTATGTTTAAAAAAAAATGTAAATTAAATTTTAAACAAAATCGAAACAAACAAACGAGATAAAACAACAAACCCCAACAACAACAAAAAATAGTAAAGGGGTGGGGGTGTAAAGGCCTGCTGTTTCTGGTTAGATATTTAATAGATTTTCACTTATCATAAGTATTATAAGAATATTTTCATACCTTCACCCTCCCAATTACTATATATTAGCTTTTGTTCTAGTTAAATATTGTTTGACTATATTATGTATGCATTTAGAACTTTGACTTGGTAAATATACATAGCTTAGGCATAGGCTACTCATAAGTTATTTTTTTGTTCCATTTTTTTTTTCTTTACAGAAAAGAGCACAACTCCAAGGAGCAGTTTTACCCTCAGAAACATCAAAACCATCTAACACTACTCCCTCGGACACATATTCTCTTCTGTGATAGTTTTTATTCAGCTTTATTTCAAGACCTGAAAGAAATTCAGATTGGTGCATTTGGAACAGTAGCTGAAAATAGGAAGCATTTTCCTGAAGCACTGAAGAAAAAGCAACTCAAATTGAAAAAGGCAAATCATCCTGTGTTTTGTGCGACAGAAGTCATCTCAGACCTAAGAATCTTTTATATTTGGACATGCTCCCTAATATAAAACGACTAGGTTGCCAAAACGAGGCAAAACCTTATTAAAAAAAAAAAACCGATAAGGCATGCCGACAGCCACCTAGCATGATACGGAAATATTTAACCTTATATCTACTGTTCACTCCAATGATAATACAAACAAGACAGTTAGAAAGACAAATTCATTAGGGCAGAACAATTCCGAAGCCAGTGCTTGCAGAAAAATACAGAAAAAGTATGGGAGGTGTCGACCACTTCTGCCAACTAGGTGCAAGCTACCCCTACACACACAGATCCTATTTTTATATCATTTCTTAGCTGAAACTGCCCTGGTCAATGGGCACATAACCTACAACACTGATCAAAGCAAAGATCAGGATGTCAGTCTGACTCTTATTGAATCTGCTATTCTTCGACACAATGTGACACCTTCAAAACCACAGGTCACAACAGCATGACTTGCTGAGCACCACTTCATTGATAAATATGAAAGGGCAAGGTACAAACCAGACTGTAAAGCGTGTAAGGCGGCAGGGATCAGAAGCCAGACTTGCATGTACTGCCCAGATTGCAATGTACATCTATGCCTGATACCCTGCTTCAAGTTATACCACACAGTCAAGGATTATCAATGATCCAGACTCTTGCAGAGGCCTACAGCTACAACTTCAACCCCAGTTAATGAAAGAAGCAGCTCAGACTCCCAACTAGAGGTACTTAACTACTCATTCAAAAACACTCATTGTCAGATGCCATAGACTCAGAATACATTAAAAAAAGACAAACACAAAAAATTTTTGTTAGCCTTTTGTGTTGAAAAATGTGGTTAATCATTAAATCAATACGTCAATTAAGCTTATTTTATTCATTGCCATCCATGTCCCTAACATTTTATTGCACTGACATTGAACAAATTCACTATAAGTGGAAAAAAGATCATGGTTTTAAAACATCTCCTGACATTTCTATAAATAGCCACACAAATTCAAGGTGGTCACGATGATCATGTGATCAATTTGCATAAAATATGTTTCTTCGGATGTGGCAAACATTCATAATGGTGCTCTAAAAATTTCAAAGGCCTATGTCTGTTTTTCAATTTTTGAATGAATTTTCAACAAACAAAAAGTTGTTTTTAAAGAAATCTGCAAACACCCTTGGAAATGGGAGACAGTAATGCTCTGTACTGCTGGTCAGCAAAGTGATAATTATATCTGAGAAAATTAGATGAGGAAAATATTAGTTTCCTTCCCATCCTTGAAAATATGTGCTTGGGCCTGGAAAATGCTTGAAGAAATTTGCTATGAACCCTGTCCATAGAATAGGAGGAGTGAGGTGGTATGACAAGATCACAAATGTGGAACTGATAAGAAGTAGACAAGTGCACAGTGGAACAATGATGCTGGCGATGGGTAGGACACACTGATCAAACCTATAGATGGCATTACCAGTCAGTCCTTGTTCTGGAATCCTCAGGCACGTGTTGGTTGAAAGCCTATGCTCCTCGGGGAGCGATTGATTGATGGTTAGTACTAGTAATAATGTTGTGTGCTTGTATCATTTCTACTTGTATATTAATTTCAGGTGGAGGTTTTGGTGGAAGAGGTGGTGATCGTGGGGGCAGAGGCGGTGACCGTGGAGGTAATAACTGTGTGCATGTATTATATGCATTATCTTGGCAACATTACAATTTGTGTGTCATGTATTTTACTGGATTATCTTAGCAACATTACAGTTTGTATGTCATGTATTATACTGGATTATCTTAGCAACATTACAGTTTGTGTGTCATGTATTATACTGGATTATCTTAGCAACATTAGTTTATGGGGGTTTCTGCAGACAGGGAAAGAATAGGGCTACTGTTCCCGCAGGCGTGGTGCCATAAGAGGTGACCAATATGAGGTTGGTTAGGTCTGAAAACTTTATTGCTACAGAAACCAAAGTTGGAAAAAGCATATGAAGGCTGTGGTGCAAACGTCCTCAACGGGGACTAATTGTGGTGGTGGCACCATGCTTAATAGGGGAATTGATAAGCATTGTTTGTAGTCAATATACAGATAAATGTGGATCAGCTGTGCTTTGATTCATGAGTGTTGCTAATGTTTCATTTGCTAGGCATTATCTATGTATAATTATCTGTGGATTAGACCTTAATCATTTCCTCATTGATATGTATAGGCCATGCAATATCTCCTGATTGTAGGTGTTGCTGCTAAATCATTTCCTCATTACTTTTGTGTATTGTTATGAATAGGCCAAGCAGTATCTTATGATCATTGTGTGTGATATGTATTAGTTCTTTAGCCAGATTTGAACTAGCTGGACTATATCAATTATTATATAGGTAAAATGTAGTTGTTAAAGCATATCTCTTAATGGAAAGTTCAATATTTGATTTATTCGTGTATCAATTGAAGTTTCCTTTGTGTTTGCAGGATTTGGCGGTGGGGGAGGTTCAGGTCGAGATGGAGACTGGACTTGCACAGCAGAGTAAGTTCCATTTCACATATGGCATACTCACATCTTTATGCGTTTGTAATTCACGCGCACCACTGGCCAGAAATATAACAAAGCTGAAATGCCGATTTTCTTCTCTCTAGCTATAGATTTTCATCATTGTTTGTCAAAGGTGACACATCACAGACAACTGGCTTCAGATTGCAAAGTGAAATCTAGAGTGCAGTCAAGATAAAATTGTTACATTAATAAACAGATATACGTTTTTACATTTTCCTATAAATATCAGTGAAAATGCATTAAAATTACATTTGTAATGTAATGACATTTTTGCCCATCTTAATTATGGTGTGTAATAGGTTTTGATATTTGATTTTTCAGTGACTGTGGAAATACAAACTTCTCATGGCGCGATTCATGTAACAGATGTCATGCTGCAAAGCCTGGAGGCGGCGGTGGTGGGGATGGAGATGGAGGTAAAAATTGTTCAAAAATATGTGTATTGTATTACAGCAGTAGTAGGAGCACTGTTTACTGGCCAGTAAATATTTGTGTGTTTGTGAAACTAGGATGTTCACATCTGCAATAAAGGAAGACCAGGGGGCAAGTGGGCAGAGGAGCTAATTTTGCATCTGGTGTTCAATCTAAACATCTTTGAAAAAAATATTTTGTCATATCATTATATTTTATAATTGCTGTTTTTACTGATAAAAAAATCATAACTCATTCAACCCTGGAGGTCTAGCACATTTCTGTTCCTCAACCCTAACCAAGGGGACATAACTCTGTTTACCATATAACGTAATCTTTGATAGCATATTTGAGCATGCAGATATTCACCAATTTCAATGAAAGAAAAATGAATGAACTTTCAAGAAATGTATATATTTATATGACTTTAATAGAAAAATGAATGAACTTTCAAGAAATGTATACATTTAAATGACTTAGAAAAGAAAAAAATAAACATGATTTCCAGTAGGAGTCTTGCACACCTTTAGTTTCCTGTCGCTACTCAGCATATTTGTTCGTCTGTTCCACAAATAGTTAAATCGTAAGATCCAAATCCACACGCACACAAAATCTTTAGAGGGCTCCGTGTTATTAAAATAGACCCCAAAAGCTACTGGGTTGCCGACCTATAACTATTACTTTCAGCTCCTCCAGGAGCATAGGGCTTCAACAAACTTTCCCAAGTCTTCCAGTTCAGTGCCATCAGCTTCAGTTCTTTCCATGTCTTCATACATCAGCTCCAGTTATCTTCCTCATGTGTTCTTTATCTTTCAACTAAAATGTCTATAACTACATACCATATATACAGGACTGGTACAACAGATTTTCCTTGAACTTTAACCATGAAATATCACATGTTTATGTATATAATATATGTTCTTATACTTAGTACATGGTAACAAGTTTGATGACACTGTTTTAGGTAAAGACTTCAATGGAAGCGTCATCAAAGTAGAACTTGCCCAGAGACAAAAGAGTGCATTTATTGGTCGTGGAGGTCCAAGAGGTGGTGGGGGAGGTCGAGGTGAGTTTATCAGAAGCACAGTAGTATAAATTTGTTGCAAGTGTAATCAGTGCTTACTCTTCAGTACATTTCAAGATGATCACATTTGACAAACTACATTTGATTAGAATAAAAACTGCTGTTTTGGTGCATGTGATTAACTCAGTGACTTATAGACTAGTACTTCAAATGTTAGTCTATTCTAATGTTGTTCTGTTTGGATATACTGGCTATGTAGCTGGTGGTATGTATACACAGATTGTCTTCTGTTTGGATATACTGGCTATGTAGCTGGTGGTATGTATACACGGATTGTCTTCTGTTTGGATATACTGGCTATGTAGCTGGTGATATGCATACACGGATTGTGTTCTGCTGATGCGTGAATGTTTTGAAAGTTTTTACAGTAAGAAATACATGACAATATAATTACATGAAATAATCTACATAATCTAGATAAAACATATTTGGACAGTATAGAAAGCGTATTCTGTAAGACTAGTCTACACCATTCAACGTAGAGTAAGCTTTAAAGCTGGATAATATAAAAAGAATCTTTCTCCATGGATGACTTGGTTGTTTTTGTATGATAATTGAAAGCAACTCTTACTTACTTACTTAGTCGTTCCCCTTCTACCGTGAGGTGTAGAGGTTTGGAAGAGAGAGCGCCAGACCATTCTATCAGCTGTCTTCTTCCTGGCCTGGTTCCATTCTAGTCCTCGGTCCTTCAAAGATTGTCTAATGTTGTCCTCCCAGCGGACTCTGGGTCGTCCTGGAGGTCTGGATCCCTGGCTCTTTGTTTCCCATGCTTGTCGTGGTAGCCGATCTTCTCCCATTCTGCAGACATGGCCAAACCATCTTAGTTGGGACTGTTCTATTTGGGTCTGCAGCGGATGGGATTTTGGGCCTTGATGGATCGTCTGGTTGCGGACCATGTCTCTTCTTGTTGCTTCAACCACTTTCCTCAGATACCTCATTTCTGAGGTTTGGATCTGGCTTTTGTGGGTTGTAGTCATTGCCCACGACTCGCATCCATATGTCAAGACTGGGACATAGGTGGAGCGGTATACAGCCATCTTCGTTTTCTTACCAACCTCTTTCTTGCTGAGGAATCCACGATTTATGGCCTGAAAAAGTCTCCCAGCCGCTGCTTTTCGAGTGGCCAACTCTTCTTTGATGCCTCCCTTTCGGTCTATAATAGCTCCGAGATATTTAAAGTGGTCGATCTGCTCCAGGACCTGTTCTCCCAACTTAATCTGATGTTTTCTTTCTTCTCGTGATATCACCATGGATTTTGTTTTAGAGCTGCTTATGACTATCCCTCTCTTCTCCAGCTCTTCCTTCCAGACTTGCAGGTTGGATTGGAGATGTGCCTCTGATTTGAAAGCAACTCGTGCATAATAAATATACAGCTGATAGGATAGTATGTCACTCTCTCTGGCAAACTTCTACACCCCAGGGTAGAAGAGGAACAACTAAGTAGCATAATTAACATATTGCAATAAAAATGTAAAACCAAATGGACGTATGTTGTGTATTTTTCTGCAAAATTTATTGAAAAGCTTAGATGCCCTATTTGTATTTAATGGTTTAATCACAGTGACTTTGTATTTAGTGGTACATGGATGTCATTGTGTCGTGACACACAAGGGAACAATTAAAATCACAGATGTGCAGAAAAACACATCCCAGCGAAGAAACATTCTAGTTATTAAAAAAAATATTGCCTGTGTCATCATGCAGGGAGTTCTATGCTTATTTCATCAATCTGAGATATGGTCCAAGTGTAAGGATAAACTCTTGTCTGCATGAAGTGGTGGTGAGAACAACTGCAGTTCATTTCCTGTGGGGAAATGTATTCTTGCATTGGGGAGTATGAACAAGATGTTGGGGATGTATATGACACACCATGAGGGAGTCATTTGTTAGCATTGGCAATCCTCGTAGATCCCTAGTGTAGAAGATATATAGAGGAAGGCACAAAAACATGTAGAGAAGAGTATACAGAAGTGTGAAGAATTTGAACAGTAAATCCAGGATCAGAATGTTTGGAGAGAACTTGAGGTGTGGGCTGAGCCATGTAGGCAGAGGAACATACCCAGACATTGTTAGAGAAATTGAGTCTACTACAAAAATCTGAACCTTCCACTCAAATATAATGTCAGTCCTTTGTATGGCTCTGAAACACGAACAACAAAAACAACCACCAAAAAGGTAAAGGATCCCGTTACACGCCCATTAAGGCATATTGGGAATATGGTGTTAGGCCCATATTTTCTTGACCATCGGCACATTAGGGGTGATGTGGTCAGCACCACGCCAGCTGCCTTAACCTTCCCAGAGTTGCTCGGGTACCCAATTTTTGAGGCTGGGTAGACCCCGGAGCCGTTTGCATCGGACCTGGAAAAAAATTACAAATCGAAAGTTGTCAATTTTTCGGTTATTGATGGTATTTTTCGTTAAACTTCGGTTACCGCAGAATTTTTACTTCCCTTTGCGCACTAAATTTATTTCCAGACGTTTTCGGCGCTTTGCTATAATGACGTGAACGCACAGATTTATTTTTAGCGCTCGCGTCTGTTGTTACTCGAATGGTGAACGCACAGATTTATTTTTAGCGCTCGCGTCTGTTGTTACTCGAATGCTACTGGGAAAAAAGTATTAAATCATTCATTTCAACTGAGGTAAGTAATAAATTCATTTATCTCATATATAAAAAATATTTAAATAAGTGCAGTTTATAGATAGGCCTACTGTACTTACGTCTGTAATTTACAATGTAGGCATATTTAGACTAGTTTTATTTTTAACCATGGCCAAAATTACAGTGTTTGAATGAAATTTCTTGGTTTCCAACTGCTTACGGGAATATGTTTGACACAGTTTAAGATGGTCAGGAATAGAAATTGATGGCGATTCCATATCCTATAGCCTACCCTGTTATCAGTCCACGTCCCACTGTTCATTTCCCACTTTTTTGGAAATATTTTGAATGCTTTTTTATTATATTTACAATGAAGAGACATATCCCGTTCTACCTCTGCAGGGCTATAATTAGGATAGGCCTACATGTTTTCATTTCCAGATAACATGAATAACCGCGGATACATGAAAGTGGCATCACATCTGTCAAATCACTTTAATTAAGATAAATGAAAATTACCAATTTTGTGCATAGGCCTATGTTTAAAAAAAAATGTAAATTAAATTTTAAACAAAATCGAAACAAACAAACGAGATAAAACAACAAACCCCAACAACAACAAAAAATAGTAAAGGGGTGGGGGTGTAAAGGCCTGCTGTTTCCGGTTAGATATTTAATAGATTTTCACTTATCATAAGTATTATAAGAATATTTTCATACCTTCACCCTCCCAATTACTATATATTAGCTTTTGTTCTAGTTAAATATTGTTTGACTATATTATGTATGCATTTAGAACTTTGACTTGGTAAATATACATAGCTTAGGCATAAGCTACTCATAAGTTATTATTTTGTTCCATTTTTTTTTCTTTACAGAAAAGAGCACAACTCCAAGGAGCAGTTTTACCCCCAGAAACATCAAAACCATCTAACACTACTCCCTCGGACACATATTCTCTTCTGTGGTAGTTTTTATTCAGCTTTATTTCAAGACCTGAAAGAAATTCAGATTGGTGCATTTGGAACAGTAGCTGAAAATAGGAAGCATTTTCCTGAAGCACTGAAGAAAAAGCAACTCAAATTGAAAAAGGCAAATCATCCTGTGTTTTGTGCGACAGAAGTCATCTCAGACCTAAGAATCTTTTATATTTGGACATGCTCCCTAATATAAAACGACTAGGTTGCCAAAACGAGGCAAAACATTATTTTAAAAAAAAAAAACGATAAGGCATGCCGACAGCCACCTAGCATGATATGGAAATATTTAACCTTATATCTACTGTTCACTCCAATGATAATACAAACAAGACAGTTAGAAAGACAAATTCATTAGGGCAGAACAATTCCGAAGCCAGTGCTTGCAGAAAAATACAGAAAAGGTATGGGAGGTGTCGACCACTTCTGCCAACTAGGTGCAAGCTACCCCTACACACACAGATCCTATTTTTATATCATTTCTTAGCTGAAACTGCCCTGGTCAATGGGCACATAACCTACAACACTGATCAAAGCAAAGATCAGGATGTCAGTCTGACTCTTATTGAACCTGCTATTCTTCGACACAATGTGACACCTTCAAAACCACAGGTCACAACAGCACGACTTACTGAGCACCACTTCATTGATAAATATGAAAGGGCAAGGTACAAACCAGACTGTAAAGCGTGTAAGGCGGCAGGGATCAGAAGCCAGACTTGCATGTACTGCCCAGATTGCAATGTACATCTATGCCTGATACCCTGCTTCAAGTTATACCACACAGTCGAGGATTATCAACGATCCAGACTCATGCAGAGGCCTACAGCTACAACTTCAACCCCAGTTAATGAAGGAAGCAGCTCAGACTCCCAACTAGAGGTACTTAACTACTCATTCAAAAACACTCATTGTCAGATGCCATAGACTCAGAATACATTAAAAAAAGACAAACACAAAAAATTTTTGTTAGCCTTTTGTGTTGAAAAATGTGGTTAATCGTTAAATCAATACGTCAATTAAGCTTATTTTATTCATTGCCATCCATGTCCCTAACATTTTATTGCACTGACATTGAACAAATTCACTATAAGTGGAAAAAAGATCATGGTTTTAAAACATCTCCTGACATTTCTATAAATAGCCACACAAATTCAAGTTTGTGTGTCATGTATTATACTGGATTATCTTAGCAACATTACAGTTTGTGTGTCATGTATTATTGTGATGCTGCACTGTAATTCTGTCCTTCAACCGGCCCGATTCTGTCGTCTATTTTGTATTTTCACCATTTTTTTTCTTCTCATTTGAATATATTTCGTGTTTGGTATTTTTGAGTAGATAAATTAAATGGGTTCTTTTTACGACGGTAGATTTATTTTACACTCGACCAGTTTTACTTTCTTCTGATCACGCGATTTTTTGTTGTTTACGGAAATCGCTATTTTCGGGCACACCTGTATGACGCGTCAGAAACGTTACGTAACGTGACGACATTTTTGGACACGCGGTTTGCGCGTTTTCAAATCTGATTGGCGCAGCTCATCGTTATGTTTTTTTTTCCTAGCGTTTCCATTGGCCCGAGTGCGTAGATTAATAAACACGCGGGGGTGGCCTCTGTGTGTATAAATAGCCAGTTAGACAGGGGCCAAGTTCTCTATCGTAAGAAATAATTGCCTGCCGTATGACTGCGTATTTATCGTCTCCATTGCGGGGAAAAACAGCGATAATCGGTATGTAGTAGTTTATTATCGTTTTACTTATTAGTGGGTTTTTTAGAATTTCGCCCGTAGTTAATTTCTTCGGGGACATTAACTTTTTAGTTCTAAAGGATAGTGCCATTCATTCTCATCTTTGACGAACGATGTAAATGCAACAGTGTGCTTATTCTTTCTATGATTTTGGCTGTAGATAGGAACGTGGGAAGTTATAAGCTACACGTGTGCTCATAGTTGTAGAATGTTATGTAAAACCACCATTTATTCCTGTGTATTTACAAATATAAATTTAGTGGGAATTGATTGTGTGTACTAAATTTTATTTTTTTGCCTTAATGTAAGAAATGCAGTCGGAGAGTAAAGATGTATGTTATAAGTGAATTATACTGCTTAGAGGAGTAAACTATTCCTATAGCGAGATTTCATTTAATTCTGGAGTAAGTGGGAAACCTCATGGGTAACGTTAAAGGAATTCCCTAGTTTGAATGTTTGGACACGTGGGTAGCCACGCGTAACAAATAGATAAGAGGCAGACAGGTCAGGAGGTTTCTGTTTACTTACCTGGCAGATTATAGTTGAGAGAGAGGGGGGAAGGAGTGAGAATGAAGAGACCCGTGGGATAGAAATATTTTATGTATCGGTTTTTTTCAGAACGAGAGAAGGGGAGTAGGAGGAGTGAGATTTAAGTGCCATGTGGGTAATATTATTTTTTGTATTGTTGTACGTGACGAGTGAAGTACTGAGTAAGGGAGTTATAAAGATTAATGGGTTAGAGATGCGTTATGTTGGAGTTGTTATACAATAGATGCATTTTCTTTTAATTTCAGCGAGTCACGGCGAAACAGTGGGGGGGGCATAATTTTGTCTAATAAAATTATCCACGGCAAAAAGACATATCTCAGGGTCAGAGTACTCGAGTTATTGTCAGGAGCAAAAGAACATAACCAAAACGGTCTATTGCAGTGAAGTCAATTCTTCAGCGAGACTGGTTTCAATTGCGTACAGCTGGAAATCAAGGCTGTGTTCTTCCTCTAACTCCGGAGTGGGTTAAAAGAGGGAAGCTATTCAGCAGCAGAGAAGTTTTGTCGACAGTTAATCAAGTACCTCATGCTTGACGCCATAATTTCATCATCATCGCAGAATTCAGGAACAGGTGATAGGGTTACCATACCTGGGTCTTGAAGGTAACGAGAGAAGAGCGTAACGGAGATGTCGCATCATCAGTCGTCGAGTGTTGGAGAGACACTGAGACCAAGGGAGGGAGAGAGAGAGAGAGAAGGAGGGAGAAAATAGACAGGACCAGTAGGGTCTGTTCAGTATCCATTCGACGGATAGACACTGAGCCATTGTGTTACTCCAAGTCTATTATTTTAGCATCTCCAGTGGTGTTAGTTAGCGGTGCATATCGCCTACCAAGTTGGAAGCTGTGTAGAAGTTTTGTTGAGGAAGAGTCAACAGGACTGAGACAGTAGAATCTTAAGTGTATTAGAGAGTGGAGGCTAAAGTTGACAGCCCCACCAAAGTAGAGTTGGTTATAATCACTAATCATTTTATTGTTCCTCAGCAGGGTGACAGAAAGAGTGAATGTGATTTGGGGGTTTGGTTTTTTAGTGTCTATCTAATTTCATTGTTAGGGGTTTTTTCCAGGCCGTGCAACAGTGCACGCTAATTTTTTGTAATTGATGTATGATGAACTTTAAATGATTTCTGTGTGTAAATAAATTTATCTATAATATATTTACTGGATCAGCTTCTACACTCTATACTTACTCTATGTTGTCTGTATAGTGGTGTCTGTGGTCGTGTTATACACCTTATCTCCTTGTGTTTAAAGGTAGTCAGAGGAGGGTGAGATTATAGCCATTTTGAAGTCACGAAGCGGCAAGGGGAGAGGCAAATCCTGGTTCTATCCCTTGAGCCAATAGTCTCATCTGTTCACAGGCATGTCATTTTCCATCTAAATTCTATCTTCTCAGACTTTCTCATACGAGGGTCTTGTTTTCATTCAGGCAAACTCTATAAACATAAAACCACTTCGTGACAATTATACTGGATTATCTTAGCAACATTAGTTGGGTTTCTGCAGACAGGGGAAAGAATAGGGCTACTGTTCCCGCAGGCGTGGTGCCATAAGAGGTGACCAATATGAGGTTGGTTAGGTCTGAAAACTTTATTGCTACAGAAACCAAAGTTGGAAAAAGCATATGAAGGCTGTGGTGCAAGCGTCCTCAACGGGGACTAATTGTGGTGGTGGCACCATGCTTAATAGGGGAATTGATAAGCATTGTTTGTAGTCAATATACAGATAAATGTGGATCAGCTGTGCTTTGATTCATGAGTGTTGCTAATGTTTCATCTGCTAGGCATTATCTATGTATAATTATCTGTGGATTAGACCTTAATCATTTCCTCATTGATATGTATAGGCCATGCAATATCTCCTGATTGTAGGTGTTGCTGCTAAATCATTTACTCATTACTTTTGTGTATTGTTATGAATAGGCCAAGCAGTATCTTATGATCATTGTGTGTGATATGTATTAGTTCTTTAGCCAGATTTGAACTAGCTGGACTATATCAATTATTATATAGGTAAAATGTAGTTGTTAAAGCATATCTCTTAATGGAAAGTTCAATATTTGATTTATTCGTGTATCAATTGAAGTTTCCTTCGTGTTTGCAGGACTTGGTGGTGGGGGAGGTTCAGGTCGAGATGGAGACTGGACTTGCACAGCAGAGTAAGTTCCATTTCACATATGGCATACTCACATCTTTATGCGTTTGTAATTCACGCGCACCGCTGGCCAGAAATATAACAAAGCTGAAATGCCAATTTTCTTCTCTCTAGCTATAGATTTTCATCATTGTTTGTCAAAGGTGACATTTCTCACATCACAGACAACTGGCTTCAGATTGCAAAGTGAAATCTAGAGTGCAGTCAAGATAAAATTGTTACATTAATAAACAGAAATACGTTTTTACATTTTCCTATAAATATCAGTGTGTGAGCATGAAAATGCATTAAAATTACCTTTGTAATGTAATGACTTTTTTGCCCAACTTAATTATGGTGTGTAATAGGTTTTGATATTTGATTTTTCAGTGACTGTGGAAATACAAACTTCTCATGGCGCGATTCATGTAACAGATGTCATGCTGCAAAGCCTGGAGGCGGCGGTGGTGGGGATGGAGATGGAGGTAAAAATTGTTCAAAAATATGTGTATTGTATTACAGCAGTAGTAGGAGCACTGTTTACTGGCCAGTAAATATTTGTGTGTTTGTGAAACCAGGGGGCAAGTGGGCAGAGGAGCTAATTTTGCATCTGGTGTTCAATCTAAACATCATCTTTGAAAAACATATTTTCAAAAATATTTTGTCATATTATATTTTATAATTGCTGTTTTTACTGATAAAAAAATCACAACTCATTCAACCCTGGAGGTCTAGCACATTTCTGTTCCTCAACCCTAACCAAGGGGACATAACTCTGTTTACCACATAACGTAATCTTTGAAAGCATATTTGAGCATGCAAATATTCACCAATTTCAATGAAAGAAAAATGAATGAACTTTCAAGAAATGTATATATTTATACGACTTTAATAGAAAAATGAATGAACTTTCAAGAAATGTTTACATTTAAATGACTTTTAGAAAAGAAAAAAATAAACATGATTTCCAGTAGGAGTCTTGCACACCTTTAGTTTCCTGTCGCTACTCAGCATATTTGTTCGTCTGTTCCACAAATAGTTAAATCGTTAAAGATCCAAATCCACGCACTCAAAATCTTTAGAGGGCTCCGTGTTATTAAAATAGACCCCAAAAGCTACTGGGTTGCCGACCTATAACTATTACTTTCAGCTCCTCCAGGAGCATAGGGCTTCAACAAACTTACCCAAGTCTTCCAGTTCAGTGCCATCAGCTCCAGTTGTCTTCCTCATGTGTTCTTTATCTTTCAACTAAAATGTCTATAACTACATACACTTTAACAAGTCAAATCTATAACTACAATCTATGACCAACTTCTTTCCATATCCTAGGTAGTTGTTGGGTACAGTGTTCTGTTGAATGCAATTTTTGTGTTTGCATGGCTTGTCCATTTCTGAATATTGTCTGTCCAACATGTCTTCGGACTACCCTATTTTCATTTTCCTGGGACTATCCCTTGAAGTCAGTATTCAGCAGTCTATTTGATCTTAATAACATGTCCGTAAAATTGATTTTTACAAGTCTTTACAATTGTTTGTAGATTTTTCTGCACAGGTGGTCTAAACACTGCCCATTTGTCACATTATCTGTGTGTATGATAGTCAACATTATTTTTCTGGGGCACCATGTTTTCTGTATGCCGACGGCCATTGATTTATGGAATCGGATATTGAGAATAAAATTCTTGTTTAGGTTTTATAATAGTTTCCTCTTTTTTCGGAGATGAGGGGAAGTGATCATCTATTGTGTATTAGTAATCAACATCTAGATCACCATTGCTCTCGCTGTTGTACATTCCAGAACAGTGCTACTTCTATTTTTATGTCATGTTTTGCATACAGGATATTTATATCTGCATGGTTGATGTGGTTCTGTTTCTTAGCGCAGGTTCTTTTGTCAAATCTTTTACTAGTTGGGAAGCTGTTTTTTCTGTTCCTACCTTCTTCTGTTTCTGTGCTTTGTTCATGGCATTTTTATTATTTTGCTTTTGATATTACTATATTAGTCATTGGCTATTAGCAGTTTCTTTCCTGACATTTTGTAGTTATTAGTGATTGATGGCCTCCTCACTATCTCCATGGAATAAATGTTTTGTTTAGCAAGTTCCAACTTCAAATCCCTCAGCATATTACTAATCATATTTGATTTGCTGAATGTATTTAAAATGGTGTATACCGCTCCACCTATGTCCCAGTCTTGACATATGGATGCGAGTCGTGGGCAATGACTACAACCCACAAAAGCCAGATCCAAACCTCAGAAATGAGGTATCTGAGGAAAGTGGTTGAAGTAACAAGAAGAGACATGGTCCGCAACCAGACGATCCGTCAAGGCCTAAAATCCCATCCGCTGCAGACCCAAATAGAACAGTCCCAACTAAGATGGTTTGGCCATGTCTGCAGAATGGGAGAAGATCGGCTACCACGACAAGCATGGGAAACAAAGAGCCAGGGATCCAGACCTCCAGGACGACCCAGAGTCCGCTGGGAGGACAACATTAGACAATCTTTGAAGGACCGAGGACTAGAATGGAACCAGGCCAGGAAGAAGACAGCTGATAGAATGGTCTGGCGCTCTCTCTTCCAAACCTCTACACCTCACGGTAGAAGGGGAACGATTAAGTAAGTAAGTAAGGGTTTTTGTGTGTGAGGTATCTTAAATTAGGAACGTGCCAATGCCAAGAAAAATCTGCTATCTGGTGTGAGTTTTAAATCCCCAAATATGTCAGATTCCTTCAGTGAGAGCCCCGGGTTTGACCCTGGTCACGTTAATGCCACATCAGCATATTGATTAAATAACATTTAAAGTTTTATGTTTGTAAACTAATGTATAGAATCTGTGGTCCAGCAGCAAATAGTAGTCCAGGCAGTTACTAGATTTATTTTTCTACTTTCAGGTGGTCGTGGTGGCTTTGGTCGAGGTGGAGATAGGTTTGGAGGTGGTGGACGAGGTGGCGGTTTCAGAGAAAGGGACGATAGCGGCGATCGTGGTGACAGAGGCGGATTCAGAGGGGGGCGTGGAGGTCGAGGAGGATTTGACAGGTTAGTACATTTTCTAATATTTGTTTTGTTTGACACATGGCTGATTCATCACCATCAACTTTTTTCTCCTTGAGGAGTTCTTTATGTGTATGGCTCCCTTGAGGAAACTTACACCTAAGCATGATCTTTAAACTGTGCTTCCTGTAGCAGTTTGTTTTACATGATGAGGTTGCAAGGCCCATGCTGGGCCTCACATTAGGCACCAATAATGACCAGCTATGCACAATGCTATAGTTAACATGTGGAAGTGAACCTCAGTCTGTGTGGCTAATTACAGCCTCGCTGACTCTTGAAATCATCCACATATGTATAGGGATTCCCCATGTGGTGAAACATGTTGAAAACCCAGCATTACACACTAAGCTTGGAGGAGTCACATGAGCCCTAGATGTAACTCTGCCTTTACCTGGTTGGCTGCATGCAGGAGGGTCTCACTATGGACCCATAATAGGCAGGGAAGCTGAGAAACTGGAGCTCATCACATTTCACAATGGCAGAAAAGCCTAGATCTACAGTGTAGATAATACCAAGGAGTCTGCAACTTGGTATTGGCAGCAACAGAGCGAGAAGCTCATCAACTCTAGTTAAACAACTGTCTGACAAAGAAATGCCTTTATGTGTGCGTGTTTGTCTTTTACACTGAGCCATCTTCTCTTAATGTTTTTGGTTGACTTTCTGGCCAGAATCTCTTTGGACTCCTCTCTATTCTCTTCTCCTGTATGTTTGCAGTCACTGACTTTTACACCTGAGCCCCCACGTGTAATAGTATTCATAAAGGTTCTGAAATTTGGCCTATGTGGCCTATAGATTTTTATTTTTTTAAATTAACCAGCGGCACTTGGGCTTTCAGCCCTTCGGCCCAATGACATGTCATTGCGAGGCTGGGGAGCCTCCTTCCAACCCTGTCAGGAGCTTCGCTCCTTCCCATCCACAGAGGGTTTATCACAGGAGCCGCTAACACATTAACTACCGCAAGCCGCTGTCAGCGGCTCACAAAATAATCACATTTGGACCGCAAGCCGCTCAGAGCGCCAATCTAATTTCAGTAATAAAACGAATGAAAAATGTACTGAAACACTTTCTGATCTGGTTCGAGATTTTAAGTTGCCACCGGAAAACAAATTCCCAAAGCATGGTTGTTGTAGAACACTGGAAAATTGATATTATGTTCATATTTTTCAGTGTTTTGGGTTAGTTACCAAATCGTGTAAAACTGTTTACCGTGGCAACTAGTGATAGGACTACAAAAATGCGTGTACATCTCGTCTAACGGCTGAATAGAATAGAAACGTGTTTCAACAAATGACTGATCGATCTAGCGACGAGGACAAGAGTGAAAACGTTGTGCACATTGATTGAAATTGTGATTTTGATAGAGATGGGGTGCAAGCAGTTATAATTGTGAAAATATTGCAAGTCCTCGGAGATCGGAGGGCCGTTAAATAGCAACAACCTCTATTAGAGTTACAACCGGTGTTTATTGTAATAGTACATTCATTTATCTTTAAAATGACGCATAATTCATAAAAATCTGTAAACAATTACGAAAACTACAGATTACTTGGTGCAAACACCTACAGGATGAAAATGGGGAAAACAATTTTATCGGCCACAGTGTGTTAAGTTTATTCAGTCAAAATCCCAGTCTGTGACATTTATTCAAATGCCCACGCCCGGGCTTGAACACCTGATCGCCAGCGAAATTTGGTAACCATTACACCAGCGCGGCTGCCTATAGATTAAAAGGTTTTAATAAATTTATTAGGAATTTAATATCTCAGTCACGTGCTTTGCCGACATGCTTCTTGATTGTCTCTCTCTCCATTTCCTATGGTCTCTGGTATCTTGGGTTGGGTGTGTCTTGTGCTCCTCCCATGCCATTTACAAATTATTATCATTACCCTTCAGCTTCCAATGGAGCTTAGGCCTAACAAATATATTCCAAGTCCTGCTGCCAGTTCTCATTGTCCTGTGCTGTCTTGTCATGTCATCCCTATCCATGTCATCTCTTTTGTCTCCAGTACTTTCTCCATGTGTTTTTATCTTCCTCTCGCCCTGAGGGTTCCAGTTCACGGATTTCCTTATAATGCTATTAGGTTTCCTGAACATGCGTCAATGTTTTATTCTCATCTCCATGTGTCGGTTTGTTGAGGTATTTCTCTGCGTCTGCCTCTGCTCTTTGTGTTCATAGTTCAATTGTTAACCAGTATCTATCTATTTAACTGTGGCCTGTACTGTCAAATGATGGTTGAAACACAGTAGCTTTATTTTTACCATTCACTAACCATCTGTCAGAAGCATATGGTGTATTTGAAAGTTTAAACATATCCTTTATATCCACAGGGATCGTGGTGGTGACAGGAGGTCAAGACCATACTAAGTATTGTAAGACTACAGGATCTGACAAGTGGATGAATAGTTTGCAGCTTTCAAGACTTTTAAATGATGTTTTATTTCCTTCCTCATTCTGCTGGCTTTGATATCCTTCCTCTTTCTGTTGAAAATATGTCTGGTATGTTGTCATTTCTACAGATGAAGATTGGTGAAGAAAGGGTCAGAAGATTACATAAGCAAGATGTTTTATGTGAAGATTGGGCGTGTGAAGAGCTGGAGTATATTTGTTTACGTATGTCACATGAACTTTTGTTTTCATAATTACTTTTTATGTTGCACTCTGTCATTGCCAGTGGTCACACTCATCAGACATTCATTGTCATTTTTGTATGTATGCACACTGTCATTTAGGTTTTATTACATGGCATATTTTTAGTCCATCATTGATGTTACATTTGATTATTGTGGTTTTTTTTTTTGTCATTAAAGTCATGGGTTCACATTAAAGAAGTACAAAATGTAAACATTGTTTTCTTAGTGGTTGATGTGAATTGTGTTGGGTTCTCCCCCTAAGTTCGGTCACAAGAAGACAGAATCACCCATCACAAAAACAAAAATGCTTACTCCACTTTAACAATGAACCTTGCCTATTCCATTTCTGTCCACTGTTGCTGAGAAGCATAGTGAAGTGTCGAGCTGGCTACTGTAAGCCCGTTTTGTAATGTTTATCCATCTTGGTCTTCCCCATGCCCTGAGGCCAGATTTTTTATTGTTATGGGCACATATTGGTCATTTATCAGGCTCTATTTTCATGATGGGCTACCAATTAATGTTCTTTCTCGCTGCATTCTTTATGTGGCTGCAACCTTAGCACCAAGATGGGGGAAGCAAAAAAAGAAATGGAAAGAATTTATTATTATATTTATAGATCAGGAAATTGATTTTAACATTTTTTTTTCTTGCGTACGCCCGCTAATACTCGAGGCGAAATCTCAGGTTATTACTATGTCTAACCTGTATTTGATTTTACGTGAGTATCCCTTTTTACTTGTACAGAGACAGGTGTCCCTCTCCATTCAGGCAAATACTCTCCGATTTCGGAGGTACCCATTGCAGCTGGGTCGGCTCAGGAGCCGCCAATCCCTGGTCGACAACACTCCTTCAAATGACGTCGCCAGGTCTCGAGTTAATCCAGTCCAATTCCCGGTTGACGAAAAATCCTCAAATGCCGTCGCCCGGGTTTGATCCTGAATCACCCGGTCGCCAGAGCGGTGTTGTAACCACTACACTAGCGCGGCTCCCGATTTTAACATTGAACAGAAACATTTGAAAATATGCAAGAAGATATTGAGAATAAATGCAGGAACAATGAAAATTTTGTACTTGAAGAAACACCCATTCAAGATGTAGAATCTATTTATTTTTTTTTACTGTATACAGGCCTCGGGTTTCCCTCTATTTATTTATCTTGTCTGCAGGGAGGAACAGTTAGCGATATCAGAATAAGAATACATAAGGCAGGGGGGGATCTCACGAAGTCTGAAACAAAGATTAGAATCTTCAGCTTACATGTCATGACCGTCCTGTTGTATGGCTCTGAGAACATAGCCACCAAGAAGCTGCAGACTCATAAATGGGTGCTTGCACAGAATAGGATTAAAATGGTGGGACAAGGTCACTAATGTAGACTTGCTGGAATGAACCAGACAAAGTGTCAGTGGAACAAGAGATAAGATGCTGACGGTGGTTCCCCCCCAGGGTAATGAACAAACTTTATTTTCAAAGGGCTAAGAATTTGGCACGCAGGCCCGTCTTACATTCTGCCATAAGGAATGCAGAATTATAAAAGGTACTTGTTACTGTTGTTTTGGGTCATCCCTTCTATTACAGGCCATCACTTCTGTTGCATGATTCTTTTGGCTGCCACTTCTGTTGGTGTATGTGTGGAGGTTGTATGAAAGAGATAGTGCTATTGTCTGGCACAGCTGACAAGTTTGACGTCAGCAATGTCGGGCTTACTAAAAGTGGCTGACAGTGTTTAATATGTGAGAGAATGTCATGAGTTCTTTAGGTTTGTAAACCCACATAACAGTAACGTTAGGTCAGGAAACAGACCAACGGGTAAGACGAATTAGTTTTCAACTTGTACACAGTTTATTTTCGACAGTGACGTTGACATCATGGACAACAGATCACAGCAAATCACAAGGTATGATGATCACAAGGTATGATGGTATAATCCATAGATAAATTGAGTGCAACACCAGCAAATCATCATAAATCGACATAGCATACAATCCGTCAGAAAGTTGAGTGTATCACCAGCAACTCATCATAAATGGTAATAATATATAATCTGTCATAAAGTTGAGTGCATCACCAGCAACTCATCATAAATGGTAATAATATATAATCCGTCAGAAAGTTGAGTGCATCACCAGCAACTCATCATAAATGGTATAATCCGTCAGAAATTGGTTGCATTAAGAGCAATTCATTATAAATGGTAATAGCCGGCATAATCCATGGCATTAATAGCTGGTTCCTAGTTCAGAGAGGTGGAAGACGACCGAAGAACACGGGAAAGAGAAATAGATACACATGAAAGGGATCAGGAAGGCAAGGGACAGGAAAACTTGGCATTCATTTGTTGAAGGGTTATGTCCCTTGAGGACTTTAAAGGTGATGAATGAATGAACATTGACACTGCTGTAGGTACTAGACGACTGTAATCAAAGATCATTCATTTGTTGAAGGCTTATGTTCCTTGAGGACTTTAAAGGTGATGAATGAATGAACATTGACACTGCTGTAAGTACTAAACGACTAATCAAAGATCATTCATTTGTTAAAGGCTTATGTCCCTTGAGGACTTTAAAGGTGATGAATGAATGAACATTGACACTGCTGTAGGTACTAGACGACTAATCAAAGATCATTCATTTGTTGAAGGCTTATGTCCCTTGAGGACTTCAAAGGTGATGAATGAATGAACATTGACACTGCTGTAGGTACTAGACAACTGTAATCAAAGATCATTCATTTGTTGAAGGCTTATGTTCCTTGAGGACTTTAAAGGTGATGAATGAATGAACATTGACACTGCTGTAGGTACTAGACGACTTTAATCAAAGATCATTCATTTGTTGAAGGCTTATGTTCCTTGAGGACTTTAAAGGTGATGAATGAACATTGACACTGCTGTAGGTACTAGACGACTGTAATCAAAGATCATTCATTTGTTGAAGGCTTATGTCCCTTGAGGACTTTAAAGGTGATGAATGAATGAACATTGACACTGCTGTAGGTACTAGACGACTGTAATCAACGATCATTCATTTGTTGAAGGCTTATGTTCCTTGAGGACTTTAAAGGTGATGAATGAATGAACATTGACACTGCTGTAGGTACTAGACGACTGTAATCAACGATCATTCATTTGTTGAAGGCTTATGTCCCTTGAGGACTTCAAAGGTGATGAATGAATGAACATTGACACTGCTGTAGGTACTAGACGACTGTAATCAAAGATCATTCATTTGTTGAAGGCTTATGTTCCTTGAGGACTTTAAAGGTGATGAATGAATGTGTGGTGAAGTGGGATGTTATAGATATTTATAAGGGACTTAGTGTACTGACTGAGATCAGCTGTGAAGGTATATATATATCTAATAAGAGTAGTATATTATATATATAACCTTACTTGCTGCCACATATCTATATATCTCAGTCAGAATTATTCTGGAATAGTGTCGTGACTACGTTTTGTGTCTAGGGTATGTGTATGGTGAAGTGTAAGTCACAACAACAGACAGATAAACAATTTAATTTAATCCACTACTCTTGACAACACTGTGACACTCACATACATATAACACTCTACACAGATATCTTAAAAGAGTCACTGATAAACTTTCAAATAACAATATGTATTCATTACTGGCATGAAGGAATATGTGTCCTGATTCAACTACAAGGGAACCAGGAATCACAATCAATTTAAATTACAAGTTATGTACAGAATGTATTTAATATGAATATTGTAGTGACATATATTAGTACAAATGTTCTATGTGTGTCAGTTGTGTAGTAGTAAAATGAGGTAATACTGGTTTTGTTTTGTTCAAGCTCTGTTGGTATTGGTCATCATGACTTCAATAGTTTGTCTTTAGGGACTATTATTGGAGATGTTCACAGTTCCTGATTTTAAGACAAGTAAATTCCCCTCTGAATGGTATTTTTATAAAGTTATTTCAAGATGAGGGGACATAATGTTGAGCTCAGCTGGCCAATTCTGCTTATCTTGAGTGATGGCGGCAGGAGAGGACTCCTCTGCTCGAATTCTCCTCTGGGCTCAGGAGACACCTCACTGATAGCTAAAAAGACCAAGGAGTATGCTGTCCGACACTGGATTCAGCAAATCTCTGACCAGATGCTGCTCAGTACCATCAAGACCACTGTCCCTGAAATCAAGAAGGATGTACCTTCTACTTCATAACTAATTTATATTCTCTTTTACACTGATCACAATACAGCACAAACATTGCGTTCAGAGCGTTAGGCCAACAGTCAGCTTCATCTGAAATACTTTATACCAGCATTACCCTTCTTAATGGTTACTACGCCTCTGCACTTCCAGCATTATTTCTTTCTAGTCAATCATCCAGGTGTCAGTGTACTGTTTGGCCATTCCATGCCGTTTTACTTCTCTCCGACACCCTCTGTTCAGGCTGGAGCATTTTAGGCTTTACCTCACGTTTGCCCCTGAACTACACATATATATACAGGCATAAATCAACAATTCACATTCAATTTTCATTAAAAGATATTAAATGGTTCAAGCTTACCACAATTCATACGAATAACACAGATACGTTGATTAGCAATGAATTCTGGCACAAACTGGCACAAATTTCCTTCTGCTTATCTTCCAGGCTTTTAATTTAGCCAAATATATGCTGGCTTCAACGCACTGATGCTTTATCAAGTGTATTTAAACAAGTGGTTTCGAACTAACGCTCCCAAGTGTGTATATCAGCGAGACTGGCCAATGAGCCCCTTTTCGACAAGTGTTTGAAAAAAATGTTATCTTTTCCCGTCTCCCCTAACAACCAAGATAGTATTTATAGCCCGACCAATCGTGGTTAGGCTTTCATTTGTTGCGCTCCAATCAATTTGGAGTTTACATGGTAGGCTATTTATGTAACGTAAGGTTTTTTCAAACACGTTATAAAAAAAAATTTTATGAGCAGAAATGATTTTATGCTGTCAGGCACCCCCAATATTTTATTTTGGGTATAATTTATTAATTCCTGGACTATTTGCGTAACGTTTTACATATTATTTGTCAGCAAACCCTAAGGAACCCAAAAATACTAATTTAAAGGAGCTACGTGGCTGCGTTCAAAATATGCAATTTCTTCTATCTCCTGTTTAGAAGATGTGCTGTCTGGGTACTGTTATGTGTTCAAACGTAAACCCATATAATGTTGTCTTTTCTAATAAGAGTCTGTTATGATTTATAAACCTAACTCTGGGAAAGGGTAGTGTATTTTATCACTGTCCGTCTGAAAAAAAAATTAGTGCATGTAGACTTACACGCGTGATGGTAGTAATTGTGTATCGCGCGAAGCGGGTTTAGTGTTCGGCTTTCTGCCTCTCCCTTCTCTTTTTATCCCTTTAGTCCATCTGTTCGTTCGTTTTGGTAACGCAGTATAATTAATGTTAGGGTTAATTTAGGTCATTACGCAGTACGTCTCAATGCTTTTCCAAGAAATACAGCACACGTTTCATTGAAGAAGGCGGGTAATATACAGTAAGCTTTTACTATCAACGTGAAAGCGTTACAATTTGCAGACGAAGCAGAAAACAAGGGGGATTTCGAGTACATTCCTTGTGACAGCACTGTCATTTTCCCATTGCTCTTCTCTTTATTAATTTTATTTGTTAGGCTTTATATTTACCTAATAATTTATATATGTGGATTAGAATATTTCATGACACCTCCCCTCTTAAAACAGACATTATATGTCAGTCCTTTATTCTATATACACATATAGAAATTTATTATTATTTCTGGGGTTTACGGTGATTCTCATCACACGGATGGCGGCTTAAAAAATCCGCTCCCAGATTGGTTTTTCCAGATATATATTCAATGCTAAAATTATATGGAGCCAGAAGCAAAGACCATCGGAGTAACCTAGAGTTCTCATGCTTAGCCTGTGCTAAAAACGATAAAGGTTTGTGGTCAGTTTGCAACTTAAATGCCTTCCCATATAGATAAATATTGAATTTCTTTATTGCCCATATTACTGCAAGACATTCTTTTTCGCTAGTTGAGTAGTTGATTTCAGCTTTATTCAACTTTCTGCTAGCATATGCCACTGGGCTTAATTCCCCATCCAATGCATCTGATTTCTGTAGTAAAGTTGCACCTAGCCCAATATTACTTGCATCCGTCCTTACTATGAATTCTTGACTTAAGTCAGGTAATTTCAAAATGGGTTTACTTGTGAGCTTTTCCTTCAATTCTTGGTAAGTCATTTCACATTGTGGTGTCCATGTAATGCGATCTGGAAGTCCTTTACGTGTCAATTCCGTTAAAGGTGCACATATGGAATTAAGTTTTTGATATACTTCTGGTAGAAACCACATAATGAGACAAAGGATCTCACGTCCTTCTTGGTTTGTGGTCTCGGGGCTTTCTGTAGTTTTTCTAAATTCTTTGGGTCAGGGGTCATGTTTCCCTGATAAACTGTGTGTCCCAAAAATTCCAATTCTTTACATCCAACGCAACATTTGGTTGGTCGGGCTGTTAAATTTGCCTCCCTAAGTCGATCAAACAGCATGTTCAGAGAGTCAATGTGTTCCTCAAATGTTTCTGTTGCTATAAGGATATCATCCATAAAATTTGTTATACAGGGATTATTCAGAGGATCCAATAATTTTCTCATCATTCTAGAGAAGACACTAGGCGCATTCTGCAATCCAAATGGCAATCTATTAAACTCATAGTGTCCTTCTGAGGTACTAAAAGCTAGGTATGGTCTAACCTCAGGCTTTACTGGAATCTGATAGTATCCTTTACTCAGATCCACTTTTGAGAAATATTTAGCTTAATTTAGCCTGGCAAACAGCTGATTTGTATCCGGCAATGGATCCACCTGTCCTTCTGTAATAGCATTCAGTCTCCTGTAATCTATACAGAGTCTATGTTCTCCAGAGGGCTTCCTTAAAAGTACAACACCGGAACTATACGAAGACTCACTGTGCGAAATAATTCCTTCCTTCAACAGATAGTCTATCTCTTCCTTCAAAGCTTTTTCCTTAGCAAACGGAATCGTATATGGTTTCATACAGACAGGTGTGGAGTCTATTAATTTCATATCATATTCCAATAGGTTTGTATGCCCTGGTCGGTCTGTTAACACCTCTGCATGATTATTTAGAACCTGTTGCACTCTCTCTTTCTGAGTTTTCGTTAAATGTGTACTGATTTTCACCTGTGCTGCTGTCTCACAGGGGTGTAATGGATATTCAAATGATGAAAGTGGTTCCTTTTTCATCTCCATGGCGATGGACAAGGTCAACAAGTGTGTCTCTTCCTGATGTTCTCTTTCCAAATATTTCTTCAGGAGATTCACATGATAGATTTTTTCTTTCCCCTTCTTATCTATCTTATAATTTGTTCTAGACACCTTCTCTAGAACTGTATATGGACCCTGCCATCCAATTTGTAACTTATTCTGACTCCCGGGCAAAAGAAGCAGTACCTTCTCTCCCACAGCCAAATTTCTGTCTTTCGCCTTCCTGTTATAATAGGCAGCATGTTTCTTCCTGGCTTGTTTCAAATTTTCATTGGCAAGTTTCCAGCCAGTTTTTAACCGAGTGGTCAGCTCATTCACATACTGGTATAAAGATGTAATGTTTTCCTCTGCCTTTTCATCAGTCCACGTTCTTAACAAAGCTACATATGGACCTTTAATTGTGTGGACCTATTTGTCCATGCACCGGTATGGTCTCTTCCACTTGAAGCTTTATAGTGATGATTTTTCCTCCCAGAATTATCATTCACAAAACGACCGCTACCAATTTTTCTTTTGGGGCTTTATCCCCTCTTAAAATTCTTGATGAGAGATTTCCTCTCTACATCCTCTTCCTCCAGTTTGTTTAAGTCCGATTGAGGGATTGTCGGCTTATCCTGGGGTAAGACATCTTTTTGCACTCTCCGCATAGTGGCCATTGTAAAACAGTTAAGTGAAGCTTGTCCGTGAAAAGGGGCTTCCCATTCCATTTGGTCCACTTTATCAAATTTATTTTTCCTTTTATTGTCAGGCCTGATTTGGCCCCATGGCGTGTCCAGGTCCTGATCCATGTTCCCACTTGTGGGTGTTCCCTCATGTGCTATACTACACCTTTCTACAAAGTTCTCAATGTCCCATCTTGCTTTGGGCCAATAATAATTGTGAGCCACCTTTTGAATGATGGTACCTATCTTCTCATGGTCCCCATCTGGTTTCACATGTAGGCTCCTTATTAATTCTGTCCTATATCTTTTTGGAAGAACCAGCTGTCCGTGACCATTGGATCTAGCTCCAGTCTTCCTATACATCAACTTGTTTTTCATGTAAAAATCTCCCTTGCCTGGAGTTGTATGACAAGTTGACAATTTTCTGAAACAAGGCTTGAGTGTTTTATCCCCAGCCTGTGCCTTCCTCATCTCTTCTGGAGTGGTATCTAACATAATATCCTCCTCCTGTCTTGAGGTCGACCTGACCTGAAGGGTTGCCATATACACAGGTTTCCTTCTGCAACGGTCAGTGTCATGATTGTCCATCTGACAATTCTTACACCACCTTTTTCCTTGGGTGAAAGATTTTCTTTCATCATATTTCCTTTCATCGAATTGTGGGAATTTATTTTTATTTTCATACCGTGGCCTATCAAATTGGTGCTTACCTTTATTTTGATCTTTAGGATCAAATTTATTAAAGTTCTGTGGTGCCCTAAAGTTGTCCACTTGTTTCTTTTTATTACCTGTTACCTCTGCTTGAGCTGCTTGATACCTTTCAGCAACATTTAGCAACTCACCCAGCCTCTCTGCACCTTGTTCCATGAGAAACTTTCTCAGGTCTGGAGCCATGGACTCTCTTAGTTGCTCTATAAGGACCATTTCCTTAAGATCTTGGGTTTTCCCCAGAGAAGTCCATTTCTCCAAGTATGTCTCTATTCGTGCAGAGAACTGGTGATAGGTTTCACCTGACAGTAGTTTAGCATTCCTAAATTTTTTCCTGTAAAACTCTGCATTCTTTTCATACCTTAACAAAAGAGCCTGCTTTAGCATGTCATAATTTTCCTGATCACCTCTGCTCATTTTTGCAAAAACTTCATAAGCTGCCCCACGAAGTCCCTGAGATAACTTTAAGCTCCACCTTTCTCTCTCTAACCCATACGTGGTAGCTAATAGTTCGTACCTATTTATATAGCTCTCAATATCATCGTCTTTCTCAACAAAATGATCTAAATGAAAATTCATTGCTGAGATTGAGGCTCCTTGAGTAACCGTAGCATCAGAGGCAAAGGTACTGGCACCATTTTCAGGAGCATGGCCTTGAAACTCAAACTCCCTTAGTCGTAACTCATGTTCCCTTTGTAATCTCTTCTCCTCCTTTTCTGCTTCCCTCTCTGCAGCTAATCTCTTCTCTTCTCTTTCTGCAGCTAATTTCTTCTCTTCCCTTTCTGCAGCCAATCGTTTGTCTTCTCTTTCTGCCTCCAATTTCTTAGCCTCAGCCTCAATCTGCAACCTCTTAGTCTCAGCCTCAGCTTCAATCTGCAACCTCTTAGTCTCAGCCTCAGCTTCAAATTGTAACTTCTTACTTTCCCTGTCAGCCTCTAACTTTCTTTCGGCTTCAAACCTTCTTTCTTCGCGTTCAATAAATTTGTCACATTCCGTAGTAACATAGGCAACCATAACTTGCCCATCTAATCCTAACTCTTTTGCAGTCTGAACCGCAGCAGATCGAAATTTGGCCAGGTCCGCCATTGTCTATCAGGTAACTTAATACAATGTCTAACCAACAATTCAATCTCTAATGGACAAAACAGGCACCGTGAGCTCAACCTTATTTAATTCCACCCAAGGATACCTTTTAATTCTTATATTCCCTGAAGTGAATTAACCCCAATATTTTTAATAGGGAAAGATTCAAAATCCCAAGAGCGAGACCCCAATATATGTGGTGAAGTGGGATGTTATAAATATTTATAGGGGACTTAGTGTACTGACTGAGATCAGCTGTGAAGGTATATATATATCTAATAAGAGTAGTGTATTATATATATAACCTTACTTGCTACCACTTATCTATATATCTCAGTCAGAATTATTCTGGAATAGTGTGATGCTACGTTATGTGTCTAGGGTATGTGTATGGTGAAGTGTAAGTCACAACAACAGACAGATAAACAATTTAATTTAATCCACTACTCTTGACAACACTGTGACACTCACATACATATAACACTCTACACAGATATCTTAAAAGAGTCACTGATAAACTTTCAAATAACAATATGTATTCATTACTGGCATGAAGGAATATTGTGTCCTGATTCAACTACAAGGGAACCAGGAATCACAATCAATTTAAATTACAAGTTATGTACAGAATGTATTTAATATGAATATTGTAGTGACATATATTAGTACAAATGTTCTATGTGTGTCAGTTGTGTAGTAGTAAAATGAGGTAATACTGGTTTTGTTTTGTTCAAGCTCTGTTGGTATTTGTCATCATGACTTCAATAGTTTGTCTTTAGGGACTATTATTGGAGATGTTCACAGTTCCTGATTTTAAGACAAGTAAATTCCCCTCTGAATGGTATTTTTATAAAGTTATTTCAAGATGAGGGGGCATAATGTTGAGCTCAGCTGGCCAATTCTGCTTATCTTGAGTGATGGCGGCAGGAAAGGACTCCTCTGCTCGAATTCTCCTCTGGGCTCAGGAGACACCTCACTGATAGCTAAAAAGACCAAGGAGTATGCTGTCCGACACTGGATTCAGCAAATCTCTGACCAGATGCTGCTCAGTACCATCAAGACCACTGTCCCTGAAATCAAGAAGGATGTACCTTCTACTTCATAACTAATTTATATTCTCTTTTACACTGATCACAATACAGCACAAACATTGCGTTCAGAGCGTTAGGCCAACAGTCAGCTTCATCTGAAATACTTTATACCAGCATTACCCTTCTTAATGGTTACTACGCCTCTGCACTTCCAGCATTATTTCTTTCTAGTCAATCATCCAGGTGTCAGTGTACTGTTTGGCCATTCCATGCCGTTTTACTTCTCTCCGACACCCTCTGTTCAGGCTGGAGCATTTTAGGCTTTACCTCACGTTTGCCCCTGAACTACACATATATATACAGGCATAAATCAACAATTCACATTCAATTTTCATTAAAAGATATTAAATGGTTCAAGCTTACCACAATTCATACGAATAACACAGATACGTTGATTAGCAATGAATTCTGGCACAAACTGGCACAAATTTCCTTCTGCTTATCTTCCAGGCTTTTAATTTAGCCAAATATAAGCTGGCTTCAACGCACTGATGCTTTATCAAGTGTATTTTAAACAAGTGGTTTCGAACTAACGCTCCCAAGTGTGTATATCAGCGAGACTGGCCAATGAGCCACGTTTCGACAAGTGTTTGAAAAAATGTTATCTTTTCCCGTCTCCCCTAACAACCAAGATAGTATTTATAGCCCGACCAATCGTGGTTAGGCTTTCATTTGTTGCGCTCCAATCAATTTGGAGTTTACATGGTAGGCTATTTATGTAACGTAAGGTTTTTTCAAACACGTTATAAAAAAAATCTTATGAGCAGAAATGATTTTATGCTGTCAGGCACCCCCAATATTTTATTTTGGGTATAATTTATTAATTCCTGGACTATTTGCGTAACGTTTTACATATTATTATTTGTCAGCAAACCCTAAGGAACCCAAAAATACTAATTTAAAGGAGCTACGTGGCTGCGTTCAAAATATGCAATTTCTTCTATCTCCTGTTTAGAAGATGTGCTGTCTGGGTACTGTTATGTGTTCAAACGTAAACCCATATAATGTTGTCTTTTCTAATAAGAGTCTGTTATGATTTATAAACCTAACTCTGGGAAAGGGTAGTGTATTTTATCACTGTCCGTCTGAAAAAAAATTAGTGCATGTAGACTTACACGCGTGATGGTAGTAATTGTGTATCGCGCGAAGCGGGTTTAGTGTTCGGCTTTCTGCCTCTCCCTTCTCTTTTTATCCCTTTAGTCCATCTGTTCGTTCGTTTTGGTAACGCAGTATAATTAATGTTAGGGTTAATTTAGGTCATTACGCAGTACGTCTCAATGCTTTTCCAAGAAATACAGCACACGTTTCATTGAAGAAGGCGGGTAATATACAGTAAGCTTTTACTATCAACGTGAAAGCGTTACAATTTGCAGACGAAGCAGAAAACAAGGGGGATTTCGAGTACATTCCTTGTGACAGCACTGTCATTTTCCCATTGCTCTTCTCTTTATTAATTTTATTTGTTAGGCTTTATATTTACCTAATAATTTATATATGTGGATTAGAATATTTCATGACAGAATGAACATTGACACTGCTGTAGGTACTAGATGACTTTAATCAAAGATCATTCATTTGTTGAAGGCTTATGTTCCTTGAGGACTTTAAAGGTGATGAATGAACATTGACACTGCTGTAGGTACTAGACGACTGTAATCAAAGATCATTCATTTGTTGAAGGCTTATGTCCCTTGAGGACTTTAAAGGTGATGAATGAATGAACATTGACACTGCTGTAGGTACTAGACGACTGTAATCAACGATCATTCATTTGTTGAAGGCTTATGTCCCTTGAGGACTTTAAAGGTGATGAATGAATGAACATTGACACTGCTGTAGGTACTAGACGACTGTAATCAACGATCATTCATTTGTTGAAGGCTTATGTTCCTTGAGGACTTTAAAGGTGATGAATGAATGAACATTGACACTGCTGTAGGACTACTAGACGACTGTAATCAAAGATCAGTCTCTGTGCGAAAGCAGAAGTGCAGTTAGAACAAACACTGACCTTCCAAAATCACCACCATTACCCTTTTGCTGACCAATGAGAATAGACCTTTAACAAATTTTCCAGGTCCTCACGTGCCATCTGCTTTAGAATTCTCCACATGCTCTTGGTTCTTTTCATTGGTCTTCCTCTTACCCTGGGAATATCAGAACAAGAACTGCCTTATAACTTTATCAGCAGGTTTTATCAATATCTTTTCTATCAGTCGTCATGGTCTTCTCATCTGCTATTTCACTGACGTCTGCCTGATTCTTGAGATAAAATATCCTCAGGAATATCGCACAACCAGTGTCAGGTTGTGCAGAGGGCTGGTAACCTTATCATGTAACACAAATTGCCACACAACTGTTGCTACAGGAGCATGTGAACGCTTGTTGCAGGTTTCTTGGAAGGCATAACCTGCATTAGTTGGTCCATGCTCTGTGAGGAGCCCACAAAGAAAAATGAAGATGAATGGCACAGGATAGCTATTTTCTCTCAGCTAAAAAACTGGAATATTAGTAGTATAGTATGCGCAAAACGAGGCGGATTGTGGAGGATGCACATGACTTTTATATAAGAAAATACCCCGATAGATGGTGGAGGATGCACATGACTTTTATATGAGAAGTTTTATATGAGAAAATACTCCGCTCGGGTGTGGTGGTGGAGCCGCCTTTTTATATAGCAATATATAAGCTCAATAATGGCGGGTGAGTAGGTAGTGCGGGTGTGTTGTTGTGTTATGTGTTGTTATACATATATTACAACATGAGTTACAACATATTTTACAATAGTTATACATATATTACAACAGTTATACATATATTACGATATGTAGACAATATAGATAACAAATGGATTAGTTAGTAAATATATTTTTATTTTCAATACTGTTTTGTTACAGCAGTAACAACATTATATGAGTAGGGTCACATATTGGTAAGAGGGAGGCGCGTATAATTTTTATGGTAACAAACATTATATGAACAGGATAACATATTGGAAACTGGTCAGCTGGAAAGGTGCGTACAATTTTTTATTTATTGTGGTATTGCTTTGGTATGTGTGTTGTTATGTTTCTTTATACAACATATATATATATTTACACTATGGATAACAAAAAGTCTTTAATAAATATTTTAAACATCACAGGGTGTCGTTACAGCTGCAGCCCAGAACAATTATATATATTTAAAAATGTTGAGGGGACATGTCGTCACGTCATTGTCGTGTAAAAATAGGACAGAGAGTTGTGGTGTTGGGTGTAGGTGGTGTCCCCGTGCGCATGTTGTATGACTTTTGGTTGGTCTGGTGTTGTGTACAGAGCTATTTTTTTAGATGGAAAGAGGTGACGTTGTCGGCATGTACCTGTCTTTTGATATAAAAATAGGACAGGGCATTTCTGTGTTGTTCGTACGTGTAGATGGCGGAGTTGTGTGTTCTGAAACCTACATTATTCCCGCCCTGCGCTTGTTGAGTACATCTAAAAATGTGTGTTTATCTATTTTGTTGTGGTGTTTATTGAGACCTTTAGTGGTGGTTTTGTCGTAATCGCCAAAACAGTGGTACGTTTTGTTACAGAGGGAAATCATCCCACTGCCCTCGTATTCTAATTAAAAAGGCCCGGTGTTCGTTTGTCAAATAACGTTTGGTCATGGAATTTCTGACAAACCAGTCGCGTTTTACCCTCACTAGCTATGAAACCGGCTCTATGTTCGGGACACACTTCGGCGGGAAACCAACGGTCGTAGACACTATAAAATTCTTGTCGCATAGCGGGCTTAACGGCGTCCGCTAGGTTATCTGTGCTAAGGGCCAAGTAAAGACTATCTGTATCAGTCTCGCATAACTGAAAGTCTGCTCTATCTACAAATCTATCTAGACAGTCGTAATAAAATTCTAACATATGCAGTTTGGCGTATTGATAGACGAAAAAACCTATCTGTGTGGATATGTCCCAACTAATTTTCTTTTTAACCATTCCTACCTCGAAAATGTCATCCGTCACTAAACTCATCTTTTTAAACCGGGGGCAGTTTATTAATTTAGATGTCCCCTCCCCGGTCGTGTACGAGACCTCTACGTGCTTTGCTTTATTGGTCAGGGTTTTGCCATAAGCAGCGTTCCCTAACAACTTCATAGTTTCGCTCGTTATAGCGTAAACATCGTCTATATCCCCCTGTCGGCGGGCGTCGGAGACGATATCCCTAAACTGTTTAAAACAAGTCGCAGGCGCATACTCAATCACCTGGCATATACACGTGACTTCTAAGCCCTTGGACAGGTACCAGCGAAGCAGAGGTGTCGCCAACAGAATCTTTTCACCTACGTAGCTTCCGATCAACGTCCGTCTGGGGGTAGTCAGGAGTTTATTTTTTTCTGCGTATTTGCGCATGAAAGGACCAATATCATCTCTCGTGACGTCAACATTTTTGAAAATGGGCGTCATTTCCGAAAAATGCTCCTTTAGGGAGTCGGGGACTCGAATGTCACACTCGACTAAGCCAAATAAGGTCTCGTCTATAACAGAGGCTAGAATCTGTTGTTCTGTTAACAGGTATCTACATTTGGTATACGACGGTTTCAGGTTCGGGAATGTGCCGCTCAGAAAGCGACCGATTGATCGATCGGTTCATTTGAGGCGCTGCCACTCGCATTCCCACATTTCTACCAAGTTGACATCACACTCGTTCTTCAAATATGTACCAATTTCCCTCTTCTTTTCGTACAACTCAGTCAAGGGTTTCTTATTGACTGGATTAATGTCTCTACCGCAGGTTAGCTGGCAGTTAGGATATCCGTGGAAAAGACAGCCATGAAACTGGTAGACGGTGCGAGACTCTTTGTCCCAGCCATCTACCCTAATTCGCCTATGCCCCAAAGCCATTTCACGGCCGTTGAACTGGGTTTTTAAAGACACATTATTTTTGTGCGATACCCAAGTCAACCAGTCGCGACACTGCACGGTGTATTTATTGACTTTGTGGTACCTGAAACCATCCTCCCTGTTTCTTCTAACGGGAAAATCAGTAGGCATTTTCTGCATTAACGCCCACAAATAAAGAGCGTTGGCGTCATAACCTTTAAGGCACTGAACCACTTTGCCACCTCTAATGTGGGTTTTGTCTTTTTCATGAAACCTATGAAAGATTATTGTCGGACCCCCAACTAAGTTTTGTCTCAGAGTGTTATGTAAATCTTGCTCCCGCTTCGAGCATAAAGAAAGAGATATATTTGACGGGAGGGTTTTGAATAAGTACTTTAAGGTTACCCCGGGGACCGAAATGGCGTCTTTAAACATATCTCCCCCTAGACCCGCGTAAAAACTAACTTGTTCTAAAGTGATTAAGAAGGGCCCTACGTCCTTGTTATTATACCACGTCAGAAAATCGCGCAACGTGACCATGTGGTTATTGTCCCAGACTTTTTGACATTCGGCGTACTCGGTACTGGAAATATTACAGTTTTTTAGGGAAGAAAAAAGGCCGAGTGGGGTGGTAGCGCTGTTTCGTTTAATTTGTCTAAATCGGTGATGTACTCGTAGCAGAAAAAGCCTTTAGTTTCCGTAACTTTATAGGCCGCGAGATACTTGCTATAACTGAAACCGGGGGCTAGATAATTGATGATATCTAAAAACTTTTAACTGGGGGGTAGCGATACACATAAAGTTATTGTTTCTTTTTACTAAATATTTAAAGTCCTGGTCTAGGAAATACTTTATAAGGTAGGGTTTTATAACGTTGACGTCGTATTTCCCCGAGTTGAAACCTAAAACGAAGAGCTCTCGCAAATAATCGTCGAGTCTCTCGATGTGTCCCTCCAAATCACCGAGTTGGGTATATACCTCATCAAAACGCTCACGTAAGATGGCGTAAGACGCCTCGGCGATTCGGGTCAGATGATCAAGCATTCTATTGACCAAGTTTTGAGGATCGCCTGTTGTGATAAAACAGACAGGCTCTTCCAACCCGGGGACATTGGAAGCGACCGAGCAAGACAGAGGCACGTGTTTGGCTGTATAGGTTGTCCCCCCGGTCCCCGTCCCTACAGAGGTATCGAAAAAACGTTCATAATCAAAGGTTGCCCGATAGGGAAATACGAATTTCGTATCAACATCTATATCCTGCGCAGCGACTGATTCCCAAATGGTGTCCGGTGGGGTATAAACGTTTTCTCGTGTTTTTCCATATCCCTAAAAATCTTCCATAATTTCCCGCATTTGGGACACGAAAAAGAATGGCTCGCCCTATCAATATCAGCTATATACATGAAATGGTTTTTATACATTAAAAGACGCAACGTTTTCTTATAGCTACCGCTACCTCTGAGTTTGGGGGAAAGGGTTTGTGCATCATCAAACTCGAATATGTCAGTATTTATCTTAAAACATGTTTCTAAGGAGGGAATGTCGGTTAAACTCACGCCGGGAAAATCGAGGAGGGAGGCTATACCCTGCTGTAACTGCCACTGGTCTACGAGCCGGCGCGTGGTTTTTCTAACGTTCTTAACGGAACCCCTCTAAAAACGGCCAGACATCTAAAAAAGCAAAATTTATCAGTGTAAGGTTTTAAGCTCGAGTCCTGTTGTAATGTGTTAATGTTTTTGTTGGATGTAATGTGTGTTGGGATATCTGCTAAACAACACCCGATTGGGTGTTCTTGTATGTGATAGAGGTAAAAGGAGGTGGCTGGAATTGTCTCAACGAAATATTTGGTGTTGGGTCGGTTTAACTGTGCGTTATTAAGAGTGTCGCTGTCGTGTTATTGTGAGACAAAAGAGTTGAAATCTGTTATGTTATTGACAAGATGAAGGTTTTCCAAGACACGCGTTATTGTGAGAGGCGTGGTAGAAGCGGAGCTTGTTGGTTTCTCTATGACGTTAAATTATGTGGTGACTGTAATTAATTTTGAATCGATTTGTTTGTTGTTTAAAGATAGGTCTAAGGAGGGAGGTCCAGTTTATGGGTTGGTTGTTGTCTGGTCTATGAAAAAATGTGACGGTGGACAAGTATTTGTTGAGGTTGGTGTGCGTGTTGATGGCTGCCCAGTTGTCAGTGTATATCTGTCTAACGTCAGACGGTATGTCTCGTAAACTGTCATGGTCAGAGGACAGGCGAGTTTTTTTTATTTGGGGATTGGTGACTGGACATTGGGCGTTTGAGTGGGTTGGTGTCCTGGACTGCAGCTACTATGGTGGGAATTGTTGATGATGATGATGTCTGCTGATAAGGGTGCGCCGAGGTTCCCGGCGCTCCTGATGATAGTGTCTGTTGATAGTGGTGCACCGATGTGAAGGGCGCTTCTGATGGTGTGGGGTCAGTTGTGAAGGGAATTGTTGCAGATGCTGGTGTTGAAAAGGAAGTGATTGCGTGGACTGTAGCTGATGAAGAGGATGAAGGTATCTGGTGATAGTGCTTAGCTGCTGTGGCACCTGATGCTGGATTCTTCATAGGGACAGAGGCGTGTTGTAACTGTAGGTGGACCCGCAACCTATCAGCGTGCGTAGAGTTTTTTCCACAAATCTCACAACTAAATCATGGTAGTGAGTGGGTGGTGTTGATGTGGCGTAAGTAGTTGTCACGCCGAGTGAAAGTCTTCCCACACCGTGCACACACCAGGCTGTTTAGTGTCACTGTGTCCGTTTGTGGTGATTGTTCCGTAGTTGAAACACCCGTGTTTATTCTCTATGTGGCGTTTCAGGTTAGCCGCTAGTGTGAAGTTTTCACCACACAGAGAGCACGCGTGTCTTTGCTCCCCGTGAGCCGTATCCATATGTCGCTTGAGATCAGGGCCCCGCTAGAAAACGCGCTCACAGTCCGAGCACGCATATCGCCGGCTCTCGGGTTGAGACATCTGCGAAATAGAAGAAAAAAAAAATTTAGACATAAAAATAAAATAAATAAACAAATAAAAATTTAGACATAAAAATAAATAAAAAAGAAATAAAATAAAAAAAAGAAATAAAACAAAATAAAAAATACATATAACAAAACTAATCAGTTAACCCAGAATTATAGACAGATAGGTAGGCAGACGCGCGCACACACACACAGATACCTAAGCAGGCACACACACACACAGATACCTAGGCAGGCACACACACACCCACGCACACACACGTGCGCGCGCACACACAAACATACAGACGCACGCACACACAGACACAGACAAATACCTAGGCAGGTATATACAAATGCGCACGCTTATAACAAGTGTACATCTCTTTCTGTTATCAAGTGAAAGAAAGTTTTATTTTAATTCTGCGATGTAAAAATACCATAAATATAAAACTGGAAGCAGACAATTTATGATATTGATTTGGACCTATAACCCAGCTTGTAATTATTTTCACGCCCGCAGACAGCGACAAGCAATGAGTCATATTGATCTGCCCTCACGACTGCAAACAATGAGACTTTATGGTTTACCCTGCAACCTCGCTGTCTTTTATTGTAATATGTGTTTGTATTTATTTTATACTATATTATCTCTAGTAGGGGATCTTTCACCAATATGTACTGGCTCGGGTCCTTATTTTTTATATGTTAGCTTTATTGTAATATATTAACATTTGCATTTCAATCCCTTTGAGCTTTTTCTACAGTCTTTGTGTTGTCAGGTGAAAACATTCAGAAAGCCCACGCGTGCGCGAGAGATGTGGAAGTCTGATTCCAGACACAGACAAACTATGATATTGATTTGTAACCCCCGTTGTCTTTTGTTATAATAAAAAAGTCGCGAAGTTGTCAGTGCAATTATGTTCACGACTGCAGACAATGACAAGTGATGAGTCATATTGATTTGGACCTCTCTTTTTTTGTTATAACGAAAATATACGCCAAGTTTTTTTTTATTTTCACAAGTTGTAATTTTCAGCGCAATTATGTTCGCGAGACCACATGATATTGATCTGCCCTCACGTCTTTGTTTTCAACTAAAGTTGCAAGCACCACGCCCCGGCCAAACAGTAATCACACGTAATTATTTTAAACAGCCGAGATTGATTTTTTTTTTGTCACGTACAAGTTTAGACTATGTCAGGAATGATTGCATCACCAGGGCGCAATCTCTATATCGATCCAAAAAACATGAGTCACCAACATCAATGTTTTCTGAAACAATGAACAGCGACAAGTCGCTTTTGTGTACAAGGCGTGGCTCTAATAATAACATTTTACATTTGTTTTTCTTAACAATACGCGAGAAACGCAGATAAATTTTTTGAGCGAATGCCTTGTTTTTTGGGTGCTGCTATTTTTTTTTTTTTTTTTTTTTTTTTTTTTAGAATTACATTTTAACAAAACTTCCTAATGAGAATAAAAAAACAGACAAAGACAGAAATATAAAAATCCGACTTTATATATATTTTTAAACATAAAGAAATGATATTTAGAAAATAAAAATAATTTAGGCTATATATTTTAAGAAATACTCCTACCGAAAAAATACAAAAGCGAATACAGAAACAAACAAACAGACATATAAAAAGCCGAGTTTATATATTTTTTTAAATAGAAGAATAAAAACGGGATTTAAAAAAATAATTTAGGGTATGTTTTAACTTTTAACAACACACGAATACAGAAACAGACAAACACAGACAAATAGAAAAACGAAAAAATAAAACACAAATGCAAACACACGGATAAAAATATATATTTTTTAGTTTAATAGAGAAATAAAACGGGATAAAAAATAATTTAGGGTATGTTTTAACTTCTACTTATCGAAAAAAAGACAAAGACACACACACACACATATATATATATATATATATATATATATATATATATATATATATATATATATATATATATATATATATATATATATATATATATATATATATATATATGACTGGTAGTTTTAGTGGCTCGTATCTTTCTAGTGAAATAAACACGGGATAAAAAAATAATTTAGGGTATGTTTTAACTTCCTAACGACAATATAAACAGACAAACACGAATACAGAAATAGACAAACACAGACAAATAGAAAAAATGAAAATAAAAAACACAAACACACACACAGACATATAAAAATATTTTTTTTTAAAATGACTGCGAGTTTTAGTGTATCTTTCTTGCGAAATAAAAAAAAATTTAGGGTATGTTTTACCTTTTAACTTCCTAACACAAAACACGAATACCGAAAAAATACAGAGACAACGGATACAAACACAGATATAAAAGAGAATAAACATACCATGTAGTTGTACGCTCGAAGTGGCTGGTCGAAGGGTGTTTCTTTGTCTTCTACGGCTGTTTCTTTGTCTCAAGGTCTTTCACAGAAGACGTGTGTCTTTGTTGCTGGACGTAGACTGAGTGCTGGAGTCTGCGTGTCTGAGTATATAATACAAAGAATTCTTTGTCACAAACGGACTGCGCATGTGCGTACAATCGATAATTTTGCGCGGCATTGTCACAAGCTTTGTAATTTTACGTTCGTGATTCACGAAACAGCGGTAATATCGATTATGTAATTACGTTCACCTTTTGGCCTTTTTCACAAAAAACTACGAAGTTTCTTTACGATAATTATTTTGTCGATGTGTCTCAGGTGGAAAACAGTTAATTGCGTCTTAAGAATGAAAGTTGAACAAAAGAGGGACACACAATCTAGATTTCAAACAGAACTATGATTTTTAGTTAAAATATAAATACGTGTCCCCAGTGCGAATTATGTATTTGTGTGTCGGTGACAGTGTTTGTTAGTGTGACAGTAAATAAAAATATATATTCACTGAAAAACGGGTAACACTTTATTGTAAAATGATATTGTATACGATATTTTACTTACATTAAAACAAAGCGCCTTTATATTAGAGCAAACTTTAAAAAACAAATCTTTAAAAAGCAACAATGAGATATTACAAATTTTTTTTTTTTGGTATTGTTATATATTATTATGGTCTGTTGCCTTTATCCAAAAAATGGAGACAGATTAATGTTGCAAAAACAGCCGAGTATGAGTGATATTTGTTGTAAAAACTTCACTCGAGTAACGATTTTTAGAACGGGGCAGTGGTTCTCGTGATGTAGAAAACAACCAGACTTTTGCTCGTGGTTGGATTCTCATATTGGGTGGTTCAAAACAACCATACTTGCTTGTTTAGCTCGAGTTTGGGGTTCTCACATTGTTGTAAACAATATAATACCGGTTTATGAGTGTAATTTATCATTACTAGCCATGGTTTTTCCAACATCTAGGCGAGTTGGTGATCCCTACCCCAGACGAAATTATATGGTGTTATGGAGAGTGGCAGTCAATGTATAATTCGATGACCGGAGTCCAGTTTATTGAAGGGCTGCCGGACATGGACCAGTGGTCAGGTGATAAGAAACGCCTGCTCGTTATAGATGATCTGATGAGTGAGATGGATGATAGAATAACTAAACTATTAACGAAAGGCAGCCACCATCGCAATATTAGCGTGCTCTACATTGTGCAAAATTTATTTGGCAAGAACAAAGAATCATTAGCTTGAATTCTCATTATATAGTGCTTTTCAAAAATCCACGAGATGGGTCGCAGATTACGAATCAAGCCAAGCAGATGTATCCAGGTCGTACTGCCTATGCCCAAGAAAGTTTTAAAGACGCGACGGCGGCCCCACACGGTTATTTGCTATTCGACCTGCGCCAGGCAATACCGGATGCTTTGAGATTGCGCAGTCATATATTTCCACACGAACAACAAGTCGTTTACGTTCCCAAATAACGAGATGGGGGAAAAGTGAGACGCCTCGCAGAAATGTTGAAATTTTTAGGCTTTGCCTAACCCCCAGCCATCAAGGCTGTTATGAAAACAGCGTCACTCGACCTCGTAAGAACACTCTGCGAATGTTGTCACAACGTATTGTAGCCGTGTACATAGCTGTTCCTTTGGAAACAGGCTATAAAAAACCAGATTAGCATATAAATTTCTACTTTCCGAGAAACAGATCAAATGTTAATTAGGATAGAGTCGCGTTACATGTCAAAATTAGTCACGTGATTTTTATCCAATCGTAAGGCTCAATATTATTCAGCCGGCAGGAAATGTAGAAGAGACGCGAAATTTCCCCAACAACCTAGTTAGTTGAAAAAGACGCGTCTAGCTAGTAAGACGAACAAGTTTTGTGCTGATAACGCAGTGGTTTTACTGCATGAAAGTTATCTAGGTTGAAGAATTAGAAATTCCAGGAATGACGGCATGTTCTCTTCAAAGTGCATTTTTGTGTATTTAACTTCTATATTCGAAGTCTGTAAGTAGGAGCTAATTACTAATCAATTATTGACCCATTGTTGCAGATTTAGAAAAAGGATTCATGGCTGCAAGTTGCGCCTATGAGTCGAATGCAGAGATGATGGAATTTGCTCTGTACAAGCATAAATTGATCAAATTGCAGAATATGAGCATATAACGAAACCCCTTGAGAATAATGAATTAATCGGTCTGAAGTGGAACAGCTTATATGAAATTGGATCAACGCAAACTGGTATTTAAACAGAAAAAAGTAGACAGGAGTTGGATAGGCCTGATTCATACAAGTGTCAATTCCCCATGCTAGATCATTGAGAGCGACTTGCATTTTATATTATGAATGAAAAATGCATGTTTGTAACTTCACGCCATCATGTATATATTATGATTATTAAATAAAACGTTGACATCAAAAAGAGGTCGTATATTTGATTGCTAAGCCTTAACCATGAATGGAAGGAGGTAATGTCTGTGGAGAAACCTATAAATTCTTACTAACTGCTCACAAACTACAACACCTTAGAGGATAGTCCCCGAGCCTGGTAAAATCCCGTAAGACTGTCAGTGAGAAATTTCCACCTCTAGCAGTCTAGCTAGTTCTAGATCTAATACTCTCTGAAATTAAACAGCAACCCCCAATTCCCCACCCACAACGGCCACACATCTCAACTTGGTGCCCGTGATCAGTCCTCTATTAAAGAGCAGAAGGATGATGGACCAATTAATGGAAAATTACATAGCAGCAACTACAACAACAACTATTTAAACATGGAGAAGTGTTCGACAACCATACAGAACAGAAAGAAGAGAATAGCAATGAGAGACTTCGCTTCAGAATTAAAACGTTGTAGAAGCTACGCAGTCGATTTCCCTTGCATAAGAATAGTAGACGGATTGGTTGCAAAAGTTTATAAGATTGAAATAAAAGAGATTGTTGAAATCAAGCTACAACCATTGAAAGTCAAAGAAGGGAGACCAAAATTGAACTTGAAACAACGAACTGCGCCAGCAGTCACTATAAAAGAGCCTCAGACAGAGAATGTCGCAGTACAAACGGATGACAGGTTTAAGAAAAGTCTAATTCCAGTCAGGATAAAATCAAGACAAGTTACAGAGGACTTACTTGATTTGTGCAATGTTGAAATGGTCGATAATACAGAAAAGATGACATCTGAAGAAGAAGATAAGCTAGAATGCACGGAGAGGTACGAAATGATAGCAAAGTACAGAAAAGAAGTGGAAGAAAGATTTAGAGAGAGAGATAGAAGATGGCAGCAAGCAAATCAGATAGAGAAACAACACCAAACAAAAGCTCACGTAAAACAAATCAAAATTGATAATCACCGACCCATTCCGCCTCTGACGACAAATACAAGACCAGTCAGAAAGGCCACCCTAAATTATAATCCATCCAGTACAGATCCGTCTGACATATCAGAGTCAGAGACGACAGACTCTGAATTTTACCAAGACGACCGCATACCCAGACCACCCACCGATGCACTACATCGAGCAAGACAACAACGAGACTCGTCCGAAAGCGAAGAAGATATCCCACCACTTGAATTGCGTAATCGACTCCAAGACAGAGACCTGCGCATTAGAAATGAAGAAATAATGCCTCAGACGTCACACGATGACAACAACCAAATACCTTTTATTCACACTCAAACTTACTCCCGCGGTGAAAAACCGTCAGCTGATACCTATCACACCCCCAGTTCAGGCAGTTCCAGTTGGAATACCAGCGAAGGACAAACACTGCTATACCACAAGAACAAGATTGCTCGTTCAGAACAATCAGATCCTGAAGAAACGATACCCAAGCAGATTGTTGAACCATATACCAGCAATCTGTATGAAGACGAAACGCAACAAGAAATGCGAAATTACAGTGTCAACCCCGGCACAGCTTTGTCAGACCCCAACGAACAGAATGACAGAGAAATGGTAGAATTGTACCAACAAGAAACAGACATTGATACAGCTAGTTCCATTGAAACCAGTGATGCGGATAGTATATTATTTGTACCAGTCAACTCCAGCGTCAAACGCGCCTATAAAACAGAATCTGATGACTCAATCCCTAGCAACAAAATTCAGCGTATACAGCACAACTATATCAGACGAAAGATTCTGAAGAAACGCTATCGAGTGCCCAAACCAAGCCGAGAAGTATTAGCCTCAGCTTTACTGGTCAAAAACAACAGTGTGCAAATTACTGCGCCCACTGTCAAAGACGTTAACGTACCACAGGCCCAAGTCAGAAGAAAAATCAAGGCGAAACATATACCTGCCTCAAAACTAACAGATGTTCCAGCCATACAAACCCCTACGACAGTGAAACCATCACCGCAATCAAAAGATGTTAAGCCATCACCGCATTCGCCAATGTCCTCAGAGCCCCAACAATCAGCAAATGCAGTGTCACCCACAGTTACTCAGTATGATGCTCGCCTAACCAGTCGTGACATTGCAAAGTTAGAGATGGCGGCACAACTAAAGGACTTATTACTGAAGCTTTGCTGAGACACGCCCCTCGAGTCTTCAATGTACATGACATCCCATGTACGGTCACCGCGAATGTGCACTTACGTTTAACAATGTACTAACTCTCCCCATGTACTCTATTTTCAGTTTTTGACAGTTCAAATGACTTGCTTACAGACTAAGATGTCAAAGCCTCACTGAGAAAGTTATTTTTTCCAGCCTTAGAATACTGATGCCCAGAAAGAAATCAAGACCAGCCCACAGAGGATTCTAGTTAGACATTTTTATTTGGATTATTGAAATAAAGATGACACAGATGATACAATGTTCTTTGTTTACAGACACCCTTATTAGTCAGACAGTTTTTGATATTTAGAATGTTACAAAACCTTACCTATAACACATGTGTCACACTATTCTGTTGTCATGCAGACACTTTACACCAGTACTTTTTCTTACCCCATACTAATATTTCTGTGATCTCATTTATGCTAAACTCCTTTATACTATCACCTTGATCAATCATACTGTTCCTACTATGACATCTCCTAACAACATAAATTCATACCCAAAACTAGTATTACATGTTATGCTATTTTTCTCCACAGGATTATTTATTTTCAAATGTACATTATTATTTTAGACCCAGATGTATATTAGTACTGTCAAGAATTTTAAACATTCTCCTAAAGAGATTCCATATCCCAACCTTGACTCTCTATAGTAAGATTTTCTTCACTTCACTGTTACTCATCTTTAACTTGCTATTTTTCCATTCCACTATATTGAGACGACATTCTAGACTTGTGATCTTTTCAATCCCAATCATATTCATTCCTTGGAATTACAATCATGTTGTAATCAGGAGATCCTTGATGTACCCTTTCCTCGCCACTTATTGACAACAGATACTGCTACAACATTCATTCTATTCTAACCTAAACTATTACTTGCAGCCCTATTGGTTAGGATTTACTATTAGAAATGTTGATAGTATATCTAGTGTTTAGTGAATTGATTTTTATCATTCTTTAGTACTTGTGATACAATCAGAAAAGAAATCACAAGAAAAGAAAAGAAATCACAAGAAAACAAAAAAAAAAGAAATGAAAAAAATATATAAAAAAATGAAAAGAGACAAAAGATATAACAGAAAAAAATGAGAAGAGAAAAAAAAAAAACAATTGAATTTTTTTACAAAATGTATTATGTGTATATGCCACCCTCACACATTTTGATGATGATAAGCCAATATTGTAAAACATTGACTGCCCTGAGGTTAGCAGCTGAAGAAGAAAAAGAGAAAATAAATCACCCTATACCAGTCATACACCCCACCAGCATGATCTCTGATACTCCAACAATTTTTTGTTGATACTGCCTATCACAAATACCCCAATGACATTTGCACATGCTGATTTTCTGCAAATGAAGAATCCCTTGAGAGCATTAGTATATGCTAACCCCAGATTGAACACATTACCTATTTGCTGATGATGCCTTTGCCCATGTTAAAGAAATAGCATTTGCACATGCTGACCTAACAAATGAAATACCCCTTTACAGCATTTGTATATGCTGAACCCACATTGAATACCCCATTACCACATGATAACCACTAATGACACATGAGATGAAGAAGCAACTGGTTATGTATGATGAAGATGCCATTTTATATTAAGGGGAAACTTTATGTTGTCACAGCTGAGACTTTGTTGAAATGTTTATGCACAAAATCCCCCACATTAACATTGGAGGAACAATAATCTTAGTCTTTCGTGGATACGAGCAAAGACAAGGAGATAATGGAATATTTTATGAATACCATGGACATGGAACAAATCAGAGCAGATGATTGTTGCACATATGAGGACCATATTTGAAGTCATTATTGAAGGATTATCAGTAGACAAGGGACAAATGGATTATGATAATCCCATGGAACCACAGGTACTAAGGACACAAAATGGAGATTAAATAATGAAAAAAAAAAAATAATGACTGAATAATTACTACGCCCAGAGGTAAAGGAAATAGAGATACATCCGCATTTTTGGAGAAATCTTTTTTGATTTTTGCTCATTGCCTTTGTAATATGAACATTGTTGTATAACAAATGACTATTCCTTATCACGAATTACAGAATGTTGTAAGATAGTTGAAATAAATTGACAATTTACTATACTCATAATATACCCAGAATTACAGGAGAGAAAAAAATAAATGATTGATGAAATTGGACGTACTGAGATGTGCTCACCCCGAGGATATTGGATAAAAAAATAATGTTATCCCAAGGACAGACATGTCACAGATATATCATGGAGATATTATGACATAAGAAAAAAAAATACCTAGATTGGAAATGCAGCAAACTTGGTCAAGGACACCATGAAATAGACCCCCGCCCCACACTTAAGATAACTGACGGATGAGATTTTTGAATTATAAGTACCATAAGTCACCCATCTGGCTGTAGTCAGCGGATGTTACAGGCACCACATAACTCTGACTAACCCTCGACCTGCGAAGGCAGAGTTGGTGTCGAAATTTTGCACATATGTAAAAAGACATGTTTTTGTTCATGTTTTGGTAAAGTCTAGACATTTGTATAAATGGTTCCATAAATGATTAGTTGATATATTGTTGATAAATATTCGCAGATATAGTACATGGACAATTAATAAGGATGTATTTCCAGTACAGAATAAGAGGAATAGGAAGGATCCACATTTTAAATATTGGAGCACCATGAGCGATGAATTGGACTTATAAAGAAAATGGAAATGGTACACGGTATGCAAGGATAAACAAAACAAAAAAAAAAAAAATATGGATAAATAGTAGTCAGAGTGCCAGGAACTTTGTTTTATAAGGATATTGTAGACTCCTCACGATCAATTGAATATTTTTTCTTCCCTTCTATGTCACAATTTTTGAGTGATGACCCCAACATTTTTTTTCATCTCATATTGTCACAAGTTCTTACATCTCAGTTGATTGTTCCATAAATAATTGTTTGATGTGTTTTTGAAAAATGTATTGCTAGATAAGGTACATAGGGAGTTACTAAGGATGAATTCTCAAGATAACAGGAGGACTAGAATGGATACAATGATATTGGAACACCATAAATGATACATTGGGGTTATACAAAAGAAAAAAAAAAAAAAGGAGACAAAAATAAACTGTATACAGGGATGCCTTGAGAGTGACAACATGGATACGTATTGTCAAGAGTATAAGCAGTTGTGTTAACAGAGAAAATAAAGTAATACAGAACCCAATGTAGAAAATTCATGATGATTTGAAACTATATTTTCCTTTTCCCTTATATTTCATAATATGATAGTAACACATTCGTCTGTTGGTTGCTGAATAATTAGATGTTTGAAAATTGATGTATGGCAAGTCAAAGAAGATCTTTAAAAAAAAAAAAATAAATAAATAAATAAAACTATATATATATATAAAATAATATTTCTAGGACAGAGTTCACAGAAAAAAAATACTGTGTTGACAGAAAAGAAGGAATGATTACAAATAACTGACTAATGGACAGGATCACCACCAGACGTACGGATATTAGAGACAGACATCACATAGTTTTAAAAAAAAAAAAAAAAAAAAAAAAAAGGGAATGTAATATAGAACATTTTTTCTACAGTGACGGACTTGGAACGAATTCATACACTTACCATTTGGAAAATGTCAATAACAAGGAAACATACAAATAAATAAATAAGGATAAGCCATGAGGTTTTAATGCTTTTATTGTGAAAAATGATTACTTATAAAAATGATGCTAGTTATATTATCGTCTGATAAATATGCATATTATGTCTAGAGATGTTTTCTACATGTAATAATGAGCAAGTGGCTCATTCACTGAAAAAAAAAAAAAAACATGATGAGTACCCATGAGAAAATTTGCTATTCTATGAAAGTGGATTGCCATTACCATAGGAATTGGAGATCCTGGACATTACTAAGGATATTGCAGAGTACTTGGAAAATAAAATAAATAAGTACGCCAGGAAGAAAAAAAAAAAAAAGAAGATTTTTTAAGTCTTGCAGACTTATATATGGAGCAGATAACAGGAACAGAAAAGAGATAACACTCCCCACCATATCCAAGAGAATGTAATCAACTATATTGTGAATGAACTGCAATAGATTATGATAATGCAGCCAAGTTCTGCAAATAAGATATTTTATTGTTTTCATTTCCATAGTGTTGCCACTCGTCACATTTTTTGGTGATGACCTTATGATTGTTTTTAAGATTTTGTTGGGCAGTGTTGCCAATTGGTAAATTTGGTTCAAATATGTATTGATGTGAAAGATAGTTTGCAATTTTTTTGGAGATGATGTCCATCTATAAGGCCCCTTTATAGACGACAGTCCCATATAGACATAGGAGCTCAGATGTAAGAATTTCGTTAAATTTTCTGAAATTTTTTTGGACTTTAGAAAATTTTTTTTGAACTTTAAATTTTTCAGAAAATTTTTTTTTTGAACTTAGAAATTTTTGGGGATGAAATTTTTTGTTATTGATAGTACTCAAATGTCTCCCTACGGGATACATTTGCGGAGCCCCGGGATCTATATGTAGCCGTGTACATAGCTGTTCCTTTGGAAACAGGCTATAAAAAACCAGATTAGCATATAAATTTCTACTTTCCGAGAAACAGATCAAATGTTAATTAGGATAGAGTCACGTTACATGTCAAAATTAGTCACGTGATTTTTATCCAATCGTAAGGCTCAATATTATTCAGCCGGCAGGAAATGTAGAAGAGACGCGAAATTTCCCCAACAACCTAGTTAGTTGAAAAAGATGCGTCTAGCTAGTAAGACAACAAGTTTTGTGCTGATAACGCAGTGGTTTATTACTGCATGAAAGTTATCTAGGTTGAAGAATTAGAAATTCCAGGAATGATGGCATGTTCTCTTCAAAGTTCATTTTTGTGTATTTAACTTCTATATTCGAAGTCTGTAAGTAGGAGCTAATTACTAATCAATTATTGACCCATTGTTGCAGATTTAGAAAAAGGATTCATGGCTGCAAGTTGCACATATGAGTCGAAATGCAGAGATGATGAAGAATTTGCTCTGTACAAGCACAAATTGAATCAAATGTTGCAGAATATGAACATATAACGAAACCCCTTGAGAATAATGAATTAGATCGGTCAAAAGTGGAACAGCTTATATGAAATTGGATCAACGCAAACTGGTATTTAAAAAGAAAATAGTATACAGGAGTTGGATAGGCCTGATTCATACAAGGTGTCCTAATTCCCCATGCTAGATCATTGAGAGCGACTTGCATTTTATATTATGAATGAAAAATGCATGTTTTGTAACTTCACGCCATCATGTCTATATTATGATTATTAAATAAAACGTTGACATCAAAAAGACGTCGTAAATTTGATAGCTAAGCCTTAACCATGAATGGAAGGAGGTAAAATTCTGTGTGAGAAACCTATAAATTCTTACTAACTGCTCACAAAACTACAACACCTTAGAGGATAGTCCCCGAGCCTGGTAAAATCCCGTAAGACTGTCCAGTAGAGAAATTTCCCACCTCTAGCATGCCTAGCGTAGTTCTAGGATCTAAACTATCTGAAATTAAACAGCAACCCCCAATTCATCCACCCACAACGGCCACACATCTCAACTTGGTGCCCGTGATCAGTCCCTCTATTAAAGAGCAGAAGGATGATGGACCAATAAATGGAAAATTACATAGCAGCAACTACAACAACAACTATTTAAACATGGAGAAGTGTTCGACAACCAAACAGAACAGAAAAAAGAGAATAGCAATGAGAGACTTCGCTTCAGAATTAAAAATATAACGTTTGTAGAAGCTACGCAGTCGATTTCCCTTGCATAAGAATAGTAGACCAGATCTGGGTTGCAAAAGTTTATAAGATTGAAATAAAAGGAGATTGTTGAAATCAAGCTACAACCCATATGAAAGTCAAAGAAGGGAGACCAAAATTGAACTTGAAACAACGAACTGCGCCTGCAGTCACTAGAAAAGAGCCTCAGACAGAGAATGTCGCAGTACAAACGGATGACAGGTTTAAGAAAAGTCTAATTCCAGTCAGGATAAAATCAAGACAAGTTACAGAGGACTTACTTGATTTGTGCAATGTTGAAATGGTCGATAATACAGAAAAGATGACATCTGAAGAAGAAGATAAGCTAGAATGCACGGAGAGGTACGAAATGATAGCAAAGTACAGAAAAGAAGTGGAAGAAAGATTTAGAGAGAGAGATAGAAGATGGCAGCAAGCAAATCAGATAGAGAAACAACACCAAACAAAAGCTCACGTAAAAAACAAAATCAAAATTGATAATCACCAGACCCCATTCCGCCCTCTGACGACAAATACAAGACCAGTCAGAAAGGCCACCCAAATTACAATCCATCCAGTACAGATTCGTCTGACATATCAGAGTCAGAGACGACAGACTCTGAATTTTACCAAGACGACCGCATACCCAGACCACCCCACCGATGCACTACATCGAGCAAGACAACAACGAGACTCGTCCGAAAAGCGAAAAAGATATCCCACCACTTGAATTGCGTAATCGACTCCAAGACAGAGACCTGCGCATGAGGAATGCAGAAATCATGCCACTTACGTCACACAATGCCAACACGAAAGCACCTTCTATCCACACACAAGCTTGCTGCCGCAGTGATAAATCGTCAGCTGATACCTGTCACAACCCCCAGTTTTCAGGCAGTTCGCTCTAGTTTTAACGACTTAGTGAAAAACCAAACACTGCTATACCACAAGAACAAGATTGCTCGTTTCAGAACAATCAGATCCTGAAGTAAACTATACCCAAAGCAAATTGTTGAAACCATATACCCAGCGTTCTGTATTAAAGACGAGAAAACGAAACAAGACACCATGAGAGATTACAGTGTCAACGCCGGCAGCACCAGCTTTTGGTCTGACCCCAACTAACATAGAATGAGACAGAGAAAATGGGATAATTATACCAACCCCGAAACAGACATTGGATACAGCTAGTTCCATTGAAACCAGTGATGCGGATAGTACATTAAAATTTTCACAAGTCAACTGCCCAGCTTCAAACGCGCCCTATAAAACAGAAATCTGGATGAACCCAATCCCTAGCCAACAAAATTCCGCGTATAACAGCAACAACCTAATAATCAGACGAAAAGATTCCTGAAAGAAAACCCCCCCCCCCCGGGCTATCGAGTGCCCAAAACCAATCCGAGAATAATTAGCCTCAGCTTAACAGTTCAAAAACAACAGTGTTGTGCAAATTAAACAGGATACTGCTCCCACTGTTCCAAAGACGTTAACGTACCACAGGCCCAAGTCATGAAGAAAAAATCAAGGCGAAACATATACCTCCTGCCTCAAAACTAACAAGATGTTTTTCCATCCATACAAACATCCCTACGAAACAGTGAAACCATCACCGCAATTCAAAAGATGTAAAGCCATCCACCGCATTCGCCAAAGTCCTTCAAGCCCCAACAATCAGCAAATGTCAGTGTCGACCACAGTTTACTCAGTATGATGCTCGCCTAACCCGTCAGACATTGCAAACGTTAGAGAGGGCGGAAAACACAACTTAAAGGACTTATTACTAGAAGCTTTGCTGAGACAACCACTGCCCCTTCGAGTCCCTTCAATGGTACATGACATCCCATGTACTGTCCACCCGCGAGATAGTGCACTTACGGGTTTAATAACAAGGTACTAACATCTCCCCCATGTTACTCTATATTTCATTTATTGACAGATTTTTCAAATGACCTTGCTTACAGACCTAAGATGGTCAAAGCCTCACTGAGAAATGTTTATTTTTTTTCCACCCTTAGAAATAACTGATAGCCCAGAAAAGAAATCCAAGACCATCCCACAGAGGAATTCTATTTAGAACATTTTTTATTTGGGATTATTGAAATATAAAGATGACAACAGATGATAGACAGATGTTCCTTTGTTTAACAGACAACCCTTAATTAGTCCAGATGACAGATTTTGATAATTAGAATGTTTTACTTAAACCTTAACCTTATAACACATGTTGTCACAACTAATTCCTGTTGTCATGCAGACACTACACCAGTACTTTTCTTACCCATAACTAAATTTCTGTGATCTCATTTATTGCTAAACACCATTATACAATCTACCTGATCATCATACTGTTTCTCTTCTATGACATCTCCTTACAACATAATTTCATCACCCAAAACTCGTATTACATGTTATGCTTATATTTTTTCCTCCACAGGAATTATTTATATTTCTCAAATGTACATTATTATTTTAGACTCCATCATGTATAATTAGTATGTCCAAGATTTTTAACATATCCGTCCTAAAGAGATTTCCATATCCCACCTGTGACTCTCCTATAGTAAGAATTTTCTTCACTTCTCAGTTACACACTTTAACTTGCTATTTGTTTTTCCTTCCACTATATTGAGACGACATTCTAGACTTGTGATCCTTTTCAATCCCAATCATATTCCATCCTGGAATACAACATGTTGTAATTCTGGAGATCCTTGATGTAAACCCTTTCCTCGCCACTTATTGACTACAGATTACTGCTAACATAC